>JABWTJ010000287.1:2363251-2885073 GCA_016801875.1 Solanum sitiens
CATCCTAGTAAGGGAATACAAATCATACATTCATACATCACCTTAGTATGCATAGTAGTAGACACTAGTGAATATGAGAACTACCTTTCATTTAGACACAATGACTTATACTACTTGTAATATGCATGTAAGTGAGAGTGTGTGTACATTGACCAATATGATCACATCATGGATAGCAATATCATCTTAAGTCAGCCACACTATTAGACCACATTATACTTTCAAGCACATAGCACACAACACATAATAGCATAGGAGACAAGGCAATATATACCATGAAATCAATACTCCTAACTTTAGCTATTTACACTTTCATATAAGGAATACATGGGTAGAGGCTATTAACCATTTTAACACATCAATGGCAGAACCTATACAATACCCTAACATGATTATATACATGCTCATACAATAGCCACACTACCTAATTCACAACTAGAATAGGAAAGTAGGCATAAGCTTCTCATAGTATCATTTTAGGCATATGTTCATAAGTTCATCAATTTGCCTTCATGGCCATGGTCAACACATTTACAATAACAGTAAAGTAAACACGCCACCATAAGTGGACCATACCACACAATGCCATACAAGGCTTCATCAACTTTACTATAAAGAATAGAGAAGTAGGAGAGTAAAGAGAATAAGCAATCTTACCAATTTCTCACCCTTTGATCATCATTGATCAATACACCTTATTCATCATTAAGATACATATATGGCAGTAGCTAAATGTACTTTAAGTATATAATAAACCATGTACAAGCCGCTACAAGATTATACCATAACGTAATACAACATCTCAACATACTAGGAAAGTAGGATAACATTGATCATTAGCTAACTTCCCTTACTTTGATTTTTAGATCATAGTACATACATATATGATTCTAAGGCAGTAGCTAATTAGGTAAGAAATCAAGCCTAAGTCATGCATCATATAATCACAATTCAAGATCCATCACATACTTAGATTCTTGACTTCATAACCTAAAGAATCCATACCAATTCATGCAAGACTTTCTTAATTAGATCATTTAGGATTTATACATATAAAATTCATCCATTACATCACCCTAAAACAGTAGCTAAAGCAGTTCATACATAATTAAAAGTCTACTCAATCGATCTCACAATCAACTTCAAGACAACATGTAGAAACATAGGCTATTCATGTTCAATTCTTCATATATTTATCATCATGGACTGATCATCATTAATTCAACATCAATTAATGTAAATAACAATAACCACATGCAATTCAACCTAAGAGAATCACCAATTCATCAAGAACAAGCCGAAATCATAAAGCCCATGCAAAGGCTAAACCAATTTTGGAAGGAACATGGGTTCATCATGCAATTGGAGTGAAATCACATTCAAATCATCATATTAATACTAATTCATCATGATTTAATCTTTAGAAACGTTTTGAGAAAGAACCCATGGCTAGATTGGAAGATTGGAAACTTGTTCATAAGATTTCTTTGAAAAACATTGAGAAGAACTCTCCAAGTGAAAGGTTACTTAGAGATGAAGGATCACCATACCTTAATCTTCATGAAGACCCATAAAACTTGATGAAGAACCAATGAGAATCCCATCTACAAGCTGTTCTTGAGCTTCAAAAACCGTGGGGGTTCAAGAGAGAATATTTTGGAGAGGAAGGGTTTAATTTGAGTGAGGGGATTTGAGAATGGGTAAAATCACGTTTTGGAAGGCTTATATACACCTAAAATTACTTAATTAAACCTATTATAGTCAGGTTAGGACGTGGGGTGAATTTACCATTCACCCCTTTAAGAGGCAGCACGCAGGCAGTTAACTAGCAGGCCACCCGCGACGAGGCCCATGACGGGGCGTCATGGCCATGATGGGCCGTGGCAGCCTCCGTCGCAGGGGACTTGGCCAAATTTCTTGGCTTACAACCTTCCAAGGCAAGTCTCCTTCGACGGGACCTGCTTGACGGTCCGTTGGGGTCCCAACAGTCCGTCATTGTGTCTGTCAAGAGACACTGCCCAGGCAGTGTATAGGTAGTCTTGGGGTCCTTCTTGTGGGGCCTCTTGTGGGGCCCTTTAGAAGTCATACCCGGACGTTTCCAACGCGATTTAAAACCTTAAAATGTTATAGACCTACCACATAAGTTTCATCCAAAACAAACACCTACAAGACGTCCAAATAGCCTTGACCCCAACATGTCATACAATGAACGTCTTAGGGTCTATCTTTCGAACGTCTTGGACGTTCTTGGGCGTTTAACCTCCAAACTTCACGAAACTTCATACAATAACATTAAACATCATTTAACACCATTTCAAGACTTATTTGACTCAGTTCACACAATTTAGGCATGCATACACACATGAGGCACATTAGCGACTATTCGTCGAACGTCTTGGACGTCCCTTGATGTTCGACTTCCGAATCACTTCAAACTTTGCACACTGACTCTATATGACATAATAAGGCATTTTAGGACCTTATAACGATAATATGAACATGTTAGGCTCTAGACACCTTATCTCATTTTCGAGGTCTTACAATATCCCCCACTTGGGAACATTCGTCCTCGAATGACACTTAGGACTCTTTAATCACATCCAGGACTTCAATACACATAAGATCAGTTCATCACATTTAAAATATCATCAAATCATTTTAGCACTCCATGCACACAAGTAAGCAAAACTTTGATTCACTCACCCTTAATGCATTAATCAAAGAGGCTCTTATCATGTTCATAGGAGGAACATACTTCTCCTAACCATAACATGGTCATTGCACCTTAATTCATCAAGATATCATCTTGCAAGGCCACATATAGGCAGATTTCAACAATACTCAAAACAAGTAGGCATTCATACTTCAATGCACATAGATTTGAGTTAATTGCATTTAACAAAAATCTTCATTAGTTAGACCTAGTACCATGAAGGTCATACTCAACCATACCATGCTTAGTGGTGTCCATGGAGGAATGTCTTGCTCCTCAACACATTACATGTATCATGAGTTCACACCTTAGCAAAGTACAAGGTCAATTTCCTTAAAAATGAGAAATTCCAACTTTCAAGCAAAGTCATGCATATATTTTTCTTCCTAGTGAAGTCTAAATGGCAAGTCACACCAAGTGCATCACAACAAAATAGGAAGTCATTCCACAAATCTCTTTTCTTAACATATTACTCACCCTTAAAGTAAGCCTCATTTTGGAAAAATAGCACAAACCATAGGCACACACGTATACACTTAGCAAAACATGCTTTCACCTTTCAAGAATGAGCCTACAATTTTATATTACAAATCATCAAGTCACTAAATTTTCAAGAGAGTCAACATATTTCATGGTAAAAGAGACTCAACTTCTATTGCAAGGCTAAACAATTTACCCTACAAGTGACTATTTCCAAGTTCCTTGTCTTACCTCATGAAGTCAACTTCACAATTAGCACATTAAAATGCAAGTCAACAAGAGAAAACATGGATTTTATCAAAAATTTCTTTTCATGCCCTTTGGAAAATTCACCATGTCTCTAAGATGATGTCAATTAATTCATACCAATCATATAAAGATCATGCAATTCACACTTTATGCAAGACTATTTTCATGAACAAGCATACTAAGAATTCATATTTTCAAATTCGTGTAAGAATAGAAGAACAATGTAGACAATTTCTACAATCTCACCACTCAAACACCATCCCCCACTTAGGGTAAACCAACTTAAGAGCAACTTAACCCAACATATAGAGGATTTCAAATACAAAACCTTCACATTCCTCACTTAAAGTGATTACTACTTTAGAGAGAATTTTCATTAATTCAATTTAACAACACTAAGGCATTCTAAATCTTATCATCTTAGGCAAATCATCCTCAACCATCAACTTTGATCATACTATTTGATTCACATAAGGTCTTCCTACAATGCAATAGACACTAAGGTCATACATCATTAGCGGAAAAACAACAAGGAAGTTCATACACAACAAGAAGTTTAGAAATAACTCTACAACTCATCATGTCATAAGATTCTCATCCTCAAATCTAAAAAGCAAAGATTCTTTTCCACATTCCTTATCATGTTCATATTCATAAATTCTACACGTTTTTTTTCAATAACGTCCAATCAAATGACAATTTAGTAGGTTCTCCAAATATATTACAATACGTTGCCTAGTCTTTACAGTGAGCATGCTTCCAAATATCCAAAAATGCAACATTTAGACATCTAATGGAACAAGCATGGAATTATAAGATACAAAGCTCTACTAACTCATTCTTCATAAGCATGCATACTATATTTACAATTCAAGTCTCCATAAAAGACTCCAATTTATGCTAGCAACTCATCAAGTATCATTTATATGCAAAGGAAAACAATACACACTTTTAATCACATATACCCATAGGATAACATACCTCCATAGGTAGTTATTAAACAATCCAAGTTCAAATCCAAATATTTGGATACTATCATACAAAATCATATAGGAATACACGATTTAAGAGAAATCACTTTAACCACTATAACTTCTAGCATGCTTCAACTATATCATGACATACATCATCGACATAACATGCTATTTCACATAGATTTCATATATTGCCATAAATGGCATCACATCATCCAATAAGAGACATTTCATATAAAGCAAGGTAAGATGACCAATCATAATCCTCATAGAGTTAACATGTGCAATGATCACGTAAAGCTCCATAACTTCACTAAACCAAGTAACCCAACAAGAACTACAATTAGCATCATACTCCACTCATCTATAACCTTCATGCATGGATAACTCCATATCTTTAGCACATTAGGCTATTTACATGATTATAAGCATAGAGATCATCTCATAAGCACATTCACATTTATCATCATACACATACATAGTATTACCCTCCTAAGGTCTCCATCAAGGAAAAACTAGTGCAAGACATAGGTAGAGTCCCATACCCCTACCTAAGTCTAGTAAACCCTTCAAGTCTCCTTAGTTAGTATATACATCATCAAATAAGGACAAGTGTCACCTTCACACATACTCATTCAAACCATAAAACAAGGATAAGCATTTTAAACTCACCTTTTCTCCCTCAAGCATAGAGAACTCTCATCCAAGCAATCATATCTAAAACACCACCGGACAAGAAAACATAAGAAAGATATCTTATAGCATTAAGTTCTATGGCACGATATGAGATTGATGAAGAAGGGAAACTCTATCGTCCTATAGCCTCTCGTACCATTAAATGTGTCGCGACTCACCACCAATGATACGAGACTCTACTAGACGTGGCAATATGAGACTTTTTAGAACCTAAAACCGCTTCATAAACCTCATGCTCTGATACCAAGTTTGTCACAACCCAAAAGCATACCCTAGAAGATAGGGTACAATCTTGGATTGTAACCGGCGTCGTCGACCTCTCGGAGGTCTAAGACAAGCCTCTCATATCATTCATTGCATTGGCATAGTAAATTTAGCGGAAAATTTAAAACTTTTAATAGCACATCATATGCTAGAAACATCACATCGTATATATATAAAACATAAGTCATAATACATATTTAGACTCTAAGTCTCTTTGCCATCTTAGACTCAATAACTTTAGAATATATTAGGGACACGGCCCATACGACACCTTACATAACTATACAATATTTAAAGACTTCATATTAAAGACATAAGTAGGACATCCTTGAACTTAAGGATTCCTTTCCTTGAGCTTGAGAAAACACCTATCAAGCTTCTCGATCATAGATCTCCTTTAAGCATTCCAATACCTACACTTTGTGTAAAAAGTAAAGAAGAATGGGATTAGCACAAGAATGTACTAAGTATGGCAACCATGCAAAAACATGCATTTAAAAGGGACATTTCCTTGAAATCATACTTCATGCCATTTTGAGTAAATCATCATAAAACCTTTGTTAACATCATTTATATCATCCACATACGTCATAGAAACACAATCAAAGGCCAATCATCATATGAAAGCACATATAGAATATAAGTGCACATAAAGGTCACTTTATAGTGAACTCACCCTTCTTAGCATTTAACTCTTTCTTTCAATTCATTAATCTCCTAAGTAATCCTTTAGGGATACTTGGTGCAATGCATCACCTTAGGAACATAAGAGAATACCATATATAGTATCTATACAAGACAACACATGCCATCATAGAAGTATAGTACAACATAAACATAGTCAAACCAAGACTACAACATCATACATAAAGGACACATACATAATCATATACATTAGAGAACCTTCCTAAGACTTCCTAAGGAGTCACTTGTGCAATGTCTAGATGGGTTCATTACTTCCATCTATCCTAAGTAACTTACCTTAAGTCCTCCTAGTTAGGATCCTATTCAATTACTTCCATTGTCCATTTTACCTTTAGGGAAACCATAGCCTTAACCGACACTAAGACCATGGGTGCTAATCATGGAATTTGGTGTTGTAGAGCCTTACACCAAAGGAAGGTGTTACTACCTAGCCAAGGTAGAACATTAACATACATGCTAGCATATCAAGTGAATTCACTTTGCTAGATCCTATGTGGCAAGCATAGTTTATGGAACTAAGAGATAGGTATTCCCTCTATATACCATTTGGTAATGGGGCCTCACCTCATGAGATAACATGAGTGAATATTCCTCAAGGAAAGTCAACACTTCATGTAAGTACATAGGTGAGTATTCCTCTAAGGGAAGTCGACACCATACGTAGGTCCATAGGTGATTATTCCTCTAAGGGAAGTCAACACTCTATAAGGGACAAATGGTGAAATATTCCTCTAAGGGAAGTCGACACCATACGTAGGTCCATAGGTGATTATTCCTCTAAGGGAAGTCAACACTCTATAAGGGACAAATGGTGAAATATTCCTCTAAGGGAAGTCAACACCTCTCAATGTCAAGTTCACTCGGTGCTAAGCTAAGTTCCCTTTATTGAAAAGCCTTTATTACCTTTGTTTATAAAACATAGTCTTAGGATATTCATCATTCATATGCTTATAGCATATTCAAGCACCTATCTAGTTTTGGAGTATTCTTGGGCACTCCTAGTTAGACCTCTTCTCCCTAACTAGATCATCCATGTGTGTGAGTGTATATATAGATGTGAGCAAACCTTTCACATAACACATCAAGTCACACATGTTCATATATCAATGCATAAGTCTATAGGCATAACTATATGAGCAATCCTTTCATATAAACCTACTAAGACACTATACACATTCATACTTCATCATATCATATTCATAACATGTTCATATAATCATCCTTCATATGCATAAGAACCAAACCTAGGAACTATCCTATCAAGATATACATGTGCAATGCATAGACAAAGTCCCATACCCTTGTCCATACTAGTACACCTATCAAGTCATCCTAGTAAGGGAATACAAATCATACATTCATACATCACCTTAGTATGCATAGTAGTAGACACTAGTGAATATGAGAACTACCTTTCATTTAGACACAATGACTTATACTACTTGTAATATGCATGTAAGTGAGAGTGTGTGTACATTGACCAATATGATCACATCATGGCTAGCAATATCATCTTAAGTCAGCCACACTATTAGACCACATTATACTTTCAAGCACATAGCACACAACACATAATAGCATAGGAGACAAGGCAATATATACCATGAAATCAATACTCCTAACTTTAGCTATTTACACTTTCATATAAGGAATACATGGGTAGAGGCTATTAACCATTTTAACACATCAATGGCAGCACCTATACAATACCCTAACATGATTATATACATGCTCATACAATAGCCACACTACCTAATTCACAACTAGAATAGGAAAGTAGGCATAAGCTTCTCATAGTATCATTTTAGGCATATGTTCATAAGTTCATCAATTTGCCTTCATGGCCATGGTCAACACATTTACAATAACAGTAAAGTAAACACCGCCACCATAAGTGGACCATACCACACAATGCCATACAAGGCTTCATCAACTTTACTATAAAGAATAGAGAAGTAGAAGAGTAAAGGAATTAAGCATTCTTACCAATTTCTCACCCTTTGATCATCATTGATCAATACTCCTTATTCATCAATAAAATACATATATGGCAGTAGCTAAGTGTACTTTAAACATATAGGAAACCATGTACAAGTCGCTACAAGATTATACCATAACGTAATACAACATCTCAACATACTAGGAAAGTAGGATAACATTGATCATTAGCTAACTTCCCTTACTTTGATTTTTAGATCATAGTTCATACATATATGATTCTAAGGCAGTAGCTAATTAGGTAAGAAATCAAGCCTAAGTCATGCATCATCTAATCACAATTCAAGATCCATCACATACTTAGCTTCTTGACTTCATAACCTAAAAAATCTATACCAATTCATGTAAGACTTTATTAATTAGATCATTTAGGATTTATACATATAAAATTCATCCATTACATCACCCTAAAACAGTAGCTAAAGCAGTTCATACATAATTAAAAGTCTACTCAATCGATCTCACAATCAACTTCAAGACAACATGTAGAAACATAGGCTATTCATGTTCAATTCTTCATATATTTATCATCATGGACTGATCGTCATTAATTCAACATCAATTAATGTAAATAACAATAACCACAAGCAATTCAACATAAGAGAATCACCAATTCATCAAGAACAAGCCGAAATCATAAAACCCTTTCAAGAGCTAAACCATTTTTGGAAGGAACATCGGTTCATCATGCAGCTGAAGTGAAATCACATTCAAATCATCATATTAATACTAATTCATCATGATTTAATCTTTAGAAACGTTTTGAGAAAGAACCCTTGTCTAGATTGGAAGATTGGAAACTTGTTCATAAGATTTCTTTGAAAATCATTGAGAAGAACTCTCCAAGTGAAAGGTTACTTAGAGATGAAGGATCACCATACCTTAATCTTCATGAAGACCCATAAAACTTGATGAAGAACCCATGAGAATCCCATCTACAAGCTGTTCTTGAGCTTCAAAAACCATGGGGGTTCAAGAGAGAATATTTTGGAGAGGAAGGGTTTAATTTGAGTGAGGGGATTTGAGAATGGGTAAAATCACGTTTTGGAAGGCTTATATACACCTAAAATTACTTAATTAAACCTATTATAGTCAGGTTAGGACGTGGGGTGAATTTACCATTCACCCCTTTAAGAGGCAGCACGCAGGCAGTTAACTAGCAGGCCACCCGCGACGAGGCCCATGACGGGGCGTCATGGCCATGACGGGCCGTGGCAGCCTCCGTCGCAGGGGACTTGGCCAAATTTCTTGGCTTACAACCTTCCAAGGCAAGTCTCCTTCGACGGGACCTGCTTGACGGTCCGTTGGGGTCCCAACGGTCCGTCATTGGGTCCGTCAAGAGACACTGCCCAGGCAGTGTATAGGCAGCCTTGGGGTCCTTCTTGTGGGGCCTTTTGTGGGGCCCTTTAGAAGTCATACCCGGACGTTTCCAACGCGATTTCAAACCTTAACATGTTATAGACCTACCACATAAGTTTCATCCAAAACAAACACCTACAAGACGTCCAAATAGCCTTGACCCCAACATGTCATACGATGAACGTCTTAGGGTCTATCTTTCGAACGTCTTGGACGTTCTTGGGCGTTTGACCTCCAAACTTCACGAAACTTCATACAATAACATTAAACATCATTTAACACCATTTCAAGACTTATTTGACTCAGTTCACACAATTTAGGCATGCATAGACACATGAGGCACATTAGCGACTATTCGTCGAACGTCTTGGACGTCCCTTGACGTTCGACTTCCGAATCACTTCAAACTTTGCACACTGACTCTATATGACATAATAAGGCATTTTAGGACATTATAACGATAAGACGAACATGTTAGGCTCTAGACACCTTATCTCATTTTCGAGGTCTTACATTAAGGGAGTTCCACTTTTTCCTTTTTATAACATACTTTTAAGCCACTACGCTCAGAAAGTGCCCTTAATGCCAAGATTAATTCTCGATGATCTACTTGTCCAAATTCAATTCCGCAAAGTCGTGTGTACTTCTTAATGGGTTATCTAAACGATTAAGTAATCAAATCCGCATTTACTCCCCCCAATTCTTGCCAAATTTCCCTACACCTTAAAGACTCTAATTTTCTCCAAATTTGGACAATATTGAGAAAATCCTAGTACTACGAAAATGCTTTTTTCGGCCCCAATTTTTCCCCGTAGGCATTTATATAACGACAAAAACTAGTCATTACAATAGATACCAATTTACCCATTACTCCTGCACGGGTGATCAGTTAAGGAAATGTAGGGTACAAAAGCAACAAGGTAGTACCTTCTTCGATGAAAAATTACGGAAACTTGACTCTAATATCCTTCTCGGTCTCCAAAATAGCTTTCTTAATAAGACAATGCTTCCATTGAAATTTCACAGACTTAATCTCCTTTGTCCTCAAAGTCCGAATATCACGATTAAGAATAGTAATCGTTTCCTCCTCATATTTGAGGTCCTTCTCCAGCATTGTCGAGTTCCACTTAATGATATAGTCAACATCATCGTGATATCTCTTCAATAGAGACACATGAAAAACGGGATATACACTGGAAAATTTGGGGGTAACGCCAATCTATACGCCACCGGCCCTACACATTCGAGAATCTCAAAGGGATCAATATAGTGAGGACTCAACTTACCCCTCTTACCAAATCTCATCACCCCCTTCATGTGTGATACCTTGAGAAGAACATTCTCGCCCGTTTGGAATTCCCTGTCTCATACCTTGTGATACCGTTACATCTTTTTTCTACTCTGCACAACTAGAAGTTTAGATTAAATGCTCCTCACTTATCTTGAGAGTCCTTTACTAAGTTAATCTGCAAAGTTTTACATCTCTGGATTTAAACTATCCTATATGCGCTCTGCATCCCCTCCCATATAACACTTCAAATTGTGTCATATCAATTATCGAGTGATAACTATTATTAAAGGAGAACTCAATAGGGATGGGAACTTATGCCAATACCCTCCAAAATCAATTACATAACCTCACAACATGTCCTCCAACACTATTGTAGTCCTCTTTAATTGTCCATTTCTCTAGGGATGGAAAGTTGTACTAACAGTGAGTTACATGCCCAAGTTATCATGCAACTTCCCACAAAACATGGAAGTGAAAAGGGTACAACAATCTGAGACTATGGAAAGGAGCACACCATGCTGCCTTACTATCTCCTTTACATAAATCGTAGCCAAATGTTCAGCATTGTAATCTACCCTTACCCGAATGAAATAGGCTGACTTGGTGAACCTATCAACTACAAACCAAATAAAATCAATCTTCCACAGTGTCTTGGGAAGACCAACCACAAAATCCATGGCTATCCTTTCCTAGTTCCATTCCAGAATTGGCATTCTTTGAAGTAGCCTCGCCGGCCTTTGATGTTCATACTTTACTTGTTGACAATTTTGACACTTCGCCACAAACTTCTCAATGTCTTGTCTCATACCCGACAACCAATACAACTGTTTCAGATCTATATGCATCTTTGTCACGCCCGGATGAATAGAATAGCGCAAGCCATGAGCCTCTGCCAACTATCTTGGAATCAAATGATCAACTCTCAGATGGTATTGAATAGTCACTTCATAATCCTTGAATAATTCCATCCATCTTCGCTGTCTTAAATTCAAATACTTTTTTGGGAGAATACATGTCGTAATCTACGATGATCATTAAATACCTCACACATACTCCATACAAATAATGTCACCAGATCTTAAGAGCAAATACCACCGCCGCCAACTCCAAATCATGAGTGGGAGAATTCCTCTCGTGCACCTTCATTTTACGCAAGGCATAAACTATGACATTCTTATCCTTCATCAACACAATACCCAATATAGAATGTGAAGCATCAGAATAAACTTTAAAGTCCTTACCCTCAATCGGTAATGCTAGAAAGGGTGTGGTGGTCAAAAGAGTCTTAAGCTTTTGGAAGATCTCTCACATTTTTCAGTCTATTCAAACGGTACCTCCTTTTTGGTCAAGTGGGTAGAAGTTGAAGAAAAACTTATAATGAAATAACAATAGTAACTAGCATGTCACACAAAACTCCTAACTTCCGTCACCGAACTAGGTCGTACCCAATTCTCAACCGCTTTGACCTTTTTGGGATCTACCTTTTCCCCTTTTTTTGACACCACATGCCCAACAAATCCAACAGACACAACAATAATTCACACTTGGAAAAATTTTCATATAAATTTTTCTTTCCAAAGATACCCAAAACAGTACGAAGATGGTTAGCATGCTCTTTTTCACTATTCGAATACACCAAAATGTGGTCAATAATAACTATCACAAAAGAGTCAAGAAAGGGATTGAATAGTCCATTCATCAAGATCATGAAGTCTCCAGGCGCATTAGTCAACCCAAAAGACATAACAAAAAATTCATAGTACCTAAAATGAGACAAACACAATCTTGGGTAAATCTTCAGGCCTAATCTTCAATTGCTGGTACCCGGATCTTTAATCGATCTTAGACAAGAACGGTTCACCTTGTAATTGGTCTAAAAGATCATTTATCCTTGGAAAGGTGTACCTATTAAGAATTGTGACCTTATTTAATTGCCGGTAATCTATCCACATCCTCATCCTACCATCCTTCTTCTTAACAAATAAACCCGGAGCACCCCATGGGAAACCACTAGGTCGAATAAACCCTTATCAAGAATCTCTTAGATTTGAGCCTTAATATCTCTCAACTCCGCTGGACCCATATGATATGGAGGGATAGAAATGGGGCGCGTACGAGGCTCTAAGTCAATACAAAAATCTATGTCTCTATCCGGAGGCATGCCGGGAAAATCAATTGAAACACTTCAGTAACTTCGGATACCACCGAAATAGACCCAATGGATTGAGCTTCCATCTCAATATCCCTACCATGAGAAAAATAAGCTAAAAAACCTAATCTAGTAATTTACTAGTCCCGATGGATGATATAATCTTAACTTGCTTAGTTTAGTACACCTCTTCCAACTCAAATTTTTCCCTTCCCAAAATTTCTAGAGTCACAGACTTAGTATTACAATTAAGAAAAGTATAATGGGTAGACAACCAAGTCATGCCTAAGATTATGTCAAAGTCAGCCATGTCCAAATCACTAGATCAACCCAAGTTTGAAATCCCATAAACAAAATAGGGCAAGCACGATACACATGGGTGACTAACTGACTCACCAACCTAGGTAAAAACACATATAGGATCATCAAGAGTATCACACAACATCTAAAACCCAGAGGTAAATCTCATAAACACATAAGAATAGGTGGAACCGGGATAGAATAATACATTAGCCATTTGATTGCATACAAGAATAGTACATGTGATCACTGTATCAGACGTCTTTGCCTCATTCTTGCCCGGAAAGGCCTAACATTGAGCTCTATCATCAACACGAGCTACCTTCTTACCTGGTTTCACGTTACGTCTACATATGTTACCAATGCATCTACTTTCATGGCCTCTCTAATTTCCTCCTCGTCCTACTTGTTGACGTTCCCTAACATTATTACCATTTACTGCTGGTACAATTTCTTGAGAAGCCAGTTTTCCGGATTCAAGTGGACGCGGTTGTGGTCAATTCCTCATCATGTTTCCAAATTCCCCACAACTAAAGAAAGTGGGTCCGCCATGTGGTCTTCTACCCTCCATATGCCCGACATTCTGATATGCTGAAAAATTATTAGAAGGAGTTCCCGAATAATTATCGGTAGAGGCGGGCATGGCGGACTAATTTGACTTGTCCGCGTGTGTAGGTTGATCAGACCCTCTAGCATAGGATCCTTGAAAATTTCAAGAACTCTTGGACCTCTTAGACAACGCCCTAGAGAGTGTGGATAAACACTTCTTCACCATTCGGCCTTGAAAGGAATGGCATCACTTCCATTTTCTTAACATAATTAGTCACTTCATTAAAACTTCTTCCTGGATAATTCATGTGAATAGATAAAACCTGTAGTTCAGAATCCAAACATCTAATTATCAACCAGATTCTCTCCTCCTTTGTGGTAACAAATTGTGTTGTATATATATATAAAGCGTGGAACTTGTCTTCATAAGCAACCACATGCATACTACCCTGTTCTAGTGCCATGAACTCATCCTTCTTGTGATCCTTCAATGTCCTAGTCTTATACATATCTAAGAATAAGGCATGAAATTGGGTCCAAGTAGGTTGAGGTGATGTAGAGTCTTTGCATTCCAGGTAAGATCTCCACCATTGCTTGGCCTCACCTTGAAGTTGTAACGCCCTAAAATGAACTAAGGTGAACTAGAGGTTTGTGATTGTTTCTTGAGTTCATTTTGTTTTAAAATGAGTTAAATTAGTGTTCTTAGGCAGTGTGTCAAGTTTGGTTATGTTTGGAGGTAAAACATCCAAGAACGTCCATGACGTTCGGAAGATATGCCTTAGAAAGTGTTCTTGCGTCTTGAGGTGTTTGAGTGTGTTTTACGTGTTATTTTTGTTTGAAATTGGTGTGTGATGTTCCTAATACCTAGATGACCATGTTTAGGGGTTTAACATTTGGGTATGACCCCACCTAGGACCCACAAGGGTCCCTAGAGAAGGTCCCAAAACTTGGATCCAAAACTGCCTGGGCAGCAGTGTCTACCAACAAGACCAAACGACGGCCAGTAGGTCAACCAAAGGCCCGTCGTCTTGTAAGTTTATTGGAACTTCAAGGACTGCAAGTTTGGAATCTGCAGGCTCAACCAACAAACCACCATCAATGGACGTCGATGGACAAACGGTCCGTTGGCTAGGTCTCGTCTGTGAGCTGCCAAAAGCCGTGAAGGGGCTGCCTTTGCTTGGATGTTTGGTAAATTCACCCCAAGTCTTTCAACGACCTTGGACACTTATTTTAGGGTTAGTTGGGCATATTAAAGTATTTCAAACCCTAAGACCTAATTTTAGACCTCATCTCCTAAAACCCAAAACCCTCTCCCTTAGAACAGTCTCTCAAGTCACCATTGGAGCTAAAACTCAAGAAGAGCTAGGAGGGATAGTTTGGACGTGGTTCTTCACCAAAATTAATGGGTATTATTGATTTGAGGTATGGTACCCATCCTTGAACCCTCTTCCATTCAAGGAGTCCTTTCTAAAAGATTTCAAAAAGGATTTTCAAACTCTACTTTCTTCTATCTTTGATTCGAAGCATGAGTCTTCTTGTAAACGTGTTTTAATGATTCAAATGTGTTTCTTCGAGCATTAATTGATTATTTTAATGTCAAAACCCTAATGAACTCATGTTTATGCATATTTCAAACTTTTATCTTAAGAAATGGGTTACGTGAACATGTTTGTGTAGGGTATGAACTTTGGTTTTCTTGTGTTGTTATTACGATTTAGCTACAGACCTAAGGGCCTTATTATAATAAAATATTGAGAAATTGGTTATAGGTGGTGATGGCTTGGTTAAATGGTGAGTTTCTTATATTGTATAATTCATAGTGTAAAATGGTCTTGAGTGGTATGGTCAACCTTCTTGGTGGCGGTATTTACTTGATGAATTTGGTTATGTTTAGTATGTTAAGTGAGTGTGGCCTTGAAGGCTTAATATGTGAAAGGAAGTGATAATGAAGATGGTTCTTGTATTGTGTTATGTGAAGCTTGAATTGCATGTTTGACTTAGATTATGCCTAAATGAAGTATATGATTATGTGAAGCATGTAAAGTGTGTGATTTGATGAATGAAGGTCTAAAGCATGTATAGAAGTTAATGTGAATGAAATGATGCTTATATGCAAGGTGTTCTCACACGTAGACACACACTTAAATGAATGTATGAAGCTAAGTTGAGTAAAAAGGGGAGTTTTGGGGTGAACACTCTTCGTGAGTTGAGATGAAGTGTTTAGTAGCAACCTCACTACATCCTAAGAGCTTTCTAAGATAGGTCGGAGGATGAATACCCTTCGTGAGTTGACATGTGGTGTTCACTATCTATCCTTAAACTATATTATAAAATAATGAGAATCCGTGGGGGATTATGCTTATCACCGGGAGATATGAAGAAGGGGTGGTTACACTTCGTGAATTGAGATGTTGTATTCCAATGTACCTCTTGAAATGAGTAATCCTTGTTAGTAGAGAATGAGTTACTTAGTAGAAATCTCCTTATCCCTTAGCTATGTGCCCGCATAGGTGTAGCTATTGGGAAAGTTATGTAAAAGCTAAAAGTATGACCTTACTCTAGGCAAGTGAGGATCCCTAATCCTATAGGGGTTAATATCGGGATTCCATGTCTAGATCTCATGGTATATGTCGGTTAAGCTAACTCCCACAAAAGTAATCAAAGTACTAAGTCTTCTAAAAGAGTGTGCTACTTAGGGTAGGTAGTGGAATGGGACGCTATTTATTCACTGTACAAGGTAGGCATTCCGAAAGGGGAGTCTTGGTGAGTCTTAGGTGAATTGAATTAACTAAGTCTTCTAAAAGAGCGTACTACTTAGGGTAGGTGGTGTTATGGAACGCTATCTATCCATTGCACTAAGTAGGACATTCTGAAAGGGAAGTCTTGGTGCAAAACCTTCTAAAAGAGTGTACTACTTAGGATAGTTGGTGGTATTGGACGTCATCTACTCATTGCACAAAGTAGGCATTCCGAAAGGGAAGTCTTTGGTTTGTTTGTGATATTATTCTAATGTGTTGTGATTGAGTGGTGACTTGTTCTCCCGAGTGGAGTAAGCCTATGGTGGGTAGTCTTAAGGATCTCCTTGGTGTGTATTAAAGGAGGTGTTTAGACGTTTCCTTCATGTCTTACCTTGGAGATTCTTAGGATAACCTCGGTTAGGGAAACTTCTACGGAAATGATTTCAGTTCCTCCTTGGCAATACCCTGGGAGTTCACTATTTTTTGAGTCAAAATGGGTTCACTGTAATGTTCTAACTAGTTCACTTACTGTAAAATGCTTTCTTTTGCAAAAATTATGGAAATCCTACTCTAAGTGTTAAATAATGTTTTGTATGTTGTTTTGTTTCTAAATTCATGAATGTTTTACTTATTTGTCATGAAAGGTTATTTTACTAAAATGTCCCTTTTTGCATGATTTTACATATGCCATACTTAGTACATTGTCTTGTACTAACCATATACTTTTCTATACTCTATAAGTATAGCTTTTTGGAAGAAAGGTTGAAGGCTAGAAGGCAAAGCTTGAGAAAGTTTTTCTCAAGACAAAGTATGTCCTCATATATTCGAGGGCATAGTCCTTTTCTTAGTTTCTTTATTTAAAGACTTATTATGTAATTCTTTTCAATGTAAAGGGCCGTGTTCCTAAGATATTATGTTGTATCTTTAAGTTGGCTTGTGACGATGAGATTCTCTAAGTATTTATGAAGAATTTCCTTTTATTAATTTATTCGTGAAAAGTTTTAAATGCCGCACTACTTTTCATGTCTTATGTAATGAACAATAGTTAAAGGGCTTGTACAAGACCCCAAAAGGTCAAGTACACCCGGTCATGATCAAAGAGTTCTCCCTAGATTCTAGGGGGTGCTTTCGGGTCGTGACAGACTTCGTATCAGAGCATAAGGTTATGGGAAATAGTTTAGGATCTAAAAGTCTCACAAGCCATGCTAGTCGTATCTTGGTCATTGGTGTGGGTCGCGACACATCCATGGACAAGAGGCTATAGGATGATAGTAGTTTCAATTTCTTCTCTATTCTAATATCGTGCCTTAGAGTTGAGTTCTATAAGATGTCTTTTCTCAACCTCTTCTCTTTGATTTTATAGGACATGAATATGAGGAGATCAACCACTATAAGGGAGGAGGGAGGTGTAGATAAAGAGAGGATCCCTCCCCATGTTGACCAAGTTCCTATTGTTGGCCTAGAGGGAGAGAATGAGAAGGTTCCCCTTCAAGAACCTCAAATGCCTCCGGAACCCCAAGAGCCTCAAGTGCCTCCTATGCCTCAAGCTCCTTTTGTTGAGGGAGATATGAAAAATGTGGAGTTGAGGGCTGCCCTAATGAATTTTACCAACTCATGACGGCTCAAGCTCATGTCATCAATAATCACTTTGTTTCCCAAGCTAATCAAGGAGATAGACCTCAACTTAATGCCAGTACTCCCGCTTCTAGAATTCTGGACTTCATGAGGATGAACCCTCCTACTTTTCATGGTACTAAGGTTGATGAAGATCCACAAGGTTTCATAGATGATGTTTTCAAAGTGGTAGATGCTATGGGTGTGACTCCTACGGAGAAAGCGGAGTTAGTCGCTTACCAACTCAAGGAGGTGGCTCTAGTGTGGTATGAGCAATGAAGGGGTGAGTGACCCGTAGAAAGAGGTCCAGTTGATTGGGAGGAATTCAAAGAGGCTTTCCTAGATAGATTCTTTCCCTTAGAGTGGAGGGTAAAGAAGATGGTTGAAGTCATGAACCTTCGTCAAGGGGGAATGAGTGTGCAAGAGTACTCTCTCAAATTCACCCAACTCTCTATGTATGCCCCAACCATGGTAGTCAACCATTGGGCTAGGATGAACAAATTTGTGATGTGAGTGTCTAGCTTGGTGGATAAAGAGTGTCGTACGGCAATGCTTCTTAATGACATGGATATATTTGGCTCATGGTGTGTGCACAACAATTGAGGAGTCCAAAATTAGGGAGATAAGGCAAAAAGGTAAGAGGCCTAGGTCGGATGATTCTCGTCACCAAAAACCTAAGAAGAAGTTCTATCACCAATATTCTTCCATGGGAAACAAGGATAGGGTTCCAAACCAACATTCGCAAGGTGGTGGACATACTTTTGAAAGGGCTAGGTGTGCTACTTGTGGAAAACAACATTCGGGTAAATGTCTTGCCGGAACGGATGGTTGCTTTAGTTGTGGTAGCAAAGGCCACAAAATGAGGGACTGACCTAGCATCAAAGCAAGAGGGAAAGACGTCAATCAAGGTTCGCTAGATCCTAATGCTCAAGAAGAACCCTTCCTATGGGATGGGGGCTAGGAAGGAGAACTAATCCGGATTTGATAGTCCCAGTAAGTCTTAACTCTTTATGATTTTTGTTTTTATGTTATGAAGTGAGTTTATATTGTTTTATACTTCATATGATCACGCCTTCTTGGTGAATTACTCAAAGAATGGATTTTTGAAAAAAATTGCATGTTTCACTGTGTTACAGTGATGTTCACTGTAAAAATTATGAATTTTGAGAAAATTTGTCTTGCCTTTTATTTAAGTTTCAATGCGTGTAAAAGTGTTTTATATGAGCATGTTTAAAGTTGGTAAAGGTATATTCTCCATAAAAGAAGGATAAGAATGAATTTTGAAATAATGAAGTTTGGCAAAAGTTGCTTATGTTGCAAGTGTGTAAAAATGTGAACTGGTGCTCCTTGTTAATTGATGCTTTGATTTTGAGTGTGTTGATCATGATTTCAATGGGTTATGTTATGCTAAGTGAGTCCTTGATGGTCTTAAAGTTTGTGTCATTCGAGGACGAATGTTATTCCAAGTGGGGGAGAATGTAACGCCCTAAAACGAACTAAGGTAAAATAGAGCTTCGTGATTGTTTCTTGATTTAATTTTGTGTTAAAATGAGTTAAATTACTTTTCTTAGGCAGTGTCTGAAGTTTGGAGGTCAAACGTCCAAGAACGTCGATGACGTTCGGAAAATATGCCTTAAAAAGTGTTCTTGCGTCTTGAGGTGTTTGAATGAGTTTTACGTATTCGTTTTGTTTGAAATTGGTGTGGGATGTTCCTAAGACCTAGAAGAACATGTTAAGAGGTTTAACGTTCGGGTACGACCCCACCTAGAACCCACAAGGGGCCCTATAGAAGGGCCCAAGACTTGGACCCAAAACTTCCTAGGCAGTGTCCACCAACGAGACCAAACGACAGCCAGTAGGTCAACCAACGGCCCGTCGTCTTGATACATCGATTGGAACTGCAAGGCCTGCAAGTTTGGAAGATGTATGCTCAACCAACGAACCATCATCAACAGACCATCGATGGACAAACGGTCCATTGGTTAGGTCTCGTTTGTACGCTGCCAAAAGCTGTGAAGGGGCTGCCTTGGCTTGGGGTGTTTGGTAAATTAACCCCAAGTCTTTTAAAGACCTTGGACACTTATTTTAGGGTTTGTTGGGTATATTAAAGTATTTCAAACCCTAAGACCTAATTTTAGACCTCATTTCCTAAAGCCCAAAATTCCTCTCACTTAGAATACACTCTCAAGTCACCATAGGAGCTAAAACTCAAGAAGAGCGAGGGATTGTTTGGACGTGGTTCTTCACCAGAATTAGTGGGCATTATTGCATTGAGGTATGGTACCCATCCTTGAACATTCTTTCATTCAAGGAGTCCTTTCTAAAATATTTCAAAAAGGGTTTTCAAACTCTACTTTCTTCTATCTTTGATTCTAAGCATGGGTCTTCTTGGAAAAGTGTTTTAATGATTCAAATGTGTTTCTTCTAGCATTAATTGATTATTTAATGTCAAAACCCTAATGAACTCATGTGTATGCATATTTCAAAATTTTAGCTTAAGAAATGGGTTAAGTGGACATGTTTGTGTAGGGTATGAACTTTGATTTTCTTGTGTTGTTATTATGATATAGGTACTGCCCTAAGGGCCTATTATGATGAAATATTGAGAAATTGGTTATAGGTGGTGATGGCTTGGTTAAATGGTGAGTTGATTATATTGTATAATCCTAGTGTAAAATGCTCTTGAGTGGTATGGTCCACCTTCTTGGTGGCGGTGTTTACTTGATGAATTTGGTTATGTTTAGTATGTTTTGTGAGTGTGGCCTTGAAGGCTTAATATGTGAAAGGAAGTGATAATGAAGATGGTTCTTGTATTGTGTTGTTTGAAGCTTATTTTGCATGCTTGGCTTAAATTATGCCTAAATGAAGTATATTATTATGTGAAGCGTGTAAAGTATGTGATTTGATGAATGAAGGTCTAAAGAATGTATAGAAGTTAATGTGAATGAAATGATGCTTATATGCAAGGTGTGCTCACACGTAAACACACACTTAAATGAATGTATGAAGCTAAGTTGAGTAAAAAGGGGAGTTTTGGGGTGAACACTCTTCGTGAGTTGAGATGAAGTGTTTAGTAGCATCCTCACTACATCCTAATAGCATTCTAAGATAGGTCGGAGGATGAATACCCTTCGTGAGTTGAGATGTGGTGTTCACTAGCTATCCTTAACCTATATTATAAAATATGGAGAATCCGTTGGGGATTATGCTTAGCATCGAGAGGATTTGAAGAAGGGGTGGTTACACTTCGTGAGTTGAGATGTTGTATTCCAATGTACATCTTGAGATGAGTACTCCTCGTTAGTAGAGAATGAGTTACTTAGTAGCTATTGGGAAAGCCATGTAAAAGCTAAAAAGTTTGATCTTACTCTAGGCAAGTGAGGATCCCTCATCCGATAGGGATTAATATCAGGATTACATGTCTAGCTCTCATGGTCTATGTCGGTTAAGTTAACCCCCACAAAAGTAATGAAAGTACTAAGTCTTCTAAAAGAGTGTGCTACTTAGGGTAGGTAGCGGAATGGGACGCTATTTATCCATTGCACTAGGTAGGCATTCCGAAAGGGGAGTCTTGGTGGGTCTTATGTGAATTGAATGAACTAAGTCTTCAAAAAGAACGCAGTGCTTAGGGTAGGTGGTGGTATGGGACGCTATCTATCTATTGCACTAAGTAGGACATTCCTAAAGGGAAGTCTTAGTGCCAAACCTTCTAAAAGAGTGTACTTCTTAGGGTAGGTGGTGGTATGGGACGTCATCTACTCATTGCACTAAGTAGGCATTCCGAAAGGGAAGTCTTTGGTGTGTTGTTGAGTGTTCTTCTAATGTCTTGTGATTGAGTGGTGACTTGTTATCCCGAGTGGAGTAAGCCTCTGGTGGGTAGTCTTAAGGATCTCCTTGGTGTGTATTGAAGGAGGTGTTTAGACGATTACTTCATGTCTTACCTTGGAGAGTCTTAGGGTAACCTCGGTTAGGGAAACTTCTACGAAAATGAGTTCACTTCCTCATTGGCAATACCTTGGGAGTTCACTATTTTTTGAGTCAAAATGGGTTTACTGTAATGTTATAACTTGTTCACTGTAATATTGGAGTAGTTTACTGTAAAATGATTTCTTTTGCAAAAATTATGGAAATCTTTATCTAAGTGTTAAAATGATGTTTCTTATGTTGTTTTGTTTCTAAATTCATGAATGTTTTACTTATTTGGCATGAAAGTTCATTTAACTAAAATGTCCCTTTTTGCATGATTTTGCATATGTCATACTTTGTACATTGTTTTGTACTAACCCCATACTTTTATATACTCTATAAGTATATGTTTTTGGAAGCAAGGTTGAAGGCTTGAAGGCAAAGCTTGGGAAAGTTTTTCTCAAGGCAAAGTATGTCCTCATATATTCGAGGGCGTAGTCCTTTTCTTAGTTTCTTTATTTAAAGACTTATTGTGTATTTCTTTCCAATGTAAAGGGCCGTGTCCCTAAGATATTATGTCGTGTCTTTAAGTTGGCTTGTGACGATGAGATTCTGTAAGTATTTATGAAAGATTTCCTTTTATTAATTTATTCATGACAAGTTTCAAATTCTGCACTACTTTTCATGTCTTATGTAATGAACGATAGTTAAAGGGCTTGTACAAGACCCCAAAGGGTCAAGTACGCCGGGTCATGATCCAAGGGTTCTCCCTAGCATCTAGGGGGTGTTTTCGGGTAGTGATAGAAGTTGAAAAGACAAGAACTCAACCCCATGTTCGTGAACAATAACCAATTTATGCAACCTCTCATAACAATCCAATATGAACTCATAAGCATCCTGTCTCGCACTAAGAAAAACCAGGGGCTTAAGCTTCAAGATCTTGGTCAACATATCATGCTCATTACAGGTCATCACAGCATCCAAAAAAGGGCAGACAAAAGCATCATAACCTCCCTCCCCAACCGGTTTGGTCATGTTGTTAGTAAGAGGGGGATTCGCGGGGGCTTGAGAAGGTAGAATCATCCCCGGACCAGCAAATCCTTTTAAAAATTACATGATCTGCTTAGATAACATCGGATTAATGGGAGGAATTCCTATAGCTTCAGCTTGCCCTCCTTATTCTTGCTAAACCTTTTTAACATTCTCAGCGTCCTTATCCTCTCTTATCACTTCCTCATGTGGCGTAGGGTTCTCATTCACCAGAATGTAGTCGTTTGGTACCTTATCATCGACAGGCTCTACTCTCCCACAACCTCTACCTCTAGATCTTTCTCTACCTCACCCTCTACTGCGACCTTTCGCTGTAGGTTCCTCAACTGGAGCATTAGCAGGAGCTACGGTCCTAACAACGTTATACCTAGTATTAACCATCTGCAGATAGAAGAGTGAAAGAAATTAGATACCAATTGGAATCAATTCATAGCACGAATGATACAAGAAAAATGGAAATTTTCTTAAGTCCTATAGCATCCCGAAAAAAAAGTCAAAGCATCCTTGTACCGTTACGCGAGAGTCTATTAGACATGTTTCAGTACATTGAGATCAATGAACCTAGACTTTGATATCAACTTTGTCACTACCCGAACCATTGTGATAGGAACCGACATTATAACTCGGTGGGAGAACCACTACTAACACCCAACTAAAGCAAGAAATCTAAAACTATAGTATTGAAGTTACGGAAGCATGTTAAACAACTAAAGGCAAGGTTCCATTACTAAATAAAGATCTAATAACTAACTACCAGTGCGGAAGATAAACCTAGAATCTGAAAGTCAATGTACCAAACTGCAATGATATCATATCTAACAAAAGATTACTAACGAACTATCAACTATATAAAGCATGTTCTATGTTTGAAAGGGGATGACATAGTCTAAAGAGAATTCCATGGAAGCCCGAACGATGTGGCTCACCCTTGAACTCGAAGCGATCACCAATTTCCTAAGGGAGGTATGTTAACAGTCGCGTGAAGATGCCGTGAACTCAATAAAAATAAGAGCAAGTGCAGAATCAGTACACAACCACGTGAACTGGTAGGATCACACGACTATCCTAAGTAAACAAGCAATCAGAAGATTATTACACATGCATAAATATCAGCATATTCAATATTATCATAAAAATAAATATCACAATTCGCATGCTTTATCACATAGTTGGTCCTATCATGGAATATAAAGTCAAACTGTTAGCATGCCAGAATCTGGCAATCTGATGCCATTTTTATGCTGGAATATGGTGAACGATCGCAATTAGCATGCTGGAACGTGACAATCCGATCCAAATTAGCGTGCCGGAACGTGGCAGCCGATCCCAATCACACATCAATAACACATCAAGATCACACGTTCAAGTCATGATTTCATGGTATCAATATTCATATATTTCTCTTTCAACATCTATGATCAATATTGCAATATGCATACATATACAAGTATTTTAATGAAGAAAAGCAAGTGTTTATCACACGATCATAGAATTCCAAGAATCACTTACCTCGAAACAAGCTTGAAACCCTATTCAACTTGGTCCTTTCCTTTCCAGATTCGTTCTACTTGTTTTTGGTCTACAATAAACAATTTATATATGGAAATCATTACGGAAACGCTAACACTAAAACAAATATAATATGTAACTACAGATTTTTTAGCTACGACATCAAATTTGTCACTAATTGTTTGCTTTTAGTGACAAAATTTACTTTTCGTGTTTAAATATACGACACACCTACTTTTAGTGATGAAACATAAAAATTCATAGTGAAATTTTGTCCCCTAATGTTTTCGACCAAAAAATTAATAGGCGTCATTTGGATGTAGTGTTAGTCACAAATTTAAGGTTAACAATGACACATTATTTCATCACTAATAATGTATCTAATTAAGGACATAATATTTTTTTTTCTTGAACTATATAAATTATTGGACACAAAAAAATTCAACTAAAAAATATGTTGTTACAATATCGACAAAATTAGAGTCCGAAGTTAAATATTATAAGTTTTAGCTATAAAAATTTAGATTTAATAATGACATTTATTTTTGTCAGTATAAATAATTGGTGACAGAGATTTTATTGTCTCTAATCAATCTGCGACTTAATGACAACTAAAAAATTGTCACAAAATATGTAAAGTGTTAAACATCGATGACTTAATATATGTAGTGAATAATTCAACTATTTGCATTAAAGAAATTATAGCTAAATATAATTTTTCTAGCTACAATTGTTTATAACAAGTGACAACATACAAAAGAAATAATACAAGTTCTTCATAAGAAATAGACAGAGTCCATTCGTTAATTGTCGAGGGAAAATATTAAAGCCAATGAATTCTGACGATTTTCTAAAAATGAAAAAGTTCAATACATCAATTTTCTTAAATTATGCAATTATAAAATGCATTATTTGAAAAATATAATCCAAGTTATAAGTATTGTAAGTGGGGTACGATTCTGCTACTAGATCGCTAATATTTGTTGGTTCGGCACTTTTGTTTTTAATTTGATACACTTTGATTGATAAAGACGATAAAAAAAAATCAAGTCTTTGTGCTATTTTTTGTGTATGGCTATTGATTTGTGATTGATAAACTGCATAGACTAAATCGATCTATTTGCTTCTTTCTATAAATATGTACGTATATAATAGTAATTTCACATACATTATAGAAATGCCAACAGGGAAAATCATTTGGAGAAACATCACAAAATTCGAACTCCACCGAAATAGACCCAATGGATGGAGTTTCAATCTCATCATCCCTAACATCAGCCAAATAAGGTAAACAACCTTGCTCTACTAATTTACTAACCCGGATGGAGGATATGATCTTAATTTGCTTAGGCTTGTACACCCCTTCCCACATTAATTTTCCCTTCCCATAATTTATAGAGTCACAGACTTAGCATTAAATTAAGAACAACATAATGGGGAGACAACCAAGTAATGCCTAAGATTATGTTGAAGTCAACCAGATTTAAAATCACCAAATTAGCCCAAGTCTGAAATCCCATAAACAAAAACATGGGTGACTATGACTGCCTCGCCAACCGGGGTAAAAACATGTATAGGGTCATCAAGAATCTCACACAATGTCTCAAAATCAGAGGTGAATCTCAAAGACGCATAAGAATAGGTGGAACGCGGTTGAAATAATACATTACTCATTCGGTCGCAGATATGAACAGTACCTGTTATCACTTTATTAGAAGTCTCTGCCTCATTCTTACTCGTCAAGGCATAACATTGAGCTATATCATCCACTCTAGCTACCTCCATGCCTGTTTGCGCGTTACCTCTACCACCGTTACCATTTCCCCTACATCCATGGCCTCTCTCATTTCTTCCTCATCCTACTAGTGGAAGTCCCCTACCATTATTAACATTTCCCACGAGTACAATTCCTCAAGAAGGTTGTTGTCTGGACTCAAGCAGACGCGGATGTGGTCAGTTCCTTATCATGTGTCCAAGTAGGACCTCGAGATGGTCTGTTGCCCGTACGTGTCCAACACTTTGATCAGTTTAAAAATTTTTAGGAGTTCCTGAATAGTTACCGGTAGAGGCGGGCATGGCGGACTGAATAGGTCGATCAGATCCTCTAGCATAGGATCCCCCAAAATTTCCTTAATATTTGGCCCTCTTAGCCAACACCTTAGCTTGAACTTCTCGCTTCACCCCCTCCACTTACTTAACATAATCGGTCACTTCATTAAAACTTCTTCTTATAGAATTTATGTGAACAGGTAACACTTGTAGCTTAGAATCAAAACCTCTAATTAACAACCGGATCCTCTCCTCCTTCGTGGTAACCAACTCTGTGGCATATCTAGATAGAGCGTGGAACTTGGCTTCATAATCAGCCACAAACATACTACCCTGCTCTAGTGCAATTAACTCATCCTTCTTGCGATCTCTCAAAGTCCTAACCACATACTTCTCTAAGAATAAGGCGTGAAATTGAGTCCAAGTAACTGGGAGTAGTATAGAGGCTCTGCATTCCATGTAAGCTCCCCACAATTGTTTGTCCTGACCTTGAAGTTGAAAGGACGCAAACTCAACCCCATGTTGGTAAAAGATACCCAACTTATGCAACCTCTCATAACAATCTAATATGAAATAATAAGTGTCCTCTTCCTTTTGTATCACCTCCTTACGTGCCGGAGGGTTCTCATTCACCAAAACATGGTCGTTTGGTACCTCATTCACAACAGGGGCCACTCTTCCATTTCCTCTACCTCTGCCTCAACTGCGACCTCTCGCACCGGGTTCCTCCGCTGGAGAATTAGTAGGAGCTACGGGTCTAACGTTGTTATACCTAGAATTAACCAATTGTGTATAGAAGAGTGAAAGAATTTAGATACCAATTGGAATCAAAAACGAAGGAGACAAGAGAAAATGGAGATTTCCTAAAGTTCTATAGCTTCTTGAAGAAAAGCAAAGGCATCCCCGTACCATTCCATCAGACTCTAATAGACTCGTTTTGGTAAATAAAGATCAACGAACCTAGCTTTGATACCAAATTTGTTATGACCTGGACCGTCGTGATTGGCACCCACATTACAACTCGGTGGGAGAACCATTACAAGCAACCACCTAAAGCAATAAACCTAAAAAAACTAACCTAAAGCAATAAACCTAAAAAAAACTAAGGCATTTATGTTACGGAAGTAAGTTAAATAACTAGAAAAGGTTCCATTACTAAATAAAGATCTAACAACTAAACAATAATGTGAAAGTTAAACATAGAATTTGAATGTCAATATACCAAAACTAGGAATGATTACAAAGTCTAACAAGAATTTCTAGTGAACTATCTAACTATCTAAACCAAGGTCTAGGTACGAAAAAAATGGACATAGACCAAAGAGAATTTCATTGCAGCCCGAACGATGTGGATCACCCTTGAACTTGAAGCAATCGCCGATCTTCTAAGTGAGCTCTGTCAACATTCGCGTGAACATGCCATGTACTAAACAAAAATAAGAGCAAGTGCAGAATCAGTACACAATCACGTTGTAATGGTAGGATCACACCACTATCAAACTAGTGTAACATAAACAAGCAATTAAAACATTATAACACAAGCATAAATATCAACATGTTCAATATTATCATAAGAATCAATATAATAATTCACATACTTCGTCACATAGTTTTTCCTTTCATGGACCCAAAGTCAAACTGATAGAATGCCAGAATGTGGAAATCCGATCCCATTTTTATGCCAAAATGTGGAAACCGATCACATTTATCATGACAGAATTTGGAAATCTGATCCATCTTAGAGTATTGGAATGTGGCTATAACAACCCAAAAATAACTATGCTAAGTAATGCTTAAACGTACCTAGAATGCATGGATTAGACCGGGTTCACACGGCTTGATGCGCGTAGAACCAAGCCTCTGAACCCTTGCAACAGCCAAACCAACCAACTTGGTGAGTTAGTTGAGCTAGGAAAGGTTGGGTCCAGCCACCTAGAGCACCCGAATATGAAGATTTACCCGAATGAGTCTTAACCGGACTTAAAAAGGGGTAATCTTAAGTTTGGAGAGTCTAGGGGTAAAATGGTCTTTTCCAGGCTAAGTTTAGTATTGTAATTACCCTAAATAATTAATTAATGTAATTAATATGGTTAAGGGACAATTTGGGTAGAGGTGGCCGAAATTGACCCTTTAAGCAAAATCTTTTTCCACCCGGGTTCGAGCCTTGGTGGAAGCAATGATTTAATTGATTTAATTGTATTTAGTTAATTAATTTAATTAATTAATATTTAATATTCTGATTTAAGTAAAGGAAAAATCAGATTTTTAATAAAAAAAAAATAATAATAAAATTAATAAATAATGAGGAGTCCTAGTTTGACTAAGTCTCCACCTAACTCTCCTAATCCTAATCCTCTCATTCTCACGTCTCTCACTCTCATTCTCACGTTTTTTATCAGTAAAAGAACTGAAAATAATAGTTCTTCACTCTTGAAGAACTTACACACAAAAACTCAAACGAAAAGCTAAGCTAAAAACGAAAATCATCAACATTCTTCTCGACGGATTGTGTTTGGGATTTTAGTGGTGAGGCAGTGTTGTCGTGGGAATAGGAAGCATTGGAACAAGTGTGGAACGACATTAAGGTATGGGTTTTCTTTCCTCTTGGTCCCTTTCCCAAGAGACCCCTAAGTTCAGCTTAATTCCAGTAAAAAAAACTAAGGTTGTCCCCGTTCCATCCCCCTGTCATTAGATCCTTTGAAAGATTTAAAGTATGCGTTTGTATGACTTCTGGTAGATGATTTTAGGGCTGGTTGTGATTACGTGTTTGAATGTATATTTGGAAATTATGTGAGAAATAAAAGAAGTGTTCCAAAAAAGTGAATTACGTTAAGTTGATTGTGCATGTGTGTGCCGTGAGTTAGCCATGGTTTGAAGCCTGGATTTTTACATGTTAAAATGTTGTATTTTACGTATATGAACATATTAAAAACATGATGTTCATATGAGTTCAAAGTTTCTGAATTGAATGATAATTCTTGATTGAAAGTAACCTTGAAAATGCACCTAAAGATCTCCCTAAAAACTACT
Source organism: Solanum sitiens (assembly GCA_016801875.1). Lineage (NCBI taxonomy): Eukaryota > Viridiplantae > Streptophyta > Magnoliopsida > Solanales > Solanaceae > Solanum > Solanum sitiens. Next base: position 2,392,875 of record JABWTJ010000287.1, read on the forward strand.
CGAAATGTCTTGATGTTTAACGTGAAAGAGGGTGAGAAAATGGACTGCATAAAGGTGATTAAATTCTAAAAAATAACCATGAAAACTCACCTAAAGATGCACTAGATGTTACAATGAAAATTTATACTAAATCGAACATCTAAAAGTTGAGAAAATGGAATGCAAAGAGGGTGAACAAATTTCCAGCATTCTAGAAGTTTGTTTTTGGGCAGCTTACTGTAAAAAAATCACGTTCTAAAATATTTTTTTAAATTCTTGAGGTCAGTGGGGATTGAACCCAAGACCTCACCATATACATTTCATAAAAAATTAAATAATAAAATATGGTAAGGGGGATTCAAAATGGGGTAAAGCTCAAGTGAAAAGTTAAGGGGAAAATGAAAGAAAATGAAGTGAGGCGTGTGGGGTTCAAACCCACAACCTCTTGGACGGATGAAGGAGAGAGGAGAAGAATGAAATAAAGAAATAATAAAATGAGGTATGTGGGATTCGAACACACAACCTCTTGGCAGAAGAGAGAGTTAGGAGGAAAAATAGATGTTGTGAGTGGGGATTCAACCCACAACCTCTTGAATGGATGAGAGAGTTAGGAGAAAAATAAAGGAGGAAAAATAAATGTGGTGAGTGGGGATTGAACCCACAACCTCTTAGATAGGTGAGAAAGTTAAGAGATAAATTAAGAGAAAAAGAATGAGCTTATGAGGGATTGGTCCCACAACCTCCTTGCCTTAAACGAGAAAGAGAGGAGGAAAAGAAAGGAAATATTATGGGAGTGATGGGGATCGAACTAGGGTCCCCCAAATCTGAAAAATGCAATTATCAAATTTAATATAAGATTAAGTGTTGCTCAAGGGATTCAAAATCGGGTTCCCTTGCCCTATTCCGTATTGACACATAAGTCTTACGTGATTAAATATTTAATGAATGCTGCCTATAGGAATCAAATTGAGACCTTGGCATACTTACAAGATGCATAAGTCTTGTACCACATAATCTTGGGCAACATAAATCACTTAAGTGAACTATGAATGAACCCTTATGGCTTGTGTGTGTGGACTCATTTCCCAGCATACGTTTATAAAGAAAGTGAACCTAAGATGTTATGTGATGAATGATGAGACCCCAGAAGGTTTAAATAAGAGTGTGAAACACACTAAAAGGCCAAGTGCGTTGGCATATGATGAAATGAACATTCACGTAAAAAGAGGTGAGTAATTATGAAGGGAAAATGTGCTAAGAATAATGAATGTGATGACAACATGATAAGAGGCTAATGTGAAACATGAGAGCAATCTCAAATGAGCCTAAGTAAATGTTACCAAAACGTACTCACCTATGAGAGTGTAAAGTTAATGAAGAGACTAGTCTCTATGAACACTGTAATGAAAGTATTAAAGTTAATGCATACTTAATACTAATGATGAGATCAAAAATCATCTAATGAGCAATGATGTCCTCATGCTAGAAGCCAACTTCTATGATGTATGAGATGAATGTAATGGAACTTTATACTGAGCACCGATAGGCTAGCTATGAGTGGTGATTCCTTCTTTCGGGAAGGCAGAGGTTCGTGTAATTCTCATGAGATGAGACTGTCCGTCCAGACGGGTATGGGTCTCCTTATATCTCCTAGTCTTTTAACCTATGCAGCCAACATAGGGATCTAGCAGGGTTCAATTCCCTATATATGCTAGGATGTTTTGGTTTCACTTTGGCCGGTGATTCCACTGCTTTTCGGTGTGGGGTAGACACAGGATTTCATGGAGCTCACATGATCTATGTCAGTTAAAGTTAAAGTTCCCAAAGAAAGAATGAGGCCAGCCTCATGTAATGCCCACAATGAAATGAACGATACCAAAGATGTTTGGGTAGGATAATCAAGAGGTGAACTAGACTTATGTAATGACACTAGGTCATTCTTAGTCATTGCACAGTGAACCCAATGAGAGTCTTAAACTACATCCTAGGTATAACTGGTGTTTACACTAGCCTATGAATGAAATGAAATGAAGTAAAGCAGACTCTATGTTTGCTAAAGAAGGCTCCCTACTTGAGGTCCCATATGTTGAGCCCTCATTTTGGGAAGTCCTAATGTTGAGTCCATGATTCCAAGGTCTCATGGCATATGAACGAATGAAATGAAATATGATATGTGTTATATGCAATATGTTATGTGCTATATGCAATATGCTATGTGTTGTGTACAATATAATACGTATGATGATGTATGTTACTCTCATGGAATGACTTTCCTAATCCGATTTTGGCAAGTCCACTGACTTGAATTTCCATAACTCATATCGTTAGGAGAGAGTTATTCTAAATCATGCATGTCCGTGGTGTGTGCTTTTATATACCCATACTTAGTACAAGTGTGTACTAATTCCATACATTTATCTACTTTTAGGTGCAGGTGAAGTTGGACGTTAGAGCTTACGAGTCGACGCAGAAGTTATCTGGACGTGGACCTTTCATCCGGATTTGGTAGGCCCTCATGCTTTCGAGGATGCTTACTGGTTTATTCTAGCGTAGACGTAGGCATGAGCTAGTGGAGTATGTTCCACTAGCGTTTCTTTCGTATTTACTTTTAGACGTCGTATTGGTGCCATTTTGGCAACTCTATATTTATGAGTATCTTTCATTTGATTATCTTGATTTATATGGTTGTTGTGAACGCTTATGAGTTTACGTAGATAGTATTATACGAGATCAATATTTTCCAATATAAAGTTTAAATAACAAAAGTTCAAATTTTCCGCTAAAATTAACCTAGATAAAGTAACAACGACGTATGTTGGCTTGTCTGCGACCTCTGAGAGGTCAACGAAGCCGGTCTCGTCTGGGGTTTAGACTCCGGTCATGACAAAGTTGGTATCAGAGCATTAGGTTAAATTCCAAGGATAACAAGTTCACATCAACCACATAGAGTAGTTTCTAACTTATGGTAGTGAAGTGCACCACTATCATGAATTAGAGACTGCATGATGCGTACGAAAATTTCCCTTCTTCTGATCTTATCGTTCTTTCCTTAATGTCTGATTTCTTGGTGTTATGAGCGTATCTAACATCAATTCTTATCTTTTAGAAAATGAACACAAGGAGGAACGCTAGTCGGGGAAGAGGAGGAGCAGCTCCTGGGGGAAACCAAGTTCCACCCCAGGCCCCAGCTGCTGAAATGGAGATGCCTGTTAACCCAGCTGGATTGACAAATGGAGAAGTGAGGACAGCCCTGGCACAGATGGCCCAAGCCATCACTTTACAAGCTCAGGCTATGAAAGCCTAGGCGGAGCAACGAGGTGTTCCCAGAGAGAACCCACATGCCAGCACCATGGCTAGCAGGTTAAGGGACATCACGAGGATGAATCCTCCTTTTTACACTGGATCTAAGATTGCGGAGGATCCCCAAGAGTTGTGGATGAGATCCACAAGATACTGTGTGCAATGGGTTTGACTGAGGTGGAGAAGGCTGAGCTGACATCCTACCGGCTAAAGGATGTAGCTCAATCCTGGTATAAGATGTGGCAGGATAGCAGGGCCTTAGGAGGAGGTCCTATGACTTGGGATCTTTTCAAGACGGCTTTTTTGGAGCGGTTCTTTCCCAGAGAAATGAAGGAGGCTAAGGTTGAGGAATTCATCAACCTTAAGCAGGGCTTGATGTCAGTCAGGGATTACTCCCTAAAGTTCGTAAAACTTTCCAGGTATGCCACTTCTCTTGTGTCTAACAGCAGAGACGAGATAAGTAGATTCTTCACAGGTATTTCTGAGGATCTCGAGGAGGAGTGTAGGGCAGCTATGCTGCATGACAACATGGACCTTTCCAGGCTTATGGTCCATGTCCAGCAAGTGGAGGAAAGCAGGAAGAGGAATCATACTAGGGCAGGGAACAGGTCAAGGCAAGCTGAGGAGAATTTTTCAAGGAAGAGTAGTACTAAAATCAGGGATAAGCCCAGGTTTAAGAAGGTACTCTCCCACCAAGGGGAGTAAAGTTCATCCAAGGGTCGCTATGATAGGGATTCCGAGTTAAGAGTTAAGAGAAACAATAAAGTAGATACACCTCAGGAGAGGCCACCTTGCAGAAAGTGTGGCAAACTGCATGGAGGAGAGTGTATGATGGGCTCTAACGCTTATTACAGTTGTGGCAAACCGGGTCACATGGTGAAGGATTGTCCGAATAGGAGAAGTCAAGAACAAGGGAAGGAAAGAGTTCAGCCTAATGGTCCAAGTGAAGAGGCTCCAAGGAGGCAACGATTCTTCGCATTCAAGTCTAGGGGTGCAAGGGAAGGCACTTCTGGTGAAGTCTCGGGTTCGTAGCCTTAATTAGACTTTCATGTATTTGACTGTGTATGGTTTTTATGCACTAGTATGAGGTTAATATGTTTGAGTCATCATGTTGGTTGTTGATTTGTGTGACTTATATGTTTACTTATGTTGTATACTTTGATGAGACTAGTTTAGGAAAGAGTTCCTTAGTCTATTAATGTGAAGCTGCTAGTAGGTTTCAAGGATGTGCACCATCATGTTAATGTGTGAATAATATATTCACCAATGAGGAGTATTGAATTGCCTATGTATGCATACGTTCTATAGATGACTTGCTTGTTGCTAGTAAAGAGTAGTGTCATTCGGGGACGAATGTTCCTAAGGGGGGGATAATGTAACAACCCGAAAATAACTATGCTAAGTAATGCTAAAATGCACCTAGAATGCATGGATTAGACCGAGTTCACACGGTTTGATGCGCGTAGAACCAGACCTCTGAACCCTTGCAACAGCCAAGCCAACCAACTTGGTGAGTTAGTTGAGCTAGGAAAGGTTGGGTCCAGCCATGTAGGGCACCCGAATATGAAGATTTACCCAGATGAGTCTTAACCGGACTTAAAAAGGGGTAATCTTAAGTTTGGAGGGTCTAGGGGTAAAATGGTCTTTTCCAGGCTAAGGGTAGTATTGTAATTACCCTAAATAATTAATTAATGTAATTAATATGGTTAAGGGGCAATTTGGGTAGAGGTGGCCGAAATTGACCCTTTAAGCAAAATCTTGATGTTTAAGGGGCAATGTGGTGAGATGGACTCTTATAGAAGCCTACATGCCGGATTTGAACACCGAACGAAGAATAACATAGATGAAAGAGAATTTGGGAAGAGTGGGTTTTTGGGAATTTGGGGAAATTTGATGGAGTTTGGAGAAATCTGATGGTTACGAAAGGTGAATGTATGATGTTTTATGAGAAAGGAAGGAAGTTAATGAAGAAAAACGGTTTTGGGTGGAATTTGAAAAGATTTTGGAGGCTAATGAACCGTTATGTCCTTTTATATTACCGATCGGGTCGGGTCGGGTCAGGTCTCTGTAAATTTGGACATATGACACCCCGTCGACGGCCGTAAGTCTATCGACGGTCCATTGACTGGGACTGTCGATTACATTAAGACTTAGAGAAATTACGACACATACATGGGATCTACGGACACCATCGACGGTTCGTCGATTGGACGACGGCCCATCGATAGGGTCTGTAGACCTGTGCACCAGACCATTTTCTGCAGATTTTTAGTTTTGATCCCTGCACATGTAGCACCTATTAATCAATTCTTTTTGTGTTTTTCTAGACACTTTTGAGATACTGAATCTTCACTAATCTATAGCCAACTCTAGTTCATAAGTGAGAATGAAATAAATCTAAAAACAAGATGAAACGGAAAGAGTAAGACTATTCTTACAAAGAACATAAAAAACTATCGTTGGCTGGAGGATACACCTTGGGTTGCCTCCCAAGAAGAGCTTGATTTAACGTCGTTGCACGACACAGGCTCCTTGATTACTCGGACTTTATCAAGGTGTTATTCCTCAACCACTTCATGGACACTCTCTGCATTCCCCAGGTAGATCTTAATCCTTTGTCTGTTGACTGTAAACATTGCACCCTCCTTATTCTCCAAATAAATTGATCCATGTGAGAACACTTTAGTGATGAGGAATGGCCCTCTCCACTTAGACTTGACTTTGCCCGCAAATAAGTGTAGCCTAGAGTTGAATAGAAGCACAAAGTCCCCAACATCATATCCTCGCTTCAATCCTCTGGTCGTGGTACTTATACATCCTCTCTTTTAGATGGCTGAGCTTTCATAGGCTTTGAGGCAAAACTCATCAAGATCATTCAACTCATTTAGTCTTTGACCTGCCGCTTCATTCCAATTCATCTTCAGTTTCTTCATTGCCCACATTGCTTTGTGCTCTAACTCAACCGGCAAGTGGCATGCCTTCCCATATGCAAGTTTGTATGGAGACATACCTATATGAGTCTTGTATGCAGTATGGTAGGCCCAAAGAGAATCATCTAGCCTTCTTGACCAATACGTTCTTTTAGCGGTCACAATTTTCGATAGAATTTGCTTGATCTATCAATTTGATACCTCAACTTGCCCGCTAGTCTATGGATGATAAGGAGTGGCCAAATTATGGCGAACCCCATATTTATCCAATATCCCTTTGAACAACTTATTACAAAAGTGAGAGCCGCCATCACTAATATGGCCCTAGGTGTGCCAAATCTGGAGAAGATATTTTTTGTAAAGAACGCGGTGACACTCTTTCCTTCATTGTTTGGAAGCGTTATAACTTTTACCCATTTAGACACATAGTCAACCGCCACAAGTATATACTTCATCCCGTGAGAACTCACAAATGGGCCCATAAAATCAATGACCCATATATCAAATAACTCAATCTCTAGAATAGGACTTAACGGGAGCTCTTGCCTCTTCGAGATTCCCCCGTCTCATTGGCACCGATCAAATGACTTGGCGAACTCGTGAGCATCATGGTGAATGGATGGCTAATAGTACTCTTACTGCAAAATCTTGTGCGCAGTACGGATACCACTATGTTGCCATCCCACAGGCGAGGAGTGGCATGCATCAAAAACGCTAGACATCTCATCTTTCGGTACACAACGACGAATAATCCCATCGGCACAACTCCGGTATAAGTAAGGCTCATACCAAAATATATTTTTCACATCATACATGAACTTCTTCCTCTAATGGAAAGACATGTCTGACGGAACTATATTACTATCCAGATAATTCGCAAAGTGTGCGAACCATGGGATCAAATCTTGAGAAGCGGCCAATATATTTTCATCAGGGAATGCATCATCAATTTCAGCCTTTTCTCCTACTTTACGTATATCTTCATCCTTTATCCTAGAAAAGTGATCGGCAACATGATTCTCAGTCCTCTTTCTATCTTTTACCTCAAAATCAAACTCTTGCAGTAATAGCACCCATCGGATCAACCTTGGCTTCGCATCCTTCTTTGTCATAAAATACCTCAAAGTGGAGTGGTATGTATGCACTATGACCATTGTACCGAGCAAATAAGACCGAAACTTTTCGAAAGCAAACACCTCTGCAAGAATCTCTTGTTCGGTTACCGTGTAGTTCTTTTGAGCTTCATTCAAGGCCTTACTTGCATACTAAATGGGGTGAATGATTTTATCCTTCTCTGGCCCAATACCACATCAAGAGCAACGCCGCTGGCATCACACATAACCTCAAACGGTTTACTCTAATCAGGGGAAATAATAATGGCAGTAGACACGAACTTCTCCTTCAACTATCCAAATGCTTTCAGACATGATTCGTCGAAATAGTTTTTAAATTCATTCTCAAGTACTTTGCATACAGTATGTGCAATTTTTGAAAAATCCTTGCTAAAACTCCAATAAAAACCCACATGTCCAAGAAAACTTCTCATACCTTTTATAGAGATAGCTGGGGAATATTTTCTATAACTTTATCTTTAGCTCGATCAACCTCTACCCCCTTCTCTGAGATGTGATGGCCCAATACTATACCTTCTTTCACCATGAAGTGACATTTTTCCCAATTAAGCACAAGATTGCAATCTTCACATCTTTTTGGTACCTCAGCCAATTGACTCAAACATCGATCAAAGGAGTTGCCAACAACCAAAAAATCATCCATGAACACCTCAATAGTGTCCTCCACCATATCAGAGAATATCGACATCATACATTGCTGGAAGGTGGCCGGTGCATTACATAACCTAAACGACATCCTTTTGAATGTGAATGTCCCATAAGGGCAAGTAAAAGTGGTCTTATCTTGATCCTCATGGGCAAGAACACATACGTAAAATGAGGTGGTAGATCCTTAAGCTCTAGTTTTGGAGCCTCTTCAATAGATGGTCTCGCGGGTGGAGACTCTCGATGATTCATATCTAACTTCAATTTCTTTGCTTTTGACAGAAATTAATTTCGTTCAAGTGCATCCACCAACGACCTATAATATTCAATCACATCACTCTCAAAATTCATAATTAATGCCGCTAGTGCCTACACACCTAGACGTTCTTCAATTTGTACCTTCAATATACTCTCAACCCTATAAGATATAGTAGATACCGTTTGGAGCTCACCGCTCTGCTTCATGGACCTACATATGTTGAAAGTTGCTTCTTCAATGTTCAACCTAAACTTCATATGTCCCTTTTCCATATCAACTAAGGCACGACCATTTGCCAGGAATGGTCTCCCTAGAATAATAGGGATCTCGAAATCAACCTCACAATCACGAATCACAAAATCGACCAAAAATATAAATGACTCCACTTTCATGAGCATATCATGGAGTATACCAATTGTTCTCTTCACAGTACGATCGGCCATCAGTAACCGCATCGTAGTAGGCTTTGGGTCGCCCAAACCTTACTTCTTGTAAATAGAGAGAGGAATGAGGTTTATGCTTGCACCAAGATCACATAGTGCATTAGCAAAATGTAGCAGCCCGATTGTACAAGGAATGGTAAAAGCGCTAGGGTCTTCCTTTTTCTACACATAAGACCTTGTAGCTATCTCACTAAAAGGGTCTTCCTTTTTTACACATAAGACCTTGTAGCTATCGTACTACAATGCTGCATTCTGTCATCATCCTCAAAACTTACCGATCTCTTCTTTGTCACCATATCCTTCATAAACTTATCATAACTGGTCATTTGTTCCAAAGCTTATATCAAAGGGACATTGATGGAAAGTTGTGTCAACATGGTTATAAATCACCGGTACTTACCATCCTCAGTCACCTTCACCATTCTCTAAGGAAATGGTGGTGGTGGTCTAGGAAGGGGGACCACTTTCTGAGGCACCTCTGCTTCTTTCACCGTGTCGTCCCCCAATTCTCCACTAGTTTCTTCTACCTCTTTGTCTTTTGTCACATCATCTTCTACCACAGACGGCATAGGTTGATCAATAGTTTGCTTACCCCCTCGAGTAGTGACTGTCATGCAATGCCCATCATTTTTAGGATTCTGGATGGTGTTGCAAGGAAGATTGCCCGGTTGGCGTGGATTCACAGTAGTTGACAATTGATCCATCTGTAACTCAAGGTCCTTAATCAAAACAGCATGTGCATCCACTTTTTGCGAAATGTTAGCTAAGTCACCTCTCATCTCCATGGCATGCTCATCACTAGTGTCAAATCTCCTCATCATTTTATGTAACATATCCTCAACTCGCGCCATACTACCTCTACCATCCCTTGGAGCAACTTCCCAATTCAGAGGTGGAACATAAGGCCCACTCCGATCATTCCTGTTACAATAATTACCTCGGTTGAAGTTGTTATCCTAGTTGTAGTTACCCTCTCGAACATAGTGACCCTCTCGGTTGTAGTTACCATAGTTCTGACCTTGATTTCCTTGACCTTGGCGCCAATTCTCTTAATTGGAGCCTTGGGCATTTGGTCGGAAACCCCCCGTCTAATCATTCACTACATAAGTATCCTCTTCATAATATTACTCATCCGCTAGAGGTGGTGGTTTAGTCAAGACCGCATTCATCTTCTTTACACCTCCAGTGACATGTTTCAATACAAACCCTAATTTCGTTCTCATTTGAGCCATCTCCTCACGAATCTCATCTGCCGCTGGGTTGTGTGAAGCTCGCACTGCAAAGGTGTTTCTCCGAGTGTCTGCCTTTCTATTGCTCCAAGCCTTGTTGTTCTAGGATATTTTCTCCAACTTCTCTACGATCTCTGCATATGTGCACTCTCCATAGGAACCCCCCGCAATAGTATCGAGCACTGCTTTATTGTTATCATTTTGACCCCGATAGAAGTACTCTTTCAATGACTCATCATCAATGCAGTGGTTTAGGACACCTCTCACGAACACAGTAAATCTGTCTCAAGAGCTACTTACCGACTCTCTGGGTAATGCCACCAAATTGTTCACTTTATCTCTGTGGTAGAGCTTTTTGGTCACTGGGTAATACCTTTCTAAGAACACATCTCACAACTCATCCAAAGTTTAAATGAGGTTGTAGGGAAGCTCAGTAAAAAATATGACGGCATCTCCTGTCATTGATAGAGGAAACACTAGCAACCCAATGACGTTCATATCTATGTCTAGCCTACCCACACAACTCTTACACACAGACCTCAGTTTGGCTATGTGAGCATGAGGGTCCTCTGATGGCAGTCCCGAGAATAAACCCCTAGCGGTGAGCATCTGCATGAGGCTACCCATCACCACAAATGTGTGCCCAGGTGACAAAGGGGGTAGGACAAGAGGTCCATCAGACTCAGCCATGTTAACGTTGCCCCTATTGTAATACTGAGGTCTCGGTGCTGGGGTCTACATCCTCAAAGTATTCTCCAATGCAATGTGAACTTGGTTGTGAGACTCAACTTGTAATGGAGGTTGATGAATTTCCACATCACCTATATTGGCTGGATTCTACTTATTTTCCATTCTTCGTAGTGAATGGTTAAGTTCAGGGTCGAATGTAAAGAGAGGTTCTCCTCGGTTCCCTGTACTTGGAATACACTAGAGCTAGACCTGAAAGAAACAAAAAGAAAAGAAAAGTAAATTAGGTAATCGCTGACTAAACTTCAATAATGTTATTAAAGTTAATCTAACAGCCAGATTCCCCGGCAGCAGCGCCAAAATTTGATATGCTCAAATTACACATCCCTAAAGAAGTATAAGTGGTCGTATCAAGTAAAGGACTCAACTAGTAGGTTGGGGTCGATCCCACGAGGAAAATGGTTTAGACTTAACTTCAATGTACGATTATATCAATTTAGTCAAATACTTTCCGAAAACCAAACAAGTTTCTTTAATATTTCTAAGTAAGCAAGTAAGAAAAAGTAAAGATTTAGTTTTTATCAAGTTTTGAGATAAACTAGGGTGTAAGTTTTCCCCATAGGTTTATAACTTCGTATTCCTAGCAATAGCAATTCTTCCCTTGGTCCCGCTACGTGTGTATAAGCTACTAACTCTTACCTTTACTTCATATTAAGCATCATAATCGATGTATGGCTTAGTTACTACTTTGCACCAATCGACACTAGCCTATTAGATAGTATTCCACTAAATCTATGTTGATAATTCTTTTCTTATTGACTATCTCCTTGGTCCAGCAAGTAGTAACAAGGAGAGTTCCCACAACCCTTGTTGTGGATTTAGTTATCCATGCAAGCAAGAACACAATTCATATTTGTTAAGAAATAAATCATGAACTTACTTCAACACTTTCAAGAAAAACCCTGAAAATTAACTTGAAATTGCAAGATAATACTTGAAACCAAATCCAGAAATTGAATTATTGCCAAAGTTTGCAAAAACCAATCTCCAAAACAAAACAAGAACAATACCAACAATACCTAACCCCAAAATTGAGGTTTCAAACCGTATTTATAGAAAATATTGTCCTAAATGAACAAAAATTGAAATAAGGAAAGTTTGTCCAAAAACGCGGTTGTAATCGACGACCCCCATGGACAGACCATCGATGGAACGGCGGTCCGTCGACTACTTCCGTTAGTCCAGACATAGAATATTTTTTTGTCCTTCGGATGGCATCATACCTGAATCAATCGATGGACCAACAACACGGTCTGTTGATGCACCTATGGTGCGTCGATGCCCTCCGTCGCTCCATCCATAGAATTTATCCAACATTGGGTACAGGACTATGTTTGATCACATCGACGATTCAACAAACTCTTTGTCAATCAATTGATGGACCGTCGATCCTTTTCGTAGTCCCAGACTTGGTAAGATTTCCCCGAGTTTCTCCATATTTCTAAATTGCAATCGACGGACACCACTTATGGACCATCGATTGAACGACGGGTTGTCGATGGCCTTTGTAGGTTGCCTCTGCACTATTTTCCAGTCGCATTCTATGTTTTAGTTCTGAACATCTTTCCTGTGAAACAAGCATAAAAACATGTTAAAACTACTACAAAAAGGCTCTAGACACACACAACTCTTAAGGAAAAACCAATTAAAGCACCGTGAAACCACGGTACATCAGCTACAACATTTAGGAATTTCTCACTTTTCCATACTCATTTCATGCATTAGAGTTTTATCTCTAAAAACTTTCCTTCAAATTCCTGCCTACGCGTGCTTTCAGAAAATCATGCCTCCACGAAGAGTAGTCAGATGTCGTACAGTTAAGAGGATTGTTGAGGAACAAGAGTTGTCGAATGCACCTGAAATTCAACCTCAAGAAGAAGTTACCCATGCTGAATTCTGTGAGACTATGCGGATGTTATGTCAAGTTGCGACTCATCAAGTTTGACATAGAGGTAATCAACATGAACTTGTTGATACCTCAAGGATTCATGAGTTTTTAGGGATGAATTCACCAAGCTTCACAGGTTCAAGTGTCACAGAGGATCTAGAGAACTTTGTTGAACTACTTCAGAAATTTTTTGACATATTGCATGTTTTTTATGCTTAGAGGGTAGAACTAGCTGCATACAAACTAAACGGTGTCGCTAGAGTCTGGTTCGACCAATGGAAAAGGAATAGGGTTGAGGATGCGCCAATAGTGAGTTAAGTTGTGTTTGAGAATTCACTCATGGTATGTTTCATTCCCCACGAGTTGCGAGTGGCAAAGCTTAGAGAGTTTTTAACCCTTAATCCAGAGTCTATGACTGTTCATGACTATATTATGAAGTTTGCACAACTATCTTGCTATGCTCTGAAGATGGTTGTTGTGAATAGAGCAAGATTGGTTTATTTGTTGCTGGACTGTCTCATCAGCCAAGCAAGGAAGGCAAGGCAGCAATGTTGATCTGGGATATGGACATAGAAAGGCTAATGATCGATGTGCAAGAAGTTGAGGAGGATAAGCCAAAGGATAGAGAAGGGTTTAAGAATAAGAGGGCTAAGACATAAGGGAACGATTTCATGTAGAAGAAGAGTAGTACAAATTATTCCTTCCAACAAAAACAGAAAGGATATGCTCCACCATCTGCTAGTGGCCTTGCACCCAGAAACAAAGGTGAGCATAATGGTCGAGTTCACAGCCCTTTAGAGCTCGATGCGCCAAGTCTTAGGGTAGTGAGGCGAAAGGAGGTAATTGGGCTCCTACATGTGCTAGGTATGGTAGAAACCACCAGGAAAGTTTTGTCAGGCTAGACAGGTTGCTTCTAGTGTGGACAAGAGGGTAACTTCATGAAACAATGTCCAAAAACATGAAAGGAAATGGTACCGGTGGGGGAACAAATCTCCTATATGGTATCAACGGTTGCCATAAGCAACAGGATTCGCTAGATGTCGTCACTAGTATGATTCAAGTCTTTGATTTTATGGTTTACTCTTTGCTAGACCGAGGAGCAATTTTATCTTTTGTAACTTCATATGTTGCTATGGTGTATTGAGATATCAAGGTAGGTTGTGTGTACCAATGGTAGATGATTGAATTACCTTAAAAATTCACTCATGAAGGGTGTTATAAGATTTATTCAAAAGAGAAATCAGTTTGTGGAGAAGCTACATGAGAATCTAAAGAGGATAGAAAGAAGAGATACTCACATCTCTTCAAATTCGGAGAAGTTCCAAATTGAGGTACTAATCCTTTTCTTGGCCTTGATATTAAGTTGGTGTGTTGTGTTTATATTTTGTTGTTGGGTGTATGAAGTGAATGTAAGATGTTACACCATAAGACTAGTAAGAAGTAATCTCATTCGAGGATGAATGATACCAAGGGGGAGATATTGTAACATCTCGCAAATTGAGATAGCTAGGAAGAAGCTTAGAAGTTGAAATAGTATGTTTTGGGAAGAATTAAAATCTGGAAATTTTCTTAAGTTAGGAAAAAGTGAGTTTTTGGTCAACTTCAAACGACCATAACTTCTAGCTCAGGTTGAGTTAGAGGTAGTTCTTGATATGGTTGGAAATCCTTTGGAGAGATCTTTCCAATGCCGTCAAATTTACGCGATTTTGATTTCGTGTGAGTGAGATATGCCTTTCAAAAGTTGGGTTGTTGGATTAAGGATAGTCCAATCAAAATTTGGGAAGGGCAAAGTTGTCTTTCCCTTACCCAACTATTTTATTGCATTATTGGGTAATAAATTATGGTCTAAACTGATTTTTTTCAGTTCACGCTTTTAGAAAACAAGTTAGGATTTTGAGAGAAGATAAAAGAAGAGGAGAAAGGAGGAGAAAGGATAAAAGGAAGCAAGAACATTCAATATCGTCGAAGTTCGGCTTGTGGAATTCGTCGAGGGTGATCCTTAAAATGTTATGTCGAATATTTCTTTGTTGGGTTCTTTCACCCACACACAAACATGTTTAATTCAGCGAGTTTTGAATATATTGGTTGTTGAATGTTGAAGATCTGGATGAACAATTATTGAATTCTTGTTGGTTGAGTTGTAGCATGTTCTAGTTAATTGAATTTGTGTTTTCGGGTTGTTTTTCTGGTCTTATCCATTGGGTATTGAGGTTATTAGTGATCCTAAGTGATTGGGGTGAGATACCTCAATGTTTATAAGGTTTCGAGGTGAAAAACAGAGAAGGAAAGTCGAAACGCGCGTCTGTAGGGCTTTGGTGCGCCGCGCCTCCCATAGGCCCACAAGACAGTCTCTGTCCGTAGGGACTTGGGGTGTCGCGCCAGCCAGAGCGTCCCAACTTGGCCTTTGAAAATTGGGGCCTGGCGCCTCACGCCTCTTAGAGCGCCAAGGATGCCAGTTTACCCCATTCATTCTCCATCTTTTCGTACTAGTTCCTAAGTGATCTACCCACATTTCTAGTTGATTTCAACACTCTAACGTACATATAAACATCATGAAATCATCCATAAACATGAATCATGAACCTTGAATCCTTAAGTCAATTAAAGGAAGGTTAGGATCAAAGTCAAAAAAGTTAAGCAGTCAAGTCTAAAGCGATGAAGTATGTAAAAATAAAGTTTCTTAAAGTTCCCAAGAGTCCAACTTAAAAATTTTAACTTTTTTTTAAGGCTTAAATTTTGAGTTAAGGAAAAACTAAAAGTTGAAGTCTTTTCTTCAAAAAAGTATAAGGGGACTAAGTATTCCCAAATAAGTTGATTAAGATCAAAAGTTTCAAGTCAAGTAAAGAATAAAGAGTTGAGTTCATTTTTCAAAAAATATAAGGGAACTAAGTTTTTCCTAGGAAGATTATAAATCTTTTTACATTTAAGTTAAAGGGAAACTAAGATTTTCCAACATAATTTTCAACAAGAAAACGGAACACTGATTCCAAGAGGACTTTTTAAAGCTAAAGAGAGGGGTTGAGAAAATTATCTCAACCTAGAGGAAGGAAGTTATTTTAAAAGCATGAGATAAAGTATATTCTCGGAGTAGTATTGAGCACCGATGTGGAGATGACAGTTTATATTAAAACAAATCTCCATGTAAACCATGAAGCCATCATGTGTATTAACGGGTCATACTTTATAGATAATCGCGTGAGTTAAGCTAGTGGATCCATTAGGATGAGGACGTTCTATGCGATGACAAAGTATATGACAGTTTTGGCAGCGTGGGTGAGACGTTGTATCACCACTTAGGCTCATAGTGATAGTTGTAGGTTAGAGAAACTCTCACAACAGTAATTGAATGGTTCCTCAAGAGGTTCTGCATAGTATGAATCGGGGTATGGGACTTCATTAATGCATTGCACAAGTAGACTTTGAGAGGAAGCATGATGTGTCTTTATTTAAGAATATGAGTTTACATCGGTTTATTTTGTATTTTACATACATCTTAGAGTTAAGGGTATCTTTGCATATACAAAGTTGAAAACCCTGTTTTAAAAAACTTTTCTTTATATTCCACATGTCTTTTAACTGTTATATAATGAAACATGTTAGTTATTCATGAGTTGAGCAGAGCCAAGGTAAGTGTTCTTTATTACTCCTTTTAAAGCTTAAGTTGTTGTTTAGCATTCCAACTCGTACACTCCTACACTAAATGTACTGATGTCAGTTGGCCTGCATCGTATCATGATGCAGACGCAAGTAACTAGGATCGACATTTGGCGCACCGTTGATCCTGTATGCAACTCAGAGTTAGTTGGTGAGACTCCCTTCATTCCGGAGGACATCTTTACCATTTATTTATTTTCTTTCTGTTTTCAGTTTTTAGGATGATTGGGGGTCTTGTCCCAACATCCATGTTTAATTTAGAGGCTTCATAGAGAGATAGAGTTAGTTTCTTTAAGAGTTAGTTTCTTTTCATATCTCTTTTAAACGATAAGACTCAAGTTGCCATTTTGGCTAAGCATTATTTTAAAGTTATTCTCTTTGAGTTATTTCTCTAATATTTAAGTCTTCCGAGAGTTAAAAAGAGTCAGGACAAGGGTACGCTTAGGGATAGCAATAGTCTTCGTGTGCCGGCTATGTCCAGGGTGTATACTCGGGGCGTGAAATTAAGAGAATTCCACTTCCCCCTTTTTACAAAATACTCTTAACCCACTACGCTCAGAAAGTTCTCTTATGCCAAAATCGATTCCCGATGATCTACTTATCCAAATTCAATTTCATAAAGTTGTACGGATTCCTTAACGAGTTATCTAACTAATTTTGTAACCCAATCTACATTACCTCCAACCGGTTGCAAACAGATTTCCTTACACATTGATGACTCTAAAATCCTATGAAAAAAAAATTCTTGCCCCGAATTTTCCCCATTGGCATTCCTATAACGACCAAACCCGTTCGTTGTATCTCTACTTACGTATTTTTTTTATTTGTTCAGATTGTTCTAACTTTATCATAGACTCTTATCGATTTTGTATTCCATTGTCAACTTGATCTTTCATTATTTACTTTTGATTGATTTTCGAAATAACATCTATATTTATATTATTGCTCATGAATGATCCATTAATGCTTGTGTATCAGCATTATCTCCTCCATCTATTTCACATATTTCAACCCCATCTTCATAAATATTTCTATCAGTTAATTCATAATCCTTCACAAATATTATTACACATAGGGGATACTTTGCCAAATCCTTGTTATTTTTCTTTAACGACACATACACTTTTACACTTTGCATTTCCAAAGAACCATTACCACCTTAAATCTTATACTTAAGCGTCAGACAATTGTATGTCAAATCAACACCTATATGTTAGCAACATCATCCACTAAATCTCTAAATATTTCGTATTCTTTCATCATAATTGTCTCTATTGTGTTACGAATGTAGTAATATTTCTTCGTTCCATTTCTTAGAATGCATGATTAGAATACTAATAGTACCCATATTTTCTTTCTATTCTAAACTTTTTTGGTCAAAGTAAACAAAAATAAGATTCACATTCGTTTACCCTTATTGTATTCAAGATTGATAAATGTATGCATTTACTCTGATACTTGTACCCTTTGAATAAAATTGTATCCTAGTAACAATCTTATTACATGTTTTCCGTATATTTGAATTTTTATCAAATCTATTAGTTGTATCCCAATTAATCACTTACAAAATACTATACAATTATCATAAAATTATCGATAATAAGTACAATATTTATGGAAAAAAACAACCAGCCAAACAAAAAACAATTCTTCAAACAACCACTATCATTCTTATTTGGTATTCAAACAAGTTGATATTAAACTATCAAGCAAAACTAATGCTTCCCACACTTTTCATAATAGATACAATAATAAATGAAAATAGATATGATTGACAACTATGGATCCACCAATTAACTAATGTCGGATTGAATTTGTATTTCATAGATTATATCAAAGTTTACTTTATCAATGAAAACTTATAAATTGATATTGAAAATTTGATTAACAAAGGGATGAGTGTTCTATCCATTTTATTAAAAGTTGGAACTGGAGAGAATTCTAAGTGATATGTTCATTTAAAAAATTATTTTCTCCCATAAATTTCTCCTCTATGTTATTAAATAATTGTATTCTTCAAATTAAAACACATATAAAATATAATTCAGATACATAAAAAACTAAAATATTGACATTTTTATTAAACATTAAAAGTGTGGCTAAGGGGTCATATTCACTGCTAAAATATTTTGACATTTTGAAAAATTTTCCTTTTGATAATATGGTTGTGTCTAAATGATCTATATATATTCGCCGCTACTAGTGTACAATGTACACGATAAACATAGATGATCCATATCTCACGATTTACTAATTTCTGCCCATTGCATTTAATATTTCTTGCAAATGTTTATTCTTATATATCTAAATGATTAATCTACGCATACATGATCCATATCTCACTAATTCGTAGTGTTATGTATTATTTCCAGCAAAGTCCATTAGTATTTTGTAAGCTCTTTATTATAATTTTTTCTTCATTGGTAGTAACTAAATGTGCTTGTTAATGAATCTTAAATGCTACTTTCCCCCTACTCATATTAATTTTTTTTCCGTCTTTACTTCTTATGCATGTATGTGACATTTACCAGGTCTATTTTTGAGCCCATTCTTGCATTTCATTGAGTTGAATTCTTCGAGTCAGCCCCATCGTTGTCCGAGTGAAAGGGAAGCTGAAAAGCAGAGCAAATAGAAGCAAATAATTCAAAAAAGGTGCTAATATACATGTTAATATACACCATATATACACACTAATACAAGGACATATTTGGACTAACTCAAGGCCCAATCCGCACAACCATTTTGTTTGCTCTTGTGTTGGGCCAAAGCCCAAAATATTTCAGCAGCAATTTTTGGGAATCTTACATAAATATACTATAGTAAAAAAATATTTACCATTTATAGCAATAATATTTTTTTTTCACTTGATCACTTTTAATTTATTTATAATACAAGTTTAATTCATATTACAAAGAATAATTTTTTATTCACATATAATACAAATTTTAATGATAGATATTCATTTATCACATATTTTAATACACTTATAATATAATGTGTCAAATTTTTATCAAACAAATATAATATATTTTAAAAAACAATTATAATTCATATATATTGCATACATAATTCACTTTTAATACAAATTGCAGATTTAACATATTATTGCTATAAATGGTAATAAATAAAAAATATTTTTAAAATCAGTAATTATTTATTAAAATGTACCAATTCAGGTAATTTTTTCCGCAATTTTTCCCAAAAATGAGACCAGGGGAAGAGATCGATTGAAGCCCATTTTCGCGCATATAATAGCTTCAAATACTTTTTCTTATTGAATATTTGTTCTTGTTCAACTTTAACTTTTTTTTTAGTTTAATATAATTTAATCCATTAAATGAACCTTTTTTGTCATGAAGATTTATTTTTGTCATAGCTTGGTTTTTTTTACCGATTTCTGTTTTTAAAATTGTTTATGTGTTTAATAATTCCTTTTCAAATGGTTTTAAAGTATAATTTTATTTTAAAGCATAATTCCCAACTATTCAAATAAATATTTCAAGTTGTACGGTGATCACATTTTGGCAGACACTTCAAATGCCTGAAAAAATCCTTTTTATGTAAATAAGAATCCCGAGCCCGTTTCTCTAATTTTTAGGCATAATTCTGTTAAAAATTTTAAAATTAAAGTTTTCTTAATTTCCTTTTTAAAAAAAAAAGTGGCGACTCCTTTTAGAGTTGTTTTTTTCTTAAAGTTGAACCGATTTTGAAAAATCGATTATTTCTAAACATCAAAACACCCATATTTACCACAATCCGGCTCAAAGTTCTGTCTACCACATTTTCCTTGCTCAGATGGTTAGAATGGAGAAGTCATATTCCTTGAGAAGATCAATCTAATGATATTGCCTCGAATTAAGGTTCATCTAACTGATAATGTGCTTAAGACTCTTGTCATCATTATAGATTTTACAATGATCTCTATAGAGGTAGTGCCTCAAGATATTAAGCCCAAAAATTACCACTTCCAACTCCAAGTCATGACTGGGGCAGTTGTGCTGATACAACTTAAGCTACCTCTACACATAAGAAATGACCCAACCACGACGCAAACCAACGTTGGATGCATCACTATATATCGTGAAGTCATCGCCCTCAAGTGGAAGATTCAATAAGAGAGTAGTAGGCAGCTACTCTATGATCTTCCAAAATCTCAATTCACACTCCTCAAAGCACTCAAAAGGAATATCTAGATGAGTCAATCGGGTGAGAGGTGCCGCAATAGTGGAGAAACCCTCCATAAACTTTCTATAGTATCCTTCCAATCTTATGAAGATCCGAGTTTTATAACCAAAGTGTGCCTAGCCTAACCAAGAAAAGCCCCGATCTTTGTTGAATCCACGATAATGCAATCTTTGGACAAAATATTCTCAAGAGTGCTATAGACTCAAGCCAAAACTTAGACGTTGATAACTTCACATAAAGTTGCTAATGTATCAAATTCTGAAGTGCAACCCTCATATGCTTTTTATGATCTCTCCTGATGTCCTTTTCCCTAATACTTAATCGGACCTCAGATCAATCTTTGAAACCACTGCTGCACACTGAAGCTGGTAAAAAAAAATTTAAATCCTAGGCATGGGGTAATGGTTCTTCACTGTCACCTTATTAAGTTGCCTATAATCAATATACATGTGTCACAAAGAGAATAGGAGCACCCCATAGAGATACACTATACCTGATAAACCACTTACTCAAGAGACCTTCCTCGAACTTTGCAAGAGACATCCGATATGTTGGAATAGAAATAGGAAAAGTTCTCAGTTCAAGTTCAATACGGAAAACAATATCACGTTTTGGGGGGCAGGCCAGGTAGGTTGTAGGAAACACATTTACAAAGTTACGGACAACTCGAACTGAACCAACTACCTTCTCTACTCACATCACACACATAGGCCAAATGAGATAACTACGCGTTAGCCACTAGCCTCTAAGCCCAAATAAAAGAGATAATTCCAACAATTGTGCTACTACGGGAGCCCTGCTCAGGCATGGCCAGTCCATGACTAAAAACACATTGAAATAAGGCATATCGAGTAATATAAGGATAGTATGGGTTTAACTCCTCTAGATAGCAAGTAAGGAAGAGTGAAACACCTGATCAACTACTAGAGACTCATCACGTGGGCCGACACACGTAACAATGCTCCATAGGCTAAGAACTTAAGCTTATACGAGAATCTTAATAAACAGACACATATGAAAATGTAGAGACAAGATTAAATAAATCCAAGGTGGGTTACCTGTATAAGAAAATCGTAAATGTGATCACATCGTCAGATGCCTCAGCCTCTACCCTCGCTTGAGATACATAGAAATTGACTTGTCAACGCTGCACTTACCATCTGTCCTACAATCGAACTAGCCTCCTAGGGACAACCCTGAATACTATGATAACCAACAAAATGATCATATCTCTTACCTCGACCTCTTGTTGGAGGTTCTTCTAGTGGAGCTGATGGTGTTTCATGGATAGGCAAAGCAATCTGCCTATGCAAAGGTTAATCTATGGACAAAAGATCATCCTTTCCATAATGAAAGCAACCTGAAGATGATTGACTCCTAGAAGAACGACCACCACGGCCTAAAGTACATGACCATGACCTATCTTAACTCTTAATGGAGAAAATCTCACTCTTTGTATACTCTTCACCCTCTGTAGCCTATAATGAGGCTTGAATGGGCTGACTAGGCTGTCCAACCTAAAACTAATGTTAATTTCTATCAAAATAATCTCTAGACCTGGGACATGGCCTGATGTAGTTGTCCTTATACCTATCTCTCTTGTAGCTACCCCCATGGGCCTCACCATGAAGGTGCTCAATAGTGCGACCATAAACAATAACATCAGTAATGGAGTGCCCTATAGAGACTATACGGTGAGTTTTAATCTATAGTTGGAATCTCAAACATATAGACAATGCATAAAATTGTCTCCTCCGTAGGTAGGATCAAACTAGCATGAGAGGAAAGCTGGTAACCTTGCCTTTTACTCTAAAACAGTCTAGAGCCCTGGTCCAACCAGGTTAAATGGTTCCAGAGGCAATCTCTAACTTTTTGGGGGATGAGCATAGCGAAGAAGGCTACATAAAGCTTGGCTCAACTGACCGAAGGGGACCCAACTATCTTGGTCTTTATGAAAGTACGCCACCACTGCCTAGCTAACCCATCTAGCTCATATGCGATGATGTCCGTTCCACACCCAATGCAAGAAGAAACTCCTAGAAA
The DNA here is from genome assembly GCA_016801875.1 of Solanum sitiens. Classification (NCBI taxonomy): domain Eukaryota; kingdom Viridiplantae; phylum Streptophyta; class Magnoliopsida; order Solanales; family Solanaceae; genus Solanum; species Solanum sitiens. The sequence goes on from JABWTJ010000287.1 coordinate 2,415,310, forward strand.
GTAGTTAGAAACTCATGGGCATCGTCACCCACTTCCCTAAAACACTTTAGAGGTTAAAGTAATAGATAAAATCTGAGCATCTTTTACTTATCTAGTGGCATCGCTCTAGCTGGAATCCTAGATTACGAACCCCCAAGTGGTACCCAGTCCGAGGTGTCTCAATGCAGGCTGACTCTGATGGTCTGGTGATACTGAAGCTATAGCATAAGGTAAGGCCTGGTGCACACCCCCAAACATAATGTAATGGTTGCCTGAAGCTCCGAGGCTATAACTAGATTAGATGGGGTTCGTAGGTCCCGACCACGCATACTAAGCTAGAACTCGGGCTAATGAAGGATTTGCTGTTAGCTTAAGATCTCTCTCTCTCGAGCTGGGTCTGGTGCAACACCCCTAGACGGTAGGGGAGGTCGACCCCTACCGTGAGCCTCCATGTAGCATGTACGAGCCATCTTCATAAAAGAGTGAAACAAGTGAAATTTCAAGAAACCAATAAAACACAGTGCATGAAAGCGATAAAAATAAGGGGGAAATTCTAAAGACATCATGTTGCCTCCCTAACATAGGATACGAACGTATTTGCACCAATCTGTAGGACTCTATTAGGTATTATCCCTGTAGAAGTTAGACCGACAAATCTGAGGCTCTAATACAAACATGTCAAAATTGGTCTCCTCGAGTCATGATGTCACATATATAATCAACCAATATGTAATCCATGACAACATGTAATGAGTATGAAGGTAGAAATAAGCAAAAAAAAAAATACACTATAACAATATAACAAAAAGAAGTGAAAGCAAAAAAAAGTGTATACAAAAGATCCATCCAAGAGGCTCGAAGTCACGAGTATAGAGCTGTCCAAAATGAAAATAGAAGTCCCAAAATTGGACCAAAACAGCGTTGTCTCCAAAAACAAAAGACAAGCTAAATAAGTCTAGAAGGAGACAAGCTAATTTAAGAAGCCATGTCCTCAATCTCATCTCCGATCCCAAAAAGTTGCTAATGGCCCGAACAACCAACATGGTTAGCTAGTACTAGGACCTCCATCACGAAAAATATGCAGAGTGTATCATGAGTTCCAAAACAAGTTATGTATGTTCTAGAAAACTTTCTCATGATTTGAAATATATGGCTTAGAAAGAAACTTCAACATATGATTTCAGAAAAAAAAGATTTCAGTGAGTATATTCTCACGACAAGATATATTTAGAAAATAATTTTTGAGCAAAGTTTAATAAAAAAAAATTGAGCAATAATTTAAACAACATAGGACTATAGCGGAAGTATCACAACTTGATTCATCGAGTCATGATGAAACCTAATATAACCCACTAGTAGGTAAACCATCCTGCAAGCATGGACAACAAGTAATGAGTACAAGGGAAGGAATAAGAAGAAATAACCCTATAACAACATAAAAAAACAAAAGTGAATGCAAACAAACAACAATATATTAAAAAGATCCCTCCTGAACATGGAAGTCATGAGTACGAAAATGTCTAAAATTAATATACAAGTCCCAAAGTGGAATGAAAGAAAGTTGTCTCCAAAAACAAAATACTAGCTAAATAGGTATAGAAGGAGACATGTTGATCCAGGACGCCAAAGTTCTCACCCTCGTCTCATATCCCAAAAAGTTGATAATGGCATGAACAATCACCACCAGTAACTAGTAATAGGATTAAGAACTAAGGGTAAAATATATAAAAAGATATAATCTAGACACAAGTACACGTCAAAGTAGAATTTAAAGAGAATCAAACGAGCATACCAAAAGTAAATCTAAGTACAACTAAATTAAACTTTAATAGACCATATAAGCCCAGAAGGCACACTCATGCGCAAATTCAAATAAAATCCAAACGTACTCTCATAAGCCTACATGTACACATAATAGCTAAGTCTACAACAAAGAAGTTTCACGAATCCAAACAAAAGAAGTGAAAATGGGGCTCGTATCCCAAGTAACCACAAGTACCAAGCAATGGGCTACTCAAATAGCTAGTCAACTCCTAACCCAACTATTAAGAGTGACATATCAATCTAGGCAATCTAGCCGTCCATTGCATTTCCACGGGTGTAAGCCAACCATCTAGAATAGGTGACTCGGGGTCATGTCGACTCCAAAGAGGATCTCAAATATATCGAGGTCGCCCAACCAACAAGTCCACTCCCACGGGCGTAAGTTACACAGTAATCAAAAGTGACCCAGGGGCGTGTCGACTCTGAACATGATCTGAACAATCAATGCCAAGCAACCATGGAACGACGTCCACTCACAAGGAATCACAAGAAGGTCCCACGCCTAAAACACTCCAGTCCTAATCACCCACGAAATCAAAATACCTCAAGTCACGCATCAGAACCTTAGAAAATAAGGCGGGAGAATAGAAAATCGATAAAGTTGCATCAATGCCTAAACTAAGGATTATTCTATTAGACTCAAGTATGGTTATTCAATCTACAAGGATCTAGAGTGTTTGAACTGGTCTTAGAAAATAACTAAGGCTAGCATGCCAGAAGGATCTCACGATGAAGGCTAGCACTAGTCTAACCTTAATATAAGGCCAAACATTCTCGAAACCAATACGACAACAAACAATTAAGTAACAACGAAATGGAATAACATGCAATCCCAAACTAGCATGGTATTACAACAAAAATATGGCTGGTCAAACCTACATATGACATCAATAAAGGGAAAAAAAGAACAACTATGTTCACGCCCCCTAAGTCATTTTAATCTACCTGCATTCACACATTCAATATTAATTTAATAGAAAGGAAGTCGTAGCATATCTTTAGGACGACCGCGCGTTTTAAATCACATTGCCTAAGTTTTTCCCTTTCAAACAACCTCTGCTACCACAATATGAAAACTAGAATCACATTGTTAATACAATTATTTCTACAACAAAAACACATAAGATGAAATTGACCAATTTCATAGTCAAATGAGAATTTTGGGACTGCACTAGAATTTCAATAATTTATGTAGACACGTAATGTTTGACCGAACTAAAATTTTACGCTATTTTTCAGAGCTTAAATAGTTTTTAAATTTTAAATTAAATATTTCTGACATTTATCTAATTTTAGTAAATTTATATTAATTTTAGTTTAATAATGAGCTAGTATTTCTAATTTATAATTAATTATTAGCTACTCAATTTTTATTTTAAAATATTATCAAATAATATCTATATCTATATGTATATTATATTATATTATATTATATTATACTATTAAGAATAACTAAATAATCAAAACTACCCATTACTCCCCATAAACCACTACACCTACAGTACGCCCACTACACCTACCCAACTACCCCACTATTTCCGCTTACACTACATCACCACTACTACTACTACCTATATACAAAAAATAAGAAGAAAAAAAGAACGCTACAGGCAGAACAAAAGGAAAAGAAAACAAATTCAAAAAATATTTTAAAAAAACACAGAAAGAGAGGAGAAAAAATCAGCAGAAAACCAAAAAAAAATGTGCACAAGGAAAAAAAAAAAGAAGAAGAAAACTCACGAGAGAAGGTAAAAGAATTCCCTTTTATATTATTTATCTTTCAAAAATTCATCAACACATTCACATTTTTTTCTTTTTTATTACTACTTTATTTAAACACAATACATATATCATTCCATACAATCTACATAAGATTTGTGGGGGTTTTAATTGAGCTTTGATCAAGGTTTTGCGATACTTATTTTCTTCGTTGAGGTATAACTTTACTTTAGATTTTTAATTTATTTGTAGAAGTTGATGTAGTTACATGATTAATTTTCTTACACTTTTGTTTTATTCATAATTTGATTGAAAAGAAAAATGTGTGAGAGTTATATTTTTTATAGCTTATTTAATGAAAAAATATTGTTGTTCATTTTGTCCAATAAAAAATGAGATTTATTTTGACAATTTTTTATTGTTTTGTTGGAGTAGTAAGAAATGACAATATACGCATGCCTAATTTTGTCATTAACTTTAAGATAAAAATAAAACTATAATATGTGTAGGCCTAATTTTAACATTAACTGTAAGGGTGAATAAAAATAAAAGAATACATGATAATTCAAAATTTATATTGTATCCTAGAATTTTAGTATTTTATTTTAGTTGATCTTTCTTTATAAAGATTAATTATTTTCTTTTAACATTAGACAAATTTTTAGGTACGTTAAAATTATTTATTTCAATTAAGAATGTGTTTGCACATCTTTTTTTGACATAAAAATCAAGCATGCAGTGTTGCACCTTGTCCAATAATATAATTAAATTTTATTAATTTAAAGTAACACTTATAGACAATTATTAGGTGATATGCGAATAAGACATTTATGTCTCTAAACTAAAGACCGAGAATGCTATTATGCATCCGGTTTAAGACTAATAAAAACTAAATAATAAAATATGATTGAAACTTTAGCATATAAAGTATATCCAAAAAATAGTTAAAAGAAGTAGAAGTAAATAAAAGAGACCGTGCTAAAATCATGAGACTAGGGGGATGCCTAATACATTCTCCTCGGTCAACATAATTTATTACCCGAACATCTTGTTTGGAGACCAAACAAAGAGTCATTTCCTTTTTGTTAGGGATTAAAATAAAGGTGACTTGGAACACCTTAACTCAATTTCAAGTGATGACTCTTAAAAAATAATAAAATATGATTGAAACTTTAGCATATAAAATATATCCAAAATATAGTTAAAAGAAATATAAGTCAATAAAAGCGACCGTGCTAGAAACACGAGACTAGAGGGATGTCTAATATCTTTTCCTCGGTCAACAGAATTCCTTACCCAAACATATGATTCGGAGACCAATCAAAGAGTCATTTCCTTTTTATTAGGATTAAAAAAAGGTGACTTGAAACACCATACCTCCATTTCAAGTGGCGACTCTGGAAAAATAATAATAATCTCTTAATCAATATCACCACTTAAATTGGAAAAAACCTTACCCCGCATGGGCTAAAAAGCGGTGTGACATCTCTGACCACTCCACTGGGGACTAAGCAGAATTCGATCTTTGTTATATTGAATTTTACTTTATCTTATAATTTTATTTTGTTGCAAATATTGTGTTTGATGGTCTAATGTTTTACTTGTTGTTCATTTATTGGTTTTTATATTTATATTGTTGAACTTCACTAAATTCTTTTCTCTCAAGCACACCTTATGAGTCTTTAACTACACTTAACGCACGTTCACAGAAATGCAGTTATGCATCCTACTTTCCCTAAATATCAAGCTGGAGTGTCTTTACACCTAATGAAGGATATTCTAGTCACATAGGTTAGACAGGGTTGGACAAGCAACGAAGTCGAAATAGCAATGCTACTAATAAGTTGCCCCTCCCTAGCTCGAGTGGTCCACTCGGGTAAACCAGTCCAGTTACTTATCGCCTTTAGGTTTGGACCTAGTAACTAGAACATAGAAATGTTAATCCCTAATATGCTCCGCTTATTTATAATATTTGCATTTGATTTAGTGGGACTCAATACAATTAGAGAGAAAACACACAAAACAAATTGTTAGAGAAGTTCTTAATTTCTTAAAAATTAAAAATTCCAAAAAAAAGTTAATTATTTCTAAACATAATCACAACAAAAATAAAATAAAATAAAATTCATTTCAAAAGTTGTCTATACCATTTACAACAAAAATACTATTACATTTTTCAATAAATTTCTAACTTTTCAAAAGAAAAAATCAACAATTCAATCTGAACGAGCTACACACACCTGATTCTCAACTCGATGAGATACGTAGGCAACCTTTTTCATGTTCGATGATCCTAATTTAAAATTTTTAAAAAATTATTCTTAATCCTCATTTAAAAATTCAAAAAATAATAGTTTGTTTGTCCATTCTAAAAAATAAATAATAATTGTCTTATAAAAAAGTTTTTAATCATATTTTTGAACTACGTTTGACCTGATTTTTCCTTTGGCAAGATACGTAGGCAATATTAATTCGAACTCATATTTCATGTGCATTGTGTGGTGAGCTTTAGATATAATATTCAATGACATGACTTTGTTGATCTAGAATTTGACCCGAATGTAGGTTGATACGATATTTTGAACGACATTTAACTTGAGAAAGGATTATAGGTTTTCTTTGATCCGATTATGCCTTTCAAGCTTACCAAATGACATATTATCCATACAACTCCCATTTTGAGCATGAAATCTTTTTATTTGAATAATCACATCTAAGCTTATATCCTATTGAGTGCATACATGCACTATATCTTGGTCCCACCTCTTTGAGCGCACTATCAATTAGCTAAACAACCCCAAAGGTCTAACTTGGATAACAAAGTGAAAAAAACAAATATGTGGAAGTCCAAAAAACAAAAAAACCTAGAAAAAAAATATCCAACAAAAATGAGAGAAGATAATAAAAAAAAGAAGAAGGAAAATAAATGAAGAGGAACTTTAAAAAAATAAACAAAGGTCAAATGCGATAATGAAAATAATTTGAGAGAAGAGTGCAAATTTTAAGGAGGAAATAATCACTTATGCCAAATGACTATCCTACCTTTCTCTAAGCCTACATTACAAGCCAATGACAAGTCCTATTTGATCTCATTTTTTATGTTCTCAATTTAGTGGATATTTTACATAAGGGCCAAACATATGATATCTCGATCTCACACATTGATTATCATTTTGAGTGTGAGTGACTTTTAAAAATTTCCTACGATCTAAACTATTCTATAGTGTGTGAGCAATGACTTTATTTGTTGTAAGAGCACTTGAAACATGAGGATATGAATAGTTTTACTCCATAACTTAGGCAAAATGATCTCATCTTGTAAATACTTAAGTATGATCGAGATATCATTTGAAATTATAAAGACTACTTAAAGTTTACCTCAAATTTGTCAGGAAATAGTTGAAGGTGGCTCATATGCATCATACTAATTATTGGTAGCAATTTAAGTCAAAGTATTATCAACCATGAACTGATTCATTACTCAAAAGATGTCCATTGTAGGAAAAATCAAGAAAAAAATAATAATTTTAGATTCTTATGAACTACATTTGACTTGATTCTTGTTATACATGATACATAGGCAGTCCTAAAATGGGATCGGTCTCACAAAATAATTTTTTTATATCCTTGAAGGAATGGAATTACATCATTTATTTTTTTTTAAAAAAATACAAAAATGATAAAAAATCTGTTTCGAAGTTCCTTAATATAAAAATTGGGATATTTTTATTTATTAAAAAAAACACTCTCATTTCTAGGGAACAAACATCGTAATTGCATATTGACTTTAGGGTCAAACACCTTAGCGATACTTTTTTTCATTTCCGGGAACAAGCACCCTAATTGCATCAATGTCTTGCATTTTTCTTTTGGTATAAACATTTCTCATTTATTTTAATAGCTTAAATGATATTTTCCTTGTGTAAACTGGGGCAAGAAAAATATTGTGGTGATTCTGTTTGATGATTCTGTTAAGCCAGATCTTCTTAAGTAATGAATTTAGTATAGCAGGACCCTCCTGACAATGAGATTAGCAGGACCCTCTTATATAATGGGATTAACAGGACCCTCCTACACAATGAGATTTAGCAGAACCCTCCTACATAATGAGAATAACAGGGCCCTCCTACATAATGAGATTTAGATTAGAAGGACCCTCCTACATAATGGGATTAGTAGGATCCTCTACATAATGGGATTAGCAGGACCCTCCTACATGATTGATTTAGATTAGCAAGACCCTCCTACATAATGGGATTAGCATGAACCTCATATGTAATGGGATTTAGATTAGCAGAACCCTCATACATAATGAGATTAGTAGGACCCTCATACATAATGTGATTTAGATTAGCATGACCCTCCTACATAATAGGATAAGAAGGACCCTCATACATAATGCGATTTAGTTCTTTTCGCCTAGGATAAACGCTTTCTATTCTGAGACGTTATTTTTATTTTCTTCTTGGATAAACACATCCTAGTCTGACACGTATATTTTTTTTTATTTTCTCCTAGGATAAACACTTTCTAGTCTGAGACGTTATTTCTTATTTTTTCATAGGATAAACATTTCCTTGACTGAGACAATAATTTTTTATTTTCTCCTAGGATAAATACTTCCTAGTCTGATATCGTTATTTTTATTTTCTCCTAGGATAAATATTTTCTAGACTGAGACAATTATTTTTTATTTTCTCTTAGGATAAACACTTCCTCGTCTGATATCGTTATTTTTATTTTTTCCTAGGATAAACACTTCCTAGTCTGAGACGTTGTGTTTTACTTTCTCCTAGGTTAAACACTTCCTAGTCTGACATCGTTATTTTTAGTTTCTCATAGGATAAACACTTCCTATTCAGAGATCGTTATTTTTTATTTTTCTCATAGGATAAACACTTCCTAGTCTGAGTTCTTTATATTTTATTTTTTCCTAGGATAAATACTCCCTAGTCTGAAATCGTTTTTTTTTATTTTTCTCCTAGAATAAAGAATTCTTAGTCTGAGATCGTTATTTTTTATTTTTCTCCTAGGATGAACACTTCCTAATCTGTGACTGTTATGTTTTAATTTCTCCTAGGATAAATAATTCCTAGTCTGAGACGTTATTTTTATTGTTTTCCTAGGATAAACATTACCTAGTCTGAGACCGCTGTTTTTATTTTCTCCTATGATTGACACTTCTTAGTCTAAGATCGTTATTTTTTTTATTTTTTTCCTAGGATAAATACATTCTAGTTTGAAATCGTTATTTTTTATTTTTCTCCTAGGATAAACACTTCCTAGTCTGAGACTGTTATGTCTTTATTTTTCTCCGAGGATAAACACTTCCTAGTATGAGATAGTTATTTTTTATTTTCTTCTAGGATAAACACTTCCTAGTGTAAGACCTTTATTTTATATTCTCCTTGGATAAACACTTCCTAGTCGGAGATGTTATTGTTTTTATATTCTCCCAGGATAAACACTTTCTAGTCCGAGTTTTTTTTTAAAAAGATTTACATTTGCTAATAACTCACAAAATTTTTTCAGTGGTTGTGTCAAAATTTTTGTTTATTTTTTTTGTTTATGATAGTTTTCAGGTGTTTCCAAGAGAAACATGAATATCAAATTCAAGAACAAAATATCAATTCTTTTCAAAATGATCATTCCGCATGATCACTAGAAATCCGCTTCTGCAATGCATATAGCAGCCTGACTTCCTGATATTGAGAAAACATACAGTCATTCAACAACATATTCAAAATTTTCATTTCGAAGAGTGTAAAAAACTCACTCAAAGCGGCAAGTTAAGCATCTAAACCATTCAAGATCAAGATACTCACCAAAATCAAGGTGATATCTGAAAGTCAAGACTCAAGTGAAGACTCAAGAGAAACTGCATAGATAGGAGCTTTTACTTTTATTTTCCTTTTGACTATTTGTTTTCATCTTTATATAAGAATAGGAGCCGCGATCTGAAGTCTCGATGGAACCTCATTTAACTTCCACCTCATTACATCATCTGCTTGAACTACACATGACCTGATTCTCTTATAACCCGAGATATGTTGGATGCCAAAACCAAGACTCGCTCACACCGATTTTTCCTTCATACACAAGTTCGGTCAAAACTTCTCACTTTGTATATTTCTTTGTCTAAAAACTCTTCATATTTTCAGCAAAAGAGGGAAAAACTGTAGACACATTATTTCCAACCGAACTAAAATTTTACACCATTTTTGAGATCATAAATATTTTTTGAAATTTTAAATTAAATATTTTTGACTTTTATCTTATTTTAGTAAATTTATATTAATTTTAGTTTAGTAAATGATCTAGTATTTCTTAATTATAATTTATTATTAGCTACTCAATTTTTGTTACTTAAAAATATAATTCAATAATATCTATATTATATTATATTATATTATATTATATTATATTATATTATATTATATTATTAAAAATAACTGAATAATCGAAACTACCCATTGCTCCCCTTAAACCACTACACCTACGGTACCCCCACCCCCACTATACCTACCCCACTACCCCACTATTTCCCCTTACACAACATCACTACTACTACTGCCACCTATATACAAACAATCAGAAAAAAAGAACACTACACACAAAGCAAAAAGAAAAGAAAAAAAATCAGAAAAAAAAACAGAAAGAGAGAAGGAAAAATCAGCAGAAAACGAAAAAAATCTGCATAAGGAAACAAAAAAATAGAAGAAAACTCACGTGAGAAGGAAAAAATATCCCTTTCATATTATTTTTCTTTCAAAAATTCACCAACACATTCACATTTTTTGTCTTTTTCATTACTACTTTATCTAAACACAATACATATATCATTCCATACAATCTTTAAAAGATTTGTGTGGGTTTTAATCGAGCTGCAATCAAGGTTTTGCTGTACTTATTTTCTTCGTCTGAGGTATATCTTTATTTTAAATTTTTAATTTATTTATGGAATTTGGTGTAATTATATGATTAATTTTCTTAGACTTTTGTTTTAATCATAATTGATTGAAATGAAAAATGTGATGAGAGTTATATCTTTTTTTTTTTATAGCTTATTTGATTAAAAGATATTGTCGTTCATTTTGTCCAATAAAAAATGATATTTATTTTAGCAATTTTTCATTGTTTTGTTGGATTAGTAAGAAATTACAATGTACGCATCCCTAATTTTTCATTAACTTTAAGATAAAAATAAAAATATAATATGTGTAGGCCTAATTTTAATATTAACTTTAAGGGTGAATAAAAATAAACGAATACATGATAATTTAAAATTTATATTGTAACCTTTAGTATTTTATTTTAGTTTTATAAAGATTAATTATTTTATTTTAACATTAGACAAACTTTTAGGTACGTTAAAATTATTTCTTTCAATTAAGAATGCTTTTGCGTATCTTTTTTGAGACATAAAAGTCAAGGATGCAGTGATGCATCTTGTCCAATAATATAATTAAATTTTATTAATTTAAAGTAATACTTAAAGACAATTATTCGGTGAAATGCGAAGAAGACAATTATGTCTATAAACGTCAAGATCGAGAATGCTATTATGCATCCGGTTTAAGACTAGTAAAAACTCAACAATAATATATGTGTGAAATTGTCGCATATAAAATATATCCAAAAATAGTTAAAGAAGTATAAGTCAGTAAAAACGACCGTGCTAGAACCACGAGACTAGAGGGATGCCTAATACCTTCTCCTCGGTCAACATAATTCCTTACCCGAACTTCTAGTTCGCAGACCAAACAAAGAGTCATTTCCTTTTGGTTAAGGATTTAAAAAAAAAAAGTGACTTGGAACACCATAACTCAATTCCAAGTGACGACTCTGAAAAAATAATAATAGTCCCTTAATCAATACCGCCAATTAAATTGGAAAAACCCTAATCTCCGTGCTCAAATAAGGGGTGTGACAATTGACCGTATCAAAAGTTCCTACAATACCTTGGGCATGCATTCCAAAGTCGAATACAATGTTGGAACCAAAACTATGAAAACAATAATCATGCAAAACTTCATAATTTTAAAAGCACATAGAGACATGGTAACCCACTAAAATACAAATTCACCTCAAACAGAGGTTCACCAACTACTTTTGAACACCCACACAAAAAGCCTCGACAATTATGAATGAACATGACTTTGAATGACCTAATTCCGAGCCACAATGAAATGACATAACATTTTCAATATCATAACATTGAGCTGGTCGATTATGGTCTTTATTTAAAAGACTAGATGAAATAACACATCATGATTACACGAGGAAGGATCGCGATTGTCGCCCACCAGAGTGATGGTGATTGCTTTCACCAATCCTCATGTTTGCAATGACCAAGGACAATAAAAGATAGTCAGCTCCTCATCGCGATCGCGGCCTGAGGCCTCTTGATTGGGAAACACTAAAAGGCCAGGATTTTGTTAATGCAGCCAAGGGACTACAAACACTGATAATAGACTCCTAAATGCAAAGGGTAATTAAGACCTACCCTATATGATGCACATCTACTAGTTTTGGGAAAGTTCGAATGTTCGACGAGGTTTTCCGAATTCGTGTTGAACCCTATGCACGTAAACGAGATATGCAACACAATAAAATTCGACGTTACAAAATCAATGGAGAAATATAAATTTCCATATGATGTCGTCTCGATAGAAAGTAGGTCCTACATCGAACTACATTTAATGTAAAAATCTGGAACACCTCAGATTCTAGATGAGGGTAGAATAGCATGTTAGAACTTCATAGTTCCATCCCACTAAGGCCAATAACGGGCCATGGATGGGACCATAGACACTAGGTGGGTCCTTTTATAGGCACTATGAATATTGTCAAGGGTAGGAACCACGACAAGGATCCAAGAACAATTTATGGGTCCATGACTCAGAGCTAGGGAACCGTAGGTCAGTCCCAATTTCTTTGAATCTAGTAATGATTTAGTAGGACATAACGTTGGTCAGTACACGGTCTCTTAGTGGGGTCTCGTGGGTCTTGGTTGGCAGTTACTTTCAAGAGTGTAGTTGGGTGTTTTCCTAATTAATTATCTCTATACTATGTCATTTTACCTATGTCAAAGACCCATATATAAGTTTTAACCCCTACATAAGTTAATTCAAGTCATTCTCCAAAAATTCCAAAAGAAGACCAAAGATTTTCCTGTCCATAATATTTCTGTCTCTAGAACTGGATGAAGAAGAATGAGTTGAAGCTAGGGCCAAGGTCAAGTATCCATTACCCAAGATTTTATGGGCTTTGATAGTAAGGTTTGATAGCTTTTCAAAGGATTCCATGGAGCCCCAAATATTTACCAAATTAAAAAGTAGAATTCCCCAGGGTGAATTAGAGTTTTCTTCTAAGTTGTGGGTATTAGTATATGTTGATTCAATTGAGTGAATCATGATTTGTATGCTTAAATTAAGTGGATTCAATGTTTTTATGATGAATTTTCATGTACCCATGCTTAACCCGATTCTAAGTAGGAATTGATGTAAATGAGTTTTATGCTATGAAAGGAGAAATTATGGGTTTAGATGTATTTTTATAGAATTGATAAGATATATTATGCGTTGCTTGAGATTGAAGCATATATGATTAATTATGATATGGATGGCTTTGAGAGTGAAGCACATGTATCATTGCTAATTTTTCATGTGATTGTTGTGGAATTGATTATTTCCACATGATTTCCTTTATGAATGTATGAATGTGAAAGAATTTCGCTTATTGAATGATACTAGTTTGAAAGACTTGCTCACCTAAAATGAATCTAGGTTAAAAGACTAAAATTAATGAGGCCATGAAGAATAAATTAAGATATAATATAAGGAGAGTTCCTTATTTCATGAATCTGAACAAGAGGTGAGTACCCATGATTCCTCATAGAAAGACAAGAGGAGAATACCCATGTCATATGATGTTGGACTAGAGGTGAATACCCATGATCCTAAGAAAAGGGACTAGAGTCGAATACCCATGATCCAATAGTAAGTTGGACAAAGGGTTAGTACCCACATTCCTATAATGTAAGTTGGACAAGAGGCGAGTACTCATGATTCTAATGTATGTTGGACTAGAGGCGAGTACCCATGATTCTTTATGTAAGGCAAGAGGTGAGTACCCATGAGCCTTTATAATTTAAGCAAAGATATAATTCCCCAAGTCTTTAAAAATAATCTATAAGATGTAAAAGGTAATGATGAATGATTAGATTGGATTAATTCTTGAGTTTCCTTCGATGATAAGTAAGACTAGAGGTGGTGACCCAAGTCTTGCCTAAGTATGATTTGAGGTTATTTCATGAAGTACTCCTATGTTATGATGACCTATTAACTGTATTGATTATGCTTATGACTTATGTTGTCTGATGCTTATGTTTATGCAAACTATCATATTTAGAACATTTTTCTACTAACACATACTCTTGCCTACATTTTTTATCCAAATGTATGATCCGATGATCTCGATTCACATCTTCGTGGATAGGATCTTAGTAGAGGAAAAGACTTGAATATTTGTAAGGACTTATAGAATTCGAGGATTCGAAAAACATTTCCTTATGTTCTTTTATTCTAGTTTGTGAACATTGTTGTATGGGTTGTGTCCTAAGTCCACGAACCCAAAATGAACGATGGACACTTCATTGCACTCTAGACGATCCATTCAGGGTTCCACGATCCATTAAGGATGTTGTGAGTTAGCATGTGGGGACTGCCTGGGCAGGAGTCCACCAAGACGGTTCCTTATACGACTTGTGCTGACTTTGACCACCTATCTAGGGGGCCGTAAAAGTCACCCAGATTGTGAGGTTGCACCCAAAGATCACTATGAAGGACTACAGATGCCTAGACGGTCTGTGAAGCTACACATGGACCGTGAAGTCTTCCATGGAAGAGACTTATAGACTTTGAGTTTTGGTTCAAAGTCAAATTATCATATCATTCATCACAAAATGAGTTAGGTGGCCAATGACCTATTAAATTAATTATCTTTGAGTCCTCTTTCCAATACCACCAAGTTTGCCTAATTACGAGCCCAGAGTAAAAATTTATGTCAGTGTTAGTGAAACCTATCGTGTAGGGAATCACACAACCCATTAGATTGTCCATGATGCTCTAGACGACTTGTGATGCCTCTCGTGAGAGCCACTTTCTGAGCTTTAAGTTACGATCATTTGATATTTTCCCCTATGCATTGGGTAATTAAACCACGTCATTTTACTTTGTCTAAGCTTAGTACACTAGTAAGAAACTATTTAATACATTCATTCTCCTAAAATCATTAGGCTTAGATAAAAAACAAGAAGAGAAATAGGCAACAATTTTCTTTCATGAACAAGCAAACCTCTCCGTAAAGTTCAGCCCCAAAATCCAAACAAATTCCTTGTAGTTTTTTTCACTTGGTATGTAGGATTTCACAAGTGGGTTCCTTTCACCCATTAGGTACCTAGAATTCAATCAATTCTTTAGCTTCTCCATACTTTGTTCAGACATAGTGTTTCTAAATCTTAGGGATCCTTTGAAATTTAGTTGTTATTGTTCTTATGATATTAATTACATATGTCCTGGAGAATTATTATAGTCCTATGTTTAAAATTGAGAAACCCTAGCCTGTGTTTATTATCTGTATTTTATTAATAATACTCGCTAGGCAGATTAATTAGAAAATTGTATGTATTACATATGTATTCTCAGATAATTATCAGTATTTTGAACTATTCAGTATTACAGTTGCATTTTTAGCTTTATATTTAGTTGGAAGTAAACTTAGCACCGAGTTGGACTAGGGTTTAGAGTACCCTCAAATCCCAAAACAACGTTCCATCTTAGGGTTATAAGTCCCCTCTATTGGAATCAACTTCAGTGATCACGCCACAATCATGCCTTTATATCCTCGCAAGGTATCTTGAATCCTCTCGATGGAGCGCATACATAAGGCTTCATGTTTAGCTCATGTGTTTTATGTTAGTGAATCGTATCTTCAACAATTCGATTCCTATTTCATTGACCATGTATTCAGTACTTAGTAATTATTCAGTCCAACATGATATATATTCATCATTAGTACTTGGTCATTGCAGCCAACGTTTTTTTCATTTATGCCTCACTAAATCTATTTCCATGTAAATCTATTTCCATTTTTAGTTTTTATATTGTTTAGCTTAGTATATATCACATA
This sequence comes from Solanum sitiens, assembly GCA_016801875.1. Taxonomy (NCBI): domain Eukaryota; kingdom Viridiplantae; phylum Streptophyta; class Magnoliopsida; order Solanales; family Solanaceae; genus Solanum; species Solanum sitiens. The sequence continues at coordinate 2,431,024 of JABWTJ010000287.1, forward strand.
TGCTCACTACATTCAATGTATCAATGCATACTTTTGCGCTATATCTTTGCATGATGTAGGTTCAGATACTCAGCCAGACTACGCATAGATCGACTTCCGGTTCGTACTCAACAACTTTAGTGGTGAGTCCTCATCATTCGAGGAAGTTTTATTATACTTTTCGTTTAGTTAGTTCGTTACTAGTTTTAGTATTTTAGAGATAGTGAAGGACTTCTCCAAGCATCACATCAGTGTTAAAGGCTTTGAGAAAGATTCAAACTCAATTGTTTTCTGGGTTGTTCCACATTTTAACTCAGATATATTCTCAGTTGAACTCTTTTATATTTATTCATCTATTAGTTATGCTTCTTCTTACTTAGAGTTATTTCAGTATGCTTGTGATATGCCATCTTCATGGTTAGGTTGAGGTCACTTGTGATCCTAGATCCCGTGTTACATTTAAGGGCTAGTCTCGGGGCGTGACACTTTTAGCTTCCTATAATACTTGTTCACTCTTTTCAACCTTTTCATTTCTGTCTTTCACTTGTTAATATAGATATGAATTGAGATAGACTTCGCCTAAAAACATTCTCAGTTGATGTTTTACATTTGACATACCTAATTATCATCAATAACACACATAGTCAATTTATAGACTTAGCTCATTGGTGAATGATAAATATAGATAAATCACACTACAAATAGAAACTGATTAAAAATATTGAAAGAAATGAGGTAGACTCAGAAAAGATTGTTGTAGCAAGAGTTTTTCCTTATTACTATTGTTTTTGTTGAGTATCCTCTTTGTTTGTAGTTCTTTTTTGGTACATATATTTTAATAATTATTATCATACTATTGGATTTGGTCATATAAATTTTATCAATGATGTAGTAGTTACTGATTTTCAATAGCAATAGTGCTACCTTTGTTATTTCTATATTGTTCTGACTAAAAAAAGATTAATTTCAATATTAGGCCAATTACCAATGGAAATTACTTCATTACTCCTCTTTTTTTTTTTTTTTTTTTTTTTTTTTTTTTTTTTTTTTTTTTTTTTTTTTTTTTTTATAGTTTTAGCAACAATAAGTAATGAATAATGTGAAATTATCATGTGATGTGATGGGACCACATTGTAAATATTCCCTCTTATTTTTCTCGTATATATTATTAGCATTTTCTTCTTTGCTTTGGATTGTTAATTACAATTTTAAGTCAATGATGATACATAAACTTTTATTTTTATCATGTTTTATCTTTTAAAGTTGAACTTAAAATTTTATGTAATTAAAATCCAACCTTCTTAAGGATGCAAATTAAATCTAATATTACGGAATTTCAGTTTCTTTCCTAATTTACTCTCGTCCTTTTAGAGTAAAATTATTAATAAGAAAAATTATAAATTAAATAGGTAGTCATTTCATTAAATAGGTATACTTCAACTCTAATGATATAAAAGTAGAAAAATATAAAACATTGATAAGAACAAAACCTGAATCATCATAAATCAAACCTATATTTTATAGAATTCATAAACATGTGACTAAGAACTAGAAAAATACACAAGTCTTGATAATAGAAAAGGAGAAAGGGGTTAGTACAATTAATGCACTTAGTATAGGGAAATAAATACAAACTTTTAAAAACATGAGAAAGGGACATTTATATGGAAAATATGCATTTATGATGATTTTGAAAGCCATTTACATCATCAACACAATATATAAGGCAATACCCCAACAATGTCCAAACTACAACGAAAACATGACTTTATCACTTCCTAAGGTTCACTTGTGCAATGTAAAGTTGGCATCCCATAATACCAACCCTACCAAGCATCCCTTAGAAACACCTTGGCCACACACATTACCTTTACATTCCATAATCATAAGTGAAGAACATGCATCATGAACCATATTTGAATATAGGAAATGTTCATCACAACCATTATCCATTCAATATACATGTTCACATACCATTTCAAAACTACAAAGACCCTCCACAACACCCTTCTAAGCCTACTAGTGAAATTTACAAGTGAAGTCCCATACCCCCACTTCTACTTAGTAAACCTATTAGGATGTCATAGAATAGTCCATACTTCAATCATTACTTCATTATTTAGGTAAGATCAATCATAAACGACATATACCATGAGAGCTTACATAGAATCTCGTATCATAAAGCCCCACACCAAAAAGGGTGTCCTACATGACAAGGTAGAACCTACATCCTAGCTACTATGTGGATCCACTAGATAAGTCCTACGGGGGCACGTAGTTAAGGGATAGAGAGATTTATTCTAGAGATTTTACCTATTGCATAAACGGAGGAGTCCCCATATCATGAGTATCTCAAGGATGAACAACCTCTTGCATTAGCGGAAGGGTCTTTTCCTCATTGGACATATCCTTTCGGTGCTTAATATACATTCCCAACTTACTACCGTTAGTCTTTTTAACTTTATCTACGTGTACGAAGAATTATTCCCTCACCATTCAATACAATTCAATATAATAATCTTAGATTTATTAGGTGAGATTACACTTTCATCGTAGAACTAACATACATATGTGAGTTGTACTTTCACAATATCAATCATAGTGTTTTCATGAGAAGTCTACTTTCAATCATCACAAGAGATTAACCTTATTATACATAATTTATACAACATAATAGTTAAGGTTCAAGAGAGTGGAAACCACCCCACAAAACCTTACTTGCATCCTTTTATAAGCCATGTACCTTGCAAACAAACCCAAAGGTCATATACAATATTCTCAAACATATATACAAACCCTAGAATTTACCCCCTTCTCAAGGTCAAGAATAAAGTATCACAATTACACCAAGAGACATCATAATAGGCATGACAACAAGATTCTAAAACTAGATAATGATCAATCACAATTCACCATGTTCATATCTACTCAGTTCGTTCAACAACATTCATGAAATTAGGTTATAGGGTGCACATGGGATCTTGGTATATTTTCACAACATAATTCGTCAATTAATCCCAATATATTCATAATATAAGTCACATTACATAAAGAAAACCATTTTTGAGTGAACCCACTCCGAAAGTCGAAGACCTAATCTAGAGCCTCACATGAGTGTCTAATGTTTGTAACACAGTTTCGAGGTAAAAAATGTCACGACTGGAATCTAGACCCCAGACGAGACCGGCGTCGTTGACCTCTCAGAGGTCGCAGACAAGCCTACTTACGTTATTCTTACTTTACATAGGTTAATTTTAGCGGAAAATTTGAAACTTTTTGTTTCCTAACATACTTATAAAAACATTCTCATTAATACGTAATTGTTCACCAACCATCTAACATTAAGAGATAAGCAACTGAAAGGAATAGTTCAATAAACATAATTGTATAATTGCCAAAATGGCCCAATACATAGTCTGAATAAAATAAGAAAGAAACGCTAGTGAAACATACTCCACTAGCTCAACTCCTAAACTAAGCTAGAACATAAAATAGTAGCATCCTCGAAAGCATGAGGACCTACCAAAGCCGGATGAATGCTGGACCGGATAACTGCAGCGATGATCCTGTAGCTCTACCGTCCACCTGTGCCTGCACCTAAAATAGTAGAGTTTGTATGGGGTTAGTACACACTTGTAATAAGTATGGGTATATGCAAGCACACACCAAGGACATGCATGAGAAAGAATAGCTCTTTCCTAACAACATGATTTTTGGAAGTCAAGTTAGTGGACTTGCCAAATTGAGATTTGGAAAGTTTCCTAATTTGGATTAGGAAAGTAAATGATCTTTCCAAATTTGGATTAGGAAAGTTATTCCATGAGAATAACATACATCATCATACTTATCACATTTGCACACAACACATAATATTTACACATAGCACATATCATATAGCACATATCAGCTTTTGCATGTAGCACATAACTTCTTCAATGTCATTCATTCATATGCCATGAGACCTTAGAATCATGGACTTAACATTAAGACATCCCAGAAATGAGGGCTCAACATATGGGAACTCAACTAGGGAGTCTTCATTAGAAAACACAGAGTCTGCTTCATTCATTCATACATACTTCATTTCATTTCGTTCATAGGCCAGTGTGAAAACCAGCTATACCTAGGGTGTAGTTTACGACTTTCATCGGGTTTGCTGTGCAATGATCAAGAATAACCTAGTGTTATTACGTAAGTCTATCTCACCTCTTGATTATCCTATCCACCTTTGGTATCGTTTATTTCATTATGTGCATCATTTGAGGCTGGCCTCATTCATTCATTGGGAACTTTAACTTTAACCGACATAGATCATGTGAGCATCATGAAATCCAGTGTCTCCCCCACACCGAAAAGAGGTGGAATCACCGGCCAAAGTGATCCAATAACATGCTAGCGTACATGGGAATTTAACCCCACCAGATCCCTATATTGGCAGTATAGGTTCGAAGACTAGGAGATTTCAGGAGACCCATACCCGGCAAGCCGGACAGTCTCATCTCATGAGAGTTACGTGAACCTCCGCCCTTCCCGAAAGAAGGCATCACCGCTCATATCTAGTCTATTGGTGCTCAGTATAAAGTTCCATTACATTCATCTCATACGTCATGGAAGCTGGCTTCTAGTATGAGGACATCATAGCTCATTAGATGATTTCTCATCTCATCATTTGTATTGAGTGTGTTAATCTCAATACTCTCATTAGAGTGTTCATAGAGACTGGTCTCTTCATTATCTTACACTCTCATAGGTGAGTACGTAATGGTAACATTTACTTAGGCTCATTTGAGATTGCTCTCATCATTTACATTAGCCTCATATCATGTTGTCACCACGTTCATCATTATTAGCACCTTTGCTTTTCATAGTTATTCACCTCTTATTACGTGAATGTTCATTTCGTCTTATGCCAATGCACTTGGCCTTTTGGTGTGCTTTACACCCTTACTTAACCCTTCTAGGGTTTCATTATTTCATTGTTCATTCATCATTTCATTGTTCATCCCATCGTATGACAATGCACTTGGACATTTAGTGTATTTTACACTCATACTTAACCCTTCTAGGGTTCATCATTTCATTTCATACATCTTAAGTTCACTTACTTTTGAACGTATGTTAGACTTATGTGTCTATACATACAAGCCATGAGGCTTCATTCGTAGTTCATTATGTGACTCATACATTCCTAAGATTTATAGTACAAGACTTATGTATCTTGTATATATACCAAGATCTTGATTACGATCTAAGTAGATGGCATTATTCTTGGATGATTTGTTCACGTATGACTTATGTATCAAACGGAAGTTTGGTTAAGGAATCCCAAGTCTTGAATCAATTGGATATCATTTATATTTTTAATTGATTTTATTCTAATATTCATAACATTTTAACTCTAAGTCAAATCACAATATTAACATTGAAGGATTACTTTTCTATTTAACCTTTTTCTTGAATTGGCCGATGGGTTGTGGGTTCGAGCCCCCACAACCCCATTTTCATTTTTTCATTAACATGATATTCTCCCATTTTTCTTAAACCAAGAGGTTGTGGGATCAAACCTCCACAACCTCTTTTATTTTTACTCTTTAATTCGCCTAAGTAGGGAGGTTGTGGGTTCGAACCCCCACAGCCTCCTTACTTTTAATTAATTTTCGCTAGGGGCTGTGAGGTGGTGGGTTCAAACCCCCACAGCCCCATACATATAATTTTAATATTTTTCTCTAAGTTGAGAGCATGGACAGTGAGGTCGTGGGATCGAACCCCCACGGCCTCACCTATTTTAAAACTTATTTTCGCCTCCTCTATTCCCAATCTTGAGGTCGTGGGTTCGAATCCCACGCCTCACATCCTTTTCTTTTTCTTTATTTTTGTTCTTCTTGAGTTCTGACCGAGGGGTGGTGGGTTCGATCCCACTCCCCTCATTAATATTTTTCTCCTTCATTCCCTCGCCCATACCCAGGATCGAACCCCCCAACCCTCACCCATTTCGTTTGTTATTTCGCCCAAGGATGAGGTCACGGGTTCAATTCCTAGTGGCCTCATTCTTTTATTTTAAACTAAATTTCCAGATTCTTATGCATTAAACTTTAATCTAAAACTAACTTGTAAAATGCTAGAAATTTTAGTCACTTTTAACTCATAACATCAATGTTTTACTTAGTTCAAAATTTCGTTCATGAATCCACTTCAACGTATTTTTAAGTGCATCTTTCATAGAATTTATTGGCTATAAAATCCTTATTCAAGTCAGCCACATTTCCTTTTTATGAACATCACGATCTTCATGAGTTTGTGTACGTAAATTAACAACCACAACATTTACAAATTAAAGCAGCAAGGCCGAAACTCTTGCCATGGTCACACACTTGCACATAATTTTACATAATTCCGAACACATACATGGGTTGTCATTTTTCATAAATTAACGTACATCCAACACATTCATATCCAGCACAAACATCACATATTCCTAAGTCTACCAGCATTCATACCAACCTACGAATTCGTTGGGAGCTAATGACAGGGATATGCAACGGGGAAAACAACCTTAGTTTTGAGCCGAATATTCTGAGTCCTAGGGGTCCCTTGGGAAAGGGACCAAGAGTAAGAAGACCCATACCTTAGTTTTCTTGTTCAACCACGAGAATGCTTCCCAAGAACCTCTCCAAAAATAAGTCCAAACACCGAAACTCACACCTTACCCGACTAGCGTATTACGTTTTGCTTAACGTTATCAAATTGCTTTCTCGTTTGTGGTTTGCGTGTGAATTCTTCAAGCGTGAAGAACTCTTGTTTTCTTTCTGATTTCTTTCTCACGTTTGGCAGCCAGAAGAGAGTGTGAAAATGAGAGAGATTGACGTGAAAGAGAGGGAGATGGGAGGTAGTGGTCTCTTAGAACTAGGACTTGTTGGTAAGACTTAGTCAAATTAATTAATAATTAATAATTAATAAAATCTGATTTCTTTTTCCTAAATCAGCTAATATTCATTATTTAATTAAGTTAATTCATTAAATTAAATAAAATCAAGTTAAATCCTTGCTTCTAGTGGGGCTCGAACCCGAGTGACTCCCATTTGCGAAAATGGGTCACTTCGGGTTGCCCCACCCGAATTTCTTCATTCAATTAAATTAATTAATTAAATAATTAATTTCTCAGGGTAATTACAATATTACCCTTGGCCTGGAAAAGACCATTTTACCCTTGGACCCTCAAAACTTAAAATTTCTTCTTTTGAGTCCGGTAAAAACTCTTTCGATTGAATCTTCATTTTCGTGAGCCTCACATAGTTGGTTCCAACCTTTCCAAGATCAATTAACTCCCCAAGTTAGTTGGCTTGGTCGTAGTAAGGGTTCTGAGGTCTGGTTCTATATGTATCAATCTGTGTGGACCTTGGTCTAATTGCACGCATTCTTGAAAAACCTAAGTCTTGATCCTCTTCATTTTTAGGGTTGTTACAAAAAATAATGTTAATAAGTCATGTAGGATGTTTTAGAGTCAAGACATCGAGAAACGTCCATGACGTCTGGAGACTAGGAAAAGAGGTGCTAGTGTGCCTTAGCCTATTTCACCAGGTTTTAAGAGTCAAAATTTGATGAGATTTGGTAGAAAGGTGTAAAACTAGTATTAGAGTAGGTTTAGGGTCTAAACATCCAGGTACGACTCCCCAAGGACCACCCTAAGGGTCTTTGAAGAGAACCCTTCCATTTTAGCCAAAAAGCTGTCAGAAGACAATGTCCACAAACGGTTGTAGGCGACGAGGCGTAGGTCAATCGATGGGTCGTCAATGCCTTCGTCGAACAATACTTAACCATTTTTTTCCTAAATGTCAAATTTGACAACTCTCTAAACTAAACTATGGATGTGCAGGATGTTTGGGGCAAGGGGGCGTAGATTGACCTACGGACCGTAGGTTGTGGTCTGGTAGGTCATGCCTGAGTTCTCACTATTAAGTTTAAGCGACTTCATATAATTATTTAATTAGCTAGGGGTTTAATTATGGGGTAAGGGGTTGTTAATTAATTTAGTTAAATGACTATATAAACTACCCTAAGCCTAAACCCAACTTAACACATCATAAATTCCCAAACCCGAATTGCTCTTCCTTCTCTCTACTTCCTCTCTCCCAAAGAAGACTCCATTGAAGGGAAAGTTCTAAGGGTTCTAGGGTCAAGAAGGTAACTTTTCATAATCAATATTCAAAGAATATAAAGGTATGTGAACCTTTAATCTTTGGGATTCCTTTCCCCAAAGGGTTCTTCCAAAATTGGTTTTCAAAAAGATGATTTCATATGGGTTTCTTTCTAATCCCAAATTGATCTTAGAAATTGTATTGTTTATGGTTTATTTTGATAATTATGATTATATTATGATGTATTATTGTTCATTTATGCTAGTTCTTGATGAATTAACCTAGTATGTGGAATTGATCATGAATCGACCCAACTTCCCTAACCCTAGGTTATGAACTTATGTTTAATTGAGTAGTATTGATGCAATTGACTTAGTTATTGTATTAATTACTATTGAATTATTTTATTACACCTATTTATGGATAAAATTTGATTGGTTGAGGGTAAGATCAATGATGATGGCTTGTTGAAGGAGAATCAGTAAGACTTTGTGATCTTGAACCTTTACTCAATTGTGATTTCTTGTACTTTGTGATGAATTTCAATTGAAGGATATCTTGTGATTATGTTAAGTAGGTGTTGTTATTATGATGTTATTGAAATGTCTTGATTATGTGAAGATGTGAGATTATGTTTAAGATGTAATGATATTAGGTTGGTTATGAATTACCTATGTACCTTATTATGACATGATGATGATAATGTGTTGATCTCACATATGAGGGTTGTATTGAAAGGACATTCTTATGAAATTACTAATGATCTAATGATTATGAATATACAAGGGGTTAGTCTCCTATGGCCTATTCTAAGTTATAATGATTAATAAAGGCTTAAAAACATTTCAAAAAGGGACTCTAGCTTAGCATGGAGTGAACTAGTAGTGAGGAATTTTCCTTCCCAATGTGGGAAGGTAGGTTCACTATGATACTCATGAGATTGGAGACTATAAGTCAATGTGCATAAAGAGGGTCCCAAGTGTATTTCCTAGTTCTTGAACTATGTTTCCCCCATAGGAATACTAGCTAGTAAATCCACCTAGAATGCTATGTTCATGTTTTGATTCTACCTTGGCAAGTAGACCACCTTCTTTCGGTGTAGGGTTTTATGACACCGGATTCAAAAATTAGATCGTGTGGTCTATGTCGGTTAAGGCAAGTGTTCCCAAAAGTAAAATAAAGTAATAAAGTGAACACTAACTAGGGTGACCTAAGGGGTTAGACTTAGTCTAGGTAGGGGTATGAGACTCTACCTATACGTTGCACTAGTTGGACTTGAGGGAAGTCTTAGAAGGTTGTTATTATGTTATATAAAGTAAATGTTATGCATATGTTGACTATACATGTTGATGATCCTATATGATGTTAGCTTCACTTATGAACATGCTATTGATCCATATTGCTATGTATGATGATGATTACTCCTGATGATATGTTATATGAAGTTAGACAATACTTGTTATCCTTTGTTTGTTACTTGGTTGAGTAAGGTTATGAGGATTCTCTTGGTCATTGCAAATGTAGACTTGATGGTGGGTTATGAGTAGAGGTCTTGCATATGATGTAATTTTATGAACTCATATATGTGCTTTGTTGTTATAGTATGATGTTAGGGTTGTTTTGGTTATGTACTCAAGAATGCTATTATATATGTTTACTTGATTATACTTTATGATGCTGATCTTGTATTGTACATGGTTCTTATGTTAAGTTGTATTGATTATGAACAAGACTTATGCTATCGTGATCCTTATGTGGTATATGCTTTCTTGTATGTGCACTAAAGGTTTCAAAATTACTTAGCATGTTTTCTAAAGTAAATGTCCCTTTTTCATGAATTCTTTCAAATGTTTTATGTGCATGTTCCATACTTAGTACAAGTGGTGTACTAACCCATATTTTTGTGTTTTTACAATTATGTGGGTTCCGACCGTTGAGCTATTAGAGGGCCATTGGAAGATAACTTGGACTCTCATTATCCAAGTTTGGTAGGTCCTCACTTTCTGAGGACGATGCCACTATCTAGCTATTGATATTGTTCTAGTTTAAAGACATTTAGTTCTTTCCCTTTTCATTTGAAGACGATTGTTGTATATGCCTATATGTGGGTTTTGTTGTAATGAAGTAAGGGTTATGCCCAAATGTTGTATTCGATTTTGATGGTTTAATGTCAAAGTTATACTAGATTTCCTTAGATATCTATATATATTATGTATGTGAAATATGAGTAGAAGCCTATGTAGTGCTTCATATGCGAGGAGTCTATGTAAACTCCCTATGTATGTATATTATGTGTAAGCGAGAGGTCTATGCAAACCTCAATGTAGAAGTAGATGAAAAGTTTTAAATTTTCCACAATTTAACCTATGAAATGCAATGATGAATGCTAAGAGGTTAGTCTTAGTCCTCTCTAAGGACGACGACACCGGTTACTTCTGGGGGGTGCTTCTTGGATGTGACAAACTTGGTATTAGAGCATCAAGTTGAATATATTTAGGATTTATGTCTCACTAAACCACGTCTATGTAGATTCTTACTCATAATTGTGAAGTGCGCCACACTTATTAATGAGGGAATATATGAGTCATAGGAAATTATCATCTTTCTTTTAATCCTATGTCGTGCCTATAGAGTCTACTTTATGTGTTCTTTTCACCTAAACTTTTATTGTGGTTAAAGGTATGAATATTCGTAGGGAAGCTGCATGAACGGATGAGGAAGGGATTGATAATGTGGGGCCTCATGACAACCAAGATCCTCCGCAAGACAATCAAGTCCCTCCACTAGAAAAAGTTGCTATAGGTGATCAAGTTCCGGTTGTTCCTCCACCGATTATTGATGGAGAGAAGAGGCAGCTTTTCTCAATTTGGCCCAAGCCATGACTCACAAGCTAATGCCATCACTTCTCAGGTCCAAGACATGACGACTCAAGTGAATCAGGAAGTTGGACCCCGTATAACTCAACATGCTAGCACTATGGCATCTCGTTTGAGAGTCTTTACTAGGATGAACCCTCCTATGTTCTACAGGTCAAGGGCGGACGAAAACCCTCAAGATTTCCTAGATGAATCTATAAGATTTTATTTGTTATGGGGTGACTATGGGTGAAAAGGCTGAGTTGGCCACCTATCAGCTCAAAGATGTGGCACAAACTTGGTACACCCAATGGAGAGATAATAGGGTTCTAAGAGGTGGTCCGCTGACTTGGGAGATCTTCAAGAGAGATTTTCTTGATCGGTTATTTCCTAGAGAGTTGAGGGAAGCTAAGGTGGAATAATTCATCAACCTTCGTCAAGATAGAATGAGTGTACTTGATTACTCCTTGAAGTTTACAAAATTGTGTAAGTATGCTCCATCCTTGGTGTGTAACCGAAGGGATGAGATGAGTCATTTTCTTACAAGAGTGTCCGATGACTTGGTGGAAGAATGTCGTTCAACTATACTTCATGATAATATGAATATCTCTCGTCGAATGGTTCATGCTCAATAAGTGGAAGAAAGTACGTTAAGGAGGAAGAATAGAGAGTCCAAGAGGCCTAAGTTTTATGAAAGTGGTTCTTCAAAGGGGAGGTTGGAAATTCAAGATAATCCTAGATTCAAGAAAAGGTTCTCCAATCATGTCCCTTCCAAATTTTCCAAGTCGTGTGATGATAAGGTGTCTAACCTTAAGTCCCAAAAGGCTAGAAGTGGAAAGTCACTAAGTGATAAACCAACTTGTTCCATGTGTGTTAAGAAACATAAGGGTGATTGTCTAGTTTGGAAGGGGAATTGCTTCAGTTGTGGAAAAGAGGGTCACAAGGTTAGTGATTGACCTAATGTGCAAGGGCAAGACAAATGTAACAACTCAAACTGTGATTTAGGTGTAGCTAGATCCTAACATCAGCGTCATAATGTTTTAAGGTCCTAAAACGACTAATGATGGTGTTTAGAGGCAGTATATAGAGTTTGAGAGACATTGGAGGTGAAACATCCAAGAACGTTCGGTGACGTTTGAAAGATAGCCTTAGAAGTACTTGTGTATTGTAAGTGTTTGAATATGTTACATGGGTTGTTTGGTGTTCAAACTCACAAGTAGGGTCCCTAGTATGCATATAAATGTAATTGGGGTCAAGACGTTAGGGCACGACTCACCAAGGTCCCCATAAAATTCCCTCAAGGAGGACCCCAACCATGGCATAGAAACTTCCTCAAAAGTGTCAATCTATGAGGCAATCAATGCCTCGTGTGTTGATTGACGCCCCGTCGATGGAGAGGAATAGGTTGAAACATCAAATCCTGATAAAGAGGCCCCTTGGAGTAGTCTTTGACCAAGATGAGAGCTTTCCAGTACGGCCCGTCGTCTGGTCGACGCCCCATTGGAGGCTTCTGTCGATGAGCCTGCAACTTTCGCACAGTTCACTGTTAAGTGAAGGGGTGAATTGGAAAATTCACCCATGTCCAAATAAATGCATGTGAGGTTAAATTAGGTTATATTAGGTATTTTAGGAGTATTTAAACAATAAAATACCCTCCTAGACTCGAGACTCCAAATAAAAACCTTTCTCTCACAATAGAACTCTCAAGAACACCATTAAAGAAAAATAACAATTTGGAGCAGCAGCATAGGAAAATTTCTCCAAGGCTTCAAGCTTAGATTGAGGCTCTAATGTAAGGTATGTTAATCTTATTCATTCATGTATTCTTCCATTCATAAAGCCTTTAGTTTCCCTTCAATTGTGAATCCAAAGAACCCCATTCAAGAGAGGGTTGTGATTGCATTATGGGTAAGGCTTGATTGTGATCCCAATCTAGTGGGTAGCATTAAATGATGTTTATATGATGATTATATACTGTTTTTATTGACTTTTCATGGTTAATTATGAAAATTGTGTTTGAGGGTTATCATAGTGATTTTAGGCCATTAGAGACTTGATGAAAGTTTTGTGTTTATTCTTCTTAACTTGATTTCATTCTATAATAATTGATCATGATTAAACCATCTAAGCATGAATTGGAATAGGTTTGATAAATTGGGATTGTTCTTGATTGAATTGAACCCTAAAGTATGAACTATGGCTATATTCACCTAGTATTGATGAATGTGAGAAAAAAGCTAAGGCTAAAACGCTCTATAATATACTTATTAATGAAGATAGAATGCATTAATGAATAATGAACCTTCAGATGGTTGTGTTGGATGTACATTTAGGATGATTGACTGAAAGTTATAGAATTCACTTGAGCATGGAGAGATTGTCTAATACATCCCTCTATGAGACAAGGTTGAGCAAGGGTTGACAAGTAAACCTTGGAGTATATGCTTGACTTCAAGTGGATATGCAATGTGAGACGAATAGTCTAGAAAGGGTCCGGACTCCAAGTAGAAAGGATATCCACAGATAGTAGTTGTGATGACTATTCCATTAGGTCTCATGAGGTGGGAGTCTTTCACGTAGTAGAGTCAAGGTATCCTAGTAGAGATATCCATATACTATGAATTTAGACATGCTTGAGAAGCATCTCGTAGTATTCATAAGCAATGAATAAACTTAAACACGCCCAAGGGGTATCTCGTAGTGTTCATAATGTATGAATGAACATAGACATGCCCAAGGGGTATCTCATAGTGTACATGATTATTAAGGGATCAAGACATACCTTAAAAAGTATCTCATAGGATCCATATGATTATGGAACATAGACATGCTTAAAGAAGTATCTCATAGTGTTCAAAAGATAATGATAGGGTCTAGGCTCCAAAGTAAGAAGTAACAGGGAAAGGATCCAAAAGTAGTACCTTGCCTGAATGGTGTTATGGGGCATCATAAGTGCATTGCACAAGGTATAGCTTAGGTTCATTAAAGAAGAAGAGATTGAAGATAGGATTGGACTATAGCTTCATTTCCTAGTAATATAGGCTAAAGATGAGAGAATCTTAATAAAAGAAGTTAAGAGGTAATAAGGCTATGGAGGATGAATATGTTAAGGATGACTTCAAGATAGGCTTAGTATATGGATTTGTATGGGCTGCCTCATGTACATTGCACAAGAATGTTTTGAGGAAATCATAAGAGTATAGTATTCTTTAGTATGATGTAAGGCTACTAGAGACTTAATGAAATAAGATAGGGTGACTTCAAGATACGCTAGTGTGTGAGGTAGTATGGGATGCTTCACATGCATTGCACAATTATGTTTGGAGTTGGCTTAGGGGCATAGTTCTCATATGACATGATGAACATAGGTCTTAAATATAAAGTGGATTATAATCAAGAATGGCCAAAGAGATTTACTTAGCTTTGGTAGTAGTATGGGATGCTACCCTAGCCTTGCACTAGTATACTTGGAGGTGGCTTGTGAGTAGTTCATTTGAGTAAGAAAGACACTGATTTAAGTATGAACTCTCATATGAATTTATAATGCTTTACTATGGTTATGATATACATGCAATTCTTATATCTTTATCTCTTATAATTATGTCTATTATTGACTAAACCTTTGAGATATCTTATGTTTCTTGTGATGGTTTCCATACTTAGTACATAACGTACTAACACATATTGCCTACATGTTGTCCATATAGGGTCTTGAGGATATTTATTGGATATCAAGGGTAGAATTTCAAGGCTTCCAAGGAGAGGATATTGTGAGTCCTCATAGCATTCGAGGACATCACTACTATGTTTTCTTTTATGTTCTTTTCATGTTTTTGACTTTTATGATCCGTGACCCAAGAATATTGTTCATGATGTCGTAGATTGTTTATGAGACATATGTTAGACGTTTTATGAAATGACTTCCGCATTATGTTTTGAAATAAATGTTTTAATTCTACACTACTTTTCATATATATGCAATGAATAATGTCTAAGGGCTTGTACAAGACCTCTGGTAGGTCAAGTATGCAATGTTGTGACCTAAGAATGCTCTAACTTCTAGGTTGTACATGTGGGTCGTGACAACAAGAGTGTTGGGCAAGCTCAAGAAAGCGGTTCCATTGTTGATTCTCCAAGGAAGAATCAATTTTATACTCTTCGCTCTAGGGCTGAACAAGAAAGTTCTATCGATGTGGTGACCGGTTCGTTACAAGTCTTCTCTTTAAATGTTTATGTTTTACTTTATCCAGGTTCTACCTTGTCGTTTGTTACTCCTTTGGTAGCTAGAAAGTTTGATATTTTGACCGATATCTTGAATGAACCTTTTATGGTGACTACCCTGGTGGGTGAGTCGGTGATTGCACAAAGGGTATATAGAAATTGTCCAATAATGTTGCCCAATAGAGTTACCCATGTTGAACTAGTAGAAATTTATATGGTGGATTTGGATATCATTTTAGGAATGGATTGGTAGCATGCTTGTTTTGCTTCCATTGATTGTAGGACAAGAGTGATCAAGTTTAATTTTCCTAATGAACCCGTCTTAGAGTGGAAGGGGGGAAATTCTATTCCTAGAGGTCGTATTATTTCTTGTCTAAAAGCTTGTAAGATGATCTCTAAAGGGTGTTTATACCATATTGTGAAAGTCAAATATTTAGACTCTGAAGTTCCTCCCATTGAGTTAGTCCCCGTAGTGAGAGAAATTCCGGATGTCTTTCCTAATGATCTTCCCGGAATTCTTTCCGAACGGGAAATTGATTTTTGTATTGACTTGCTACCAGATACAAGTCCCATTTAAACTCCTCCTTATCGGATGGCTCCGGCTGAATTGAAAGAGTTGAAGGCTCAAATCAAAGATTTACTAGATAAAGGTTTCATTCAACATAGTATTTCCCCATGGCGTGCTCCATTTCTATTTGTGAAAGAGAAGGATGGGTCGCTTAGGATGTGTATTGACTACCGAAAACTCAATAAAGTGACCACTAAGAATAAGTATCCTCTCCCTTTGATTGATGACTTGTTTGATCAAATCCAAGGGGCAAGCTACTTTTCCAAAATTGACTTGAGGTCGGGATATCACCAACTTAGGGTGAGAGATGAAGATATTCCTAAAATGGCCTTTTGAACAAAATATGGTCACTATGAGTTTAAGGTGATGTCTTTTGGGTTGACTAATGCCCCGACGACATTCATGGACCTAATGAATAGGGTGTTTCGAAACTAACAAGATTCCTTTGTGATTGTCTTCATAGGTGATATTCTTGTCTATTTGAAGAATGAGGGTGATCATATCTGTATTTTGAGAGTTTTGGTTAAGGTCGGTGGCGTTTCTTGGTCATGTCATCTCTAGTGAAAGTATCGAGGTTTATCTAAATAAGACTGGGCGGTTAGAAATTGACCTAGCCCATTGGCTCCAACCGATATAAGAAGTTTATTTGGTCTAGCCGGGTACTATAGGAGGTTTGTGGATGGTTTTGTGTCCATTGCATCTCCTTTGACTACTTTGACCCAAAAGAATGTGAAATTTGAGTGGTCGGAGGCATGTGAAAGAAGCTTCCAAATCCTGAAATATAGGTTGTTGTGGTCAGTGAAATATCCACATGAACGTCGTACAAATAGTGACACCTTATATTTAAGGCGAAAACCACAACAACCAACTCTAAGTCATCAGTTGGGTAGTTCTTCTCATGAACTTTCAATTGTCTGGAGGCATAAGCTATGACCTTGCCTTTATGCATTAACACACAGCCCAATCAACCTGTGTATGCATCATTGTACACCACAAAACCTTGAGTACCCTCCTATAATGTCAACACCAGAGCAGTAGTCAACCTCTTTTTCAATTCCTGAAAGCTTTTCTCACAAGCTCCAAATCGTTGAAACATTACTATCTTCTTCTGAGTCAACTTAATCAAGGGAGACAAGATATATGAAAACCCCTCATCAAAGCTTCTATAGTAGCCAACCAAACCCAAGACACTTCTAATATTGGTTGGAGATGTGGGTTTAGGCCAACTCTGAACAACTCTTGTTGTTTGTGTATCTACTGCAATCTCATAAACTATGTGGCCCAGGAATGCCACAGACTTAGGCAAAAACTCACATTTGGAGAACTTGGCATACAACTGGTTTTCTTTTATAGTCAGCATTACTATCCTTAGGTGATTAGCATGGTCTTCTTCATTCCTTGAATAGATTAGTATGTCATCAATGAAGACGATAACAAACATATCCAAGTAAGGCTTGAAGACTCTATTCATAAAATCTAGAATGCCACTGGTGCATTTGTCAACCCAAAAGACATAACCAAAAACTCATAATGCCCATATTTGGTTCTAAAGGCTATCTTTGGAATGTCTGATTCTGTAATTCTTAACTGATGGTATCCAGATATGAGATCAATTTTCAAGAAACAGGTGGAATCTTGAAGTTGGTCAAAAAGATCATTTATCTTTGGAAGAGGATAATTATTCCTCATGGTAATCTTATTCAATTGATGGTATTCTATAACATCCAAAGGGAACCATCCTTCTTTCTGACAAACAAGACCGGAGTGCCCCAAGATGAAACACTTGGTCAAATAAAACCTTTATCTAACATATCTTTTAGCTGTTCTTTCAACTATTTTAACTCTATTGATTCCATTCTATATGGGGGAATACAGATAGGATGAGTATCGGGAATGATATCTATGCCAAAATCTATTTTTCTCTCAGGAGAAACTCCGGGTAGATCATCAGAAAAAACTTGTGGGAAATCTTTTACTATAGAAACTGACTAAAGAGAAGGTACCTCAGCATTTGAGTCATTAACTCGAACTAAGTGATACATACACCCCTTTGAAACTAACTTCATCGCCTTAAGGTACGAAATAAAACTACCCTTAGGAAATGCTAAACTAGTACTCCACTTTATGACTAGCTTATTATGAATTTGAAACTTGAAAACTTGAGTTCTACAATCTATAGACGCATAAAAAGCATGCAACTAGTTCATACCTAGAATGACATCAAAATCTACCATGTTTAAATCCACTAGGTCATCTATGGTGTTCTTGTTATTGATAGAAATAGGACAATCACGATAGACTCTTTCCGCTAGAATAGACTATTCAACAGGGGTAGATACACCGAAAGGTTACAAAGTTTCTCATAAAGAATCTGAAACAGATTTGCAACATAAGGTTTTGCAAAAGATAAACTTGATCCTGGGTCTAACAAAGCATAAACATCAAAAGTAAATACTTTTATCATACCTGTGACAGCATTTGGTGAGTTCTCTTACTCTTGGTGGCTAGTGTTTGCATAGACATGGTTTGCCCCTCCGTCAGTACAAGAAGTACCTCCTCTAGGTGCAGTCTGTCTGGTGGAGCAACTGATGAAGATTGAGCCCTATTGACCTGATTTCCACTACCTTGCTTATTCTTAGATCACTCTCTCATGAAGTGACCCTCTTAACCACACTTGAAGCAACTTGTCTGGACATCACAACATTTACCTGGGTGGGTTCTACCATATTTAGCACATGTAGGAGACCAACTACCCCCTATTCCACGCTTCCTTCAGACTGTGCTAGCCTAGTTCAGTAGTTCTACGAATTCTGGCCATGATGCTCACCTTTGTTTCTGGGTGCAGGAGCACTAGCAGATGATGGTGCAGACCCCTTTTGTTTCTGGAATTGTGGTCGATTGGAACAACCCTTATACTGTCCAGACTCATTCCAAGTCTTCGCTTTCTTGTTTATTTACTTCTTTTTGTCCGTCAACTTTTCCTCTTCAACTTGCTGCACATAAAACATCAATCGGGATATGTCCATGTTCTCGATCAGCATTGTCTCTCTTACCTTTTTATTATATGCATAACTCAAGACAACGAAAAACAAACTTATTTTGATCCTGATACCCTTAACAATCACTGGAGTATAGCGAGACAGTTGGGTAAATTTTAGCCCATACTCATGAACACTCAAGGAGTCCTGTTCAGAGTAAGAAACTCCCACACCTTTTCCTCCTTCAGTTCTCGGGGAAATAAACGCCCCAAGAAAGCCTCTTCGAAACAATCCCAACTCGGATTTGGTGTATCCTTATCTCTGCCCTCCTTCCTTTGGTCGAACCAAGCCCTAGACAAATTCTTCAGTTGGTATGTAGCTTGCTTAACCCTTTTAGTATCAATCACATGCATCACATCTAACACCTTCTTTAACTCTTCCACAAAGTTTTCCGGATCCTCAGCTGTGCTCGAACCGGTGAAACTGGGAGGATTTATCTTAGGAACTCATAAACCCTCGAGGTGTCAGCCTCTTCTCGTCGAGCTCCTCTCTGTTGTAAAACCTTGTTAGTCACCATTTGGCTTAGCATCAGGATAGCCTCGCGAAACCCAGCATAGGTGACCTCTCCTTGAGGTTAGAAGTTTGGTGCATTAGGTACCACCGGCTCCTCTATATTTCTTCTAGCTGGACGACCTTTCACTACTTTTCATGGAGGCATGATCATCTGAAACATGCGCAAGCACGAATTAGAGAGTGCAATTTTAGAGGTAAACTCTGACACACGAAAAATAAAGATGAAGGAAATGAGAAACTCATAAAATTTGTAGCCTCCTAATCATATATGTGGCGCACTTCACACCATTTACTAGACTCTACTGACACAACTTCATAAACTCCCTAGGACTCTTAAACTCTATGCTATGATATCATGTTTGTCATGCCCTGAGCCTAACCCTGGACGTGTCGGCACCCAATGACCATTGTTAGCCTTGAGTGAACCCTTGGCATGGCTTACTTAACTCAGCAGAAGACTTACTCAATGATAAAGCAAGACCATTCTCATAAATACTTAAATCAATGTCTTGGCCAAAATGGCACTTAAGTCCCAAAATATAACATCCGAAACAAAACAGACTCAATTGAACTAACTGAATATCTGTGTGTGAAGCCTCTAAAAATACTTTGATGAATGTTGGACAGACCCCACAATCTTATGAAATAAAGACTGGAAAGAATAGAAAGGATCCTCCGAAATGCAAGGAGGCTCACGCTGACTCTGAGTACTCAAACTGTATCAATGATGCGCCAGAAGTTTATCCTGGTTACCAGCGTCTATATCATAAGACGATGCAGGCCAACTGGCATCAATACATTGAATGTCCGAGTATACGAATTAGAATGATAAATAATAACATAAGCTTGATGAGAATATGATGAAATTACCTTGGCTCTGCTGAACTCAAGAAATACTTAACTCAATGTATGTATATATAGTAAATAAAATACATTCAATATATATAATCTTTGTAAAAAAACCTAGTTTGTTAAAGATATGGAATAACAAACTCAACTTACTTATATATGAAAGTAATATAGTTTCTGTGGGAGATTCTCTAACCGACAACCACCATTATGAGCCTAAGTGGTGATACAACGTCTTGCCTACATTGCAAAAACTGACCTATACTTTGCCGTTGCATAGGGCTCCATAACTTAGTGGATCCACTATCTTAACTTACGTGATCATCTAAAAAGTTTGACTCGTTAACACCAATGATGGCTACATGGTTTACATGGGGACTTGTGTTAATATGAACCCTTATCCACATATCGATTCTCAGTAATACTCCCAAAATATACTTTAATTCATGCTTTTAAAATGACTTCCTCTCTTTGGGTTGAGATAATTGTTGAACACGTAGCTTTAAAAACACTCTTGGAATCAATGTTCCCTTTTCTTGTTCAAAACTTTGTTGGGAAATCATAGGTTCCTCTTAAATTAAATATAAAACATTTATAAACTTTCTAGGGAATATTTAGTTCCCTTATATCTTTGGAGAAATGAACTCAACTCTTTTACTCTTTGCTTGACTTGAAACTTTTTGATCTTAATCAACTCTTTAGGGAATAATTAGTTCCCATATATTTTGTTGAAGAAAAGACTTTGGCTTTTACTCTTTCTTTAACTCAAAACTTGAGCCTTAAAATGAAGTTAAAGCATTCAAATAAGACTCTTGGAAACTTTAAGAAACTTTACTGTAACTTACTTCTTAGATGTAGACTTGACTTCTTAACTTCCTTGACTTTGATCTTAAATTTCCTTGAATTAAATTATGAATTCAAGATTCATGATCTCATGTTTATAGATGATTTCATGATGTTTATATGTACCTTGGAGTGTTGGAATCAACTAAGAAGTATGGGTACATCACTTGGGAACTAGTAAGAAAAGATGGGGCAAAAAAGGGGTCTCCGGGAAACCCTAGCGCTCTAAGAGTTGCGGGGCGCCACAACATAACGAACAGAGACTGTCCTAAAAGGCTTTTGCTGGCGTGGCCCACCAGGCCCTGACGGACAGAAATTGTCTTGAAGGGCTGTGGTAGGCACCGCGCTCAAGGGTCGGTCAAAAGGGAGTTTCGACTTTTCTTCTCTATTATTCACCTCTAAACCTTCTAAACTTCCATGGATCTCACCCCAATAACTTAGGATAACTAATAACCTCAATTACCAATAGATTATATTCGAAAAACAACCCGAAAACACAAATCCAATTAACTAAAACATACTACAATGACAACCAACAAGAATTCAACCATTGTTCTTCATGAACTTCAATGTTCATCATTCAATCTATTCATACTTCGCCAAATTGGTGTGTGGGTGAACTAACCCAACACATAAATATCTCACATACTTTAATAAGGATCACCCTCGATGAATTGTATTTGACGATCTTGGCGTTTTTGATGAATTCATGGTCTTTATCCCTTGTCCTTCTTCTCTTCTCTTTTCTCCCAAGACCTAAGCGTGAATAAATTTTCTAAAACTCACTTAAGGCATAGATTTTCCACTAATAAACCCTTAAAACTAATTATTAAATAGTTGGGTGAAGTGACAAGTTTACCCTTAATAAAATCGAGATTGGGGACGATCTCCCTCATACAATATTGAAAATGCGCAAACTCACAGCGTAGGAAATATCTCTAAAGGGACTTTCCAACCATACAAATAACTGACTCTAACTCATCCTAAGCTAGAAGTTGTGGCCGTTTGAAAATGACAAAAAATTGCTTTTTGAACTTAGGATTTTTTCCAGATTTTTTCAATTCCTTACTAACGTGATGAATTTTAGTTTCTTAGCTTATTCTTGGATATTAAGAATTAAGAGATGTTACAGTTCATTCCGCCAAACCATTTTTTTATTGGTGAAATGCGGTACTAAGCTTCACATTGGTACCAAGTCCAATTTAGAATTCCTTCCAAAAATGAGATGTAAATTGAGTACCTTTATCCGAGATGATAGACAACGGGACCCCATGCAATCTCACAATCTTTATAAGGTACAATTTAGCATATTCCTCCGCTGAATAAGTAGTCTATGGGAAAAAAGTGAGCTGACTTGGTCATCCTATCAATAATGACCCAAATCGAATTATGTTGCCTTCGAGTATGAGGTAAGCCCACAACAAAGTCCATATTGACATCTTCCCATTTCCAAGGAGGGAATTTTATGCCATGAGTCAAGCCTCTAGGCTCTTGATGTTCGGCCTTGAATTTTTTACAATTTGGACATTTAGCCACAAACTCCGCTATGTCCTTTTTCAAACCATTCAACCAATAGATCTCCCGTAAGTCGGGGTACATCATGGTGGCACCCGGATGAATGGAATATAGCAAAACATAGGCCTCTTCAAAAAATTTCCTTCTTAAGTCATCCACATCCGAAATGCACAACCTACCATGATATCTAAGTACCCCATCTCCCCCTTGGGAGAAAGTTTCAACGAAATTACCAAGTACAGAGTGTTTCAACTCCATCAATATGGGATCAAGGTGTTTGTTGGATTTCACATCGACCACTAAAGAAGCCTCAGAGCTAGGTTTGATTATCACACCACCCTTTTGAGAATCTACTAGACGAACCCCAAAGTGGGCCAACTAATGTACCGTGGTTTCACGGTACTTTTAATGCTTTTTTCTTAAGTTTAGTGTGTGTCTAAAGCCTTTTTGTGTTGATTATGATGTAGGTTTCTCTTTATTTGCAGGAAATCTGTCCAAAGGAGAACGCGAAGGTTTTGAGCAGAAATTGCAGAAGTGACCACC
The DNA here is from genome assembly GCA_016801875.1 of Solanum sitiens. NCBI lineage: Eukaryota > Viridiplantae > Streptophyta > Magnoliopsida > Solanales > Solanaceae > Solanum > Solanum sitiens. The sequence goes on from JABWTJ010000287.1 coordinate 2,454,083, forward strand.
TACGGAGCCCACGACGGTCCGTCGTGACTGTGACAGTCCGTAGGTGGTACCGTAGTAAGAAGAAAATAGTTGCTGAAGGAAGTTGGGGAAGTATGACCAAGTGTGGGACTATGAAATCTCACGACGGACCGTCATAGCCACGATGGTCCGTCCTGCATATTCGTTGTGATTGTGAGAGAGTAGTCCAGTACCCAAGTCAAGTCCAAGAAGTTTCTAAGTGTTGTGGAACGAAACCCCTCGACGGACTGTCGTGCTTGCAATGGTCCGTCACACCTGTCCGTCGAGGGTAACAGAGTTGATGAAGGAAGCAGCAGAGATTAGAGTTTAAGTATGAAACGACGGAGGCCACGATAGTCCGTCGTGCCCACGACGGTCCGTCACATGGGTCGTCGATTCAGACGCGTTTTGGACAGATTTTCCTTAATTAGATTCCCTCTTTTATTAGGTTTTGTTTTATTATAAATAGTTCAAAAAACCTCGTTTTTGGGGTTAGACTTTTGGATATTTTTTAGTTCTCTTGTTTAAGTATTGAACTATTGATTTTGGTATTTGATCATACTTTTCCAGAATCAATTGTTAGTGTTTTTGTGAATTATTCAAGTGAATTTCTGGATTTTCTTCATTCTCATTAAAGTAAGTGCATGAATTCTTATATTATCAATATGAATTGTGTGATTATGACCATGGGTAACTAAACTCCATAACTTGGGTTGTGGGAACCATGGGTAAATAACAAGGTAAAATCTAGATAAAATAACAATTCTCGAATGGTGTCTTGCATGTATTGATAATCCTTTCGTTTAGAAGTTTTTTTAACGGATGGCCAACGTTAGAACTCGCCTTAATGCTACTTGCCGGACCAAGGAGGTAGATAATAGGAAAAGAATTATCAACGTAGATTTAGTGTATACTATCTAATAGGCTAGTGTCGGTTGGTACGAAGTAACAACTTAGTCAAATATCGATTACGATGCTTAATATGAGGTAAAGATAAGGTTTAGTAAAGTAACACACGTAGCCGGACCAAGGTGCGGAGTGAAATTTTCTAGATGGCGGACCAAGGATTTAGAGATACCTAACTTATCACTTTACATGCAAGATATTAGGAAAGAATTGTTATAGTTAGAATTACCGAGTTAGGATCCTGTGGGGAACAGTTAAGCCCTAGTTACTCTCATCACTTGATTAAACTTCAATACTTGAACCTGTTAGTTGATTACTTTAATTTAGTTAATTTCTTTTATTAATCAAAAAACCCCTTTAGTTATTTGTTTTCGGAAAATAATTGACTAAATAGAAGTAATAATAGAATAAAGTTTAGTCTGAACCATTTTCCTCGTGGGATAAACCCCAACCTCATATGTTGGGTTCTTTACTTGATACGACCGCTTTACTTCTTCTTTGAGAAGTAAGTTTGAGCGTATTACCAATCTATGCACATAACAATCTAAATCCTTTTTCTAATCTTCAACATGAGCTACACTAACCATGGACATACGAATCAAAGCATCCACGACAACATTGTCTTTGTCGGGATGGTAGAGGACACTCATGCATAATCTTTCAAAAGTTCTAACCACCATCGTTGCCGGAGGTTTAACTATTTTTGGCTAAACATATATTGGAGACTCTTGTGATTGGTGAACACATCTACATGCACAAACATCACGGCTGCCAGTTCAAGATCATGAGTCGGATAGTTTTTCTCGTGATACTTGAGTTGCCTAAAGGCATATGCTATCATCTTACCATGTTGCATGAGAATACAACCCTAACCTCTCGAGAAGCGCCAAAATAAACCACAAACCCTTCGGTACCGTCCAATAAGGTCAACACTAGGGCAAATGTGAGTTTATTTTTCAATAATTGGAATCTCATTTCACATGATCCCGACCATTCAAACTTGGACTTGTTTTGGGTTAAGGCCATTAATGGAGAGGCGATAGAAGAAATCCCTCAACAAACCTACTATAATACTGGCCAAACCCAAAAATCTTCAGATGTAGGTAGGCCTCAAAGGTCTAGGCCAACTTTTGACCACATCCATCTTTCTCGGATCGACCTATATCCCTGCACTAGAGACAATGTGCCCAAGAAAGCAACCGATCTCAACCAAAATTCACATTTTTTAAATTTAGTAAAAAAATGGTTATCCTTGAGGACTTGCAACACTATCCGCAAATGGTTCATATGATCATTCTTACTCTTAGAGTATATAAAGATGTCCTCATTGAAGAAAATGAAAAAAAAATCAAGATAACTTCTAAAATCTCAATTGATAAGGTCAATGAAAGCCACCGGGGCATTTGTAAGACCAAAGGACATCACTATGAATTCAGAATGACCATATCAAGTTCAGAATTCCATTTTCAAAATATCATCACCTCTCACTCTGAGTTGGTGATAACCCGACCTCAAGTAATATTTTGAAAAGTAACTCTCTCCTTGGAGTTAGTCAATCAAATCATCAATTTTAGGGAGTGGATACTTATTCTTTGTAGTGTCTTGTCCAATTGCTGGTAGTCAATACACATTTGAAGATACCTATCCTTCTTTTTAGAATTAACAATAGGCACTCCATGGAGATATTCTTGGTTGAATAAAACCCTCTTCTAGAAAATCCTTGACTTGAGCCTATATTTCTTCAACTTGGACGGTACCATTCGGTATCCCGGGAAAGTCATCGGGAAAAACTTTCGGAAAATCCCTCACTACGGGGACTAACTCTAATGGAAGAGTCGCGGACTCAAGATCCTTGACTCTCACAATATGATAAAGACATCCCTTAGAAATCAACTGATAGGCTTTAATGCATGAAATGATTCGACTTTTTTTGAGGTAAGGTTTCCCCTTTACATTCTAAAATGGGTTCATTATGAAATTGAAACTTTACCACCCGAGTTCTACAATCGATGAAAGCAAAACAAGCATGTAGGTAATCCGTTCGCAAAATGACATCAAAGTCCAACATATCAAATTCTACCAAATCAACCAATGTGAATCTATTGGGAGATGAAATGGGACAACCCGTATAAACCCTTCTAGCAACTACGAAATCACCCACCGGGGTAGAAATCGAAAAAGGTTCATCTAAGACATATAGAAGCATATAAAATTTGTAGCCACTAAAGGAGTTACAAAATAAAAGTGGCACCGGGATCTAACAATGCATAAACATTAATTTAAAATACTTGCAACATACCAGTAACAACAACCGGAGAGCGCTCTTGATCACCTCATGATTAGAGAGCATGGAAGCATTTCTTCTTAGGAGAATCGTACATGGGTGAATTAGGGGGATCTTGGGTACCTTCTTTACCTTTGGACGTACGAATTGGACAATCTTTCAATTGGTTACCAATTTTTCCTCATCCATAGCAAACACCCATACCGCCAAGAAACTTTCCTTTATGCTTTTTACCATACTTGGCGCAACTAGCTCTTTCAACAAAAGGACTAGTCTTGTTGCCTCCTTGAGGCTTAGGGGTAGTCCTCCTCCCTTGTTTTGGCTTAGGATCATTGGAGGGAATTGGATTGGAAGACCAATTTTTGAACCTTTGTTTTTCTTGCACTTCAAACCCATCATTGGAAAAATTTCCTTCTTCGTGCCTTGACCTTGTCAACTCTCTACCAACTTGTTTAAGCTTTTGTTCCTCAATTTGTTCGGCGTGGGCCATAAGATGAGAGATGTACATACTTAGAAGTAGTATATTCGACCAACATTCATTCACCAAAAGATCAGATACCCCCATAACAAATTTGTTCATATTTTCCTATGAATCCGCCACTATTTTAGGGGCATGTTTGGAGAGTTGAGTGAACTTGAGGCTATACTCCTTTATGCTCATACATCCTTGACAAAGATTGATTAATTTTGGCATCTTTCTCTCCCTTAATTCCAAGGGGAAAAATTTATCAAGTAAAGCCATTTTGAATATGGCCCAAGTAACCGGACCTTCTCTAGTAGTCCTCTTCCCTTTCCATTGCTCATACAAAACTAGAGACACATCTTTAAGTTGATAGGCGGCTAGTTCTGCCTTTTCTTGAGAAGAAACACCAATAGCATCTAACCCTTTGAATACTTCATCGATGAACCCTTGCAGGTCCTCCTCCACCTTGGAGCCAAAAAAAGTAGGGGGATTCATCCTTGTGAAATCCCTTATCCTTGAAGAGGTTGTGCTAGCATTGGGGTTCACTTGCTCCATAGCGTCTCTCACAACTTAAGTAGCAGCACTTGAGTCAAACTATGGTTGGAAACCCTTATCGAAACATTGGACATAGCACCCTCTTCAATAGGGACTTGAGGGTTTTGAGGATCTTTAGGGGGAACCAGCTCATTCACATTCTTCTCCTCGTCCCTCCTAGAATTTGTCCTTCTTGTATTCATGGCCTATAAGCATAAGAAGAAGATTAGAAGAAAAGGACTAAATAGAGTTAGGACTTCAAGCACGATCATTGAATGATGAAGAAATTAAGATTCATAATAATCTCAAAGCCTCATATTCATAAAAGTGACGCGCTTCACATTTATGAAAAAGACTCTTCAAGATGTAGTATGTTTCACATCAACCTTAATATTATCTCGATAACCTTATGCTCTAATACCAAATTTGTAATGACTATAGACAACTTTAGATGTTACCGGTGTATTCGACCTCGATGAGTTCTAACACAATCCCTTAGCATAATCGTCATTGCATAATGAATTTGAAATAATGCGGAATTTAAAACTTTTTACAATAGAAGTTAAAACTTAATTTCATAAAGCAAAATAGAAGGAATCTAATACAATCATCACACATACACCATCTACTAATACGAATACAACAAAAAGTCTTCGGATAGGGTCCTTAGCCTTTTAGAGAAAATAGTCTTATCGGACAAAAGTACATAGGAAATACTACAAAGTCTATTACATCAATAGGAAAATAATAAAGTGGCTTCAAATGTATTAGTTTCTAAGATCTTTGAGGACCTACCACATGTACTGGCGATAAGAAGTCCAAGCTTTCTTCAAGGATGTAGGAGCAAACCACTTAGCTGGAACCTATACTCATAATAGAAAAGGAGAAATAAGTTAGTACAATTAATGCACTAAGTATCGAGAATTGCATAAAAATCTTTAAACATGAGAAAGAGACATTTATATTGAAAGTATGCATTTATGAGGTTTTTGAAAGCCATTTACAATATCAACACAATGCATAAGGCAATACCTCAACAATGGGCAAACTATATTTAATGCATGGATTTATCACTTCCTATAGTTCACTTGTGCCATGTAAAGTTGGCATCCCATAATACCAACCCTACCAAGCATCCCTTAGAAATCACCTTGGATACACACATTACCTTTACATGCCAATATCATAAGTGAAGCACATTTATCATGAACCACATTTGAATATAGGGATATGTTCATCAAAACCATTATCCATTCAATATACATGTTCTTATACCATTTCACAACTACAAAGACCCTCCCACAAGACCCTTCTAAGCCTACGATTGCTCTGTACAAGTGAAGTCCCATAACCTCACATCTACTTAGTAAATCTATTAGGATGTCATAGACTAGTCCATACTTCATTCATTACTTCATTATTTAGGGAAGATCAACCATAACCGACATAGACCATGAGAGCTTACATGGAATCCAGTGTCATAAAGCCCCACACCGAAATGGGGTGTCCTTCTTGCGATGGTAGAACCTACATACTAGCTACTATGTGGACCCACTAGATAAGTACTACAAGGGCACGTAGAGAAGGGATAGGGAGATTGAATTAATGGAGGACTCCAAATCTCATGAATATCTCAAGGATTACCCAACCACTTTCATTAACGGAAGGGTGTTCTCCTCATTGGCCATATCCTCTCGGTGCTTAGTGTACTTTCGCAACTTGCTACCATTAGTCTTTTTAATTGTTATCTTAATATATTAAGAAGTATTCCCTCTTCATTCAATACAATTAAGCATAAAGCTCTTAGATTCATTTGGTGGTATTACACTTTCATCCTAGAATCAACATACATATGTGAGTAGAACTTTCACTATATCAATCATAAAGTTTTCATGATAACTATACTTTCAATAAAAACAAGAGATAAGCCTCATTATACTTTTAATAAACACAAGAGATAAGCCTCATTATACATAGTTCATGCAACATAATAGGTAAGGTTCAAGAGAGTGGAAACCACCCCACAATACCTTATTTGCATCCTTTCATAAGCCATGTACCTTTCAAGCAAACCCAAAGTTCATATACAACATTATCCAACATATAGTAGAATCAAGTGTCACAATTACACCCATAGATATCACAATAGGCATGACAATAAGATTCGATAACTAGATAATCGTCAATCACAATTCACCATGTTCATATCTACTCAATTCGTTTCACAACATTCATGAAATTAGGTCATAGGGTGACCATGGGTTCTTGGTAGATTTTAACAATAGAATTCATCAATTAATCCCAATATATTCATAATATAAGTCACAAAACATAAAGAAAATTATTTTTGAGTGAAACCATGGCTAGATCACAAGCCCTAGTTTTTTGTGACAATATCAATTTCAAAAATAGATGTTTTGAAGGGCTTCATGGAGGAACTATTCCATGAATCAACATCCCCATACCGTGTTTGATGTTATTCTATGAGTTTGTAGCTTGAGTTCTTCCTTGTTTTTCAATGGTGGATTAGCGAGAGAATATGTGAGAGAGGGAAAGTGGGTTTTTATTTTGATTGGAGTTATTTGGTGGAAGACTTTTTTTTTTTTTTAATACAATTTAATATACTTAACTAACTAATTGAAGTCTTAATTAAGTGGTAATTAATCGATTAACTAATTACCTAATTAACCTTCACTAAGCCGTCTTGGTTGGTCCTTAGGGAGTCGTTCCAGAAGTTTAGCCTATAAACTAACTCTAATACATGTTAGACACCTCACCACAAAATTTCATCATTTTCCAACTCTTAAAACTTAGTAAAAAAGGCTAAGGAACACTAGCACCTCTTGAACTAATTTCCGTACATCATGGACGTTCCTTGACGTTTTGATTCTAAAACTTCCTAAATGACTTATATACATTATAATTGACATTAATATAGAGTTACAACCCTTAGAGCCTCATTTTAGGCTCTAGGTTAGTCTTTAGACTTTTGGAGTATCACCGTTATTATGCCAAATTATGAGTGAATTCGGATTGGTTGATGGTAAAACCTTGATGATGGCTTGTGAAGGAGATTGGGGTAAGTCTTGTGATCTCAATTCTTTACTTCAATTATGATTACTTGTGAATAAATGATTAAGTTGTATTGAAGTATACCTTACGTTAAGATTGATTAGGTTTGGTATGATGTTGAATTGAAATGTCTTGAACTATGGTTTGTGAGTTGTTGGCTAAGATGTAAATGTTATAAAGATGGTGATAACTTACCAATGTGCCTTATCATGATGTGATTATGTAAATGTTCTAACCTCACATGTATGAATTTTAATGAAAGGAAAATATTCATGCATTCTTATTGAGCTATGATGTTGATTATATCACGGATAGACCCTATGACCTACATTAAGCTATGATGATTAATAAAGACATTTAAGACATTTCAAAATGGACTCTAGCTTAGCACTGAGTGAACTAGAGTGAGGAGTGTCCCTTCCCACATAGGGAAGGTAGGATCACTAATATAATCATGAGATTGGAGACTATAATGCATATAGCATAAAGTGGGTCCCAACTACATCTCCTAGTTCTTGAACAATGTTACCTCCATAGGAATACTAGCTAGTGGATCCAACTAGATGCTATTTTCATGTTTGGGTACTACCTTGGCAAGTAGTCCGCCTTCTTTCGGTGTACGGTTCCATAGCACCGATTCAACATTAGCTCATGTGGTCTATGTTGGTTAAGACAAGATGTTCCTAAAATGTAAAATGAGGTAATGAAGTGAACTCTAAATAGGATGACCTAACGGGTTTAGCTTAGTCTAGGTAGGGGTATAGGACTCTACCTATACATTGCACTAGTTATCATTAAGGGAAGTCTTAAAAGGATATTCTTATGAATGTATATTCTTATAAATGTAAATAATATGTATATGATGATCTTACATGTTAATGACACTATATGATTTGGTTTCACTAATGAACATGTGTTTGGTGTCTATTTCTAAAGTATGATAGTGCTTTCTCTTAATGATGCAGTATGTGAAGTTGGACATTGGTTATGATTCTTGTTAGGTTTACTTGATTGAGTGAGGTTATGGGGTACTTTTGCTTAGTCATTCCACTAGTGGACTTAATGAGGGTTCATGAGTAATGGTCTTGCTTTGGTTATGATGTTATGAACTCTTATACATGCTTGTTGATATTATAACTTGATGATGGATTTGTCTTGATTATATGCTCAATTATGTTGATATGCACGTTGACTTGACTAGACTTAGCGTTGTTGGTCTTGTGATGTACATGGTCTTGACATAATGAATATGTACTATTGACTTGTATTGCCTCTTCAATGTGCATAAGGCTTTTCAAAATAAAATATCATGCTTTAATGTAATGTTCCTTTTTAGCATGATTTCTATGTTGTGTGTTCATATGGTCCTATACTTAGTAAAAGTGATGTGCTAACCCCATTACTCCCTTTTTCCCAAACATTTTAGGTTTCGTTCGTTGAAGGGTTCGTGACGACTTTTGAAGGAAGACTTGGATTCGCATTCTCCAAGTTGGGTAGGTCTTCACCACTTCGAAGACAGTGCTACTTTCTAGATTGGATGCTAACTAGTCTTAAAGACACTTTGTTCATTCTCTTTCATTTGGGTACTAAGATTGTATAGCCTATATGTAGCTCTTATTGTATTGATGTATTGGCTATGCCCAATTGTTATACTCTTGTTTAGATGGTTATGAGATGAGACATCCATTTTACGACTATGTTACATGTTATCTTATATATATATATATATATATATATATATATGTGCAATAAAAGTAGAAGACTATGTAATCTTCTTAAACGAAGGGTCTATGTATACTTGATATGAATATATTATGTGTATGTGAGAGGTCTATGTAACCCTCATGATAGATATAGAAGAAGAGTTTTAAATATTTTGCATTTTTAACGTATGAATGTAATGATGTAAGCTAGAGGCTAGTCTTAGTCCTCTTCGAGGATGAAGACGCCGGTTACATCTAGGGGTTGCTCACCGGATGTGACAAACTTGATATCAGAGCATGGGTTGAATATCTGTGAGACCTTGAAAATAACTTAAGTGCTCTAGAGTCTAACATGTTGGTCTTAGTGTTCTAAGGTCCTAAATGTTTTTAATATGTGGTATATAGGCAGTAGCTAAAGTATTAGGGGTGTTGGAAGTCAAACGTCAAGGGATGACTAAGACGTTTGACGACTAAGTCTCCTAAATGTCTAAAATGTGGTTCTATGTGTTTATGTGTATTTCATGTTGTTTTAAGGTTCTAAATAGAGTTATTATAGCATGTATAGGCAGTGGTTAAAGTTTCGTGAAGTTTGGAGTTCAAACGATCAAGAACGTCCAAGGCATTCGAAAGATATGCCTTGAGTCGACCTTGTACGTCTAGGCGAGTTTCGTCGAGTTTTATGTGTTCGTTTTGGTTGAAATTCATGTGAGAGGTGTTAAACTCATATATGGTCATGTTTAGGTTGGAAAAGTCCTGGAAATTATCCCCAAGGACCATCAAAGGGTCCTTGAGGAAAGGACCCAAAATCTGTTGGCAGACTGTCCCAGACAGCCTTTGCGACGGAGCTTGTGACGGCCTGTCATGGCTGTGACGCCCCGTCACAAGGGTTCCGTCGTGGGGGCTTGTCCAAGGGTGTAGGGGGGACCCTTGGCAAGCCATAGGATCTGGAGATGGAGGTCCATGACGGACCGTTTCACCCGTGACGGTCCGTCACAGACAGGTCGTCACAAGAGGTCTCCTGCGCAGATTTTTCTGCCAAATTAGGGGTGAACTTGTAAATTCACACCATGACTAAATAAGAGTGTGGAAGGTTTATTAAGGGTCTTTTGGGTATTTTAAAGGAGTATATAAGTGTTTAACACTTAGAATAATTCATTCTTCTAAAATCAAAACCCCAAAGTCCCTTAGAAAACCCAAAGACTCCATTGAAGTCCAACTTGAAGAATCAGCTTGGTGTGGCGTTTGAAGGAGAATTCTTCATCAAAGTGAAGGATTATCATCCTTAAGGTATGGGTTTGATCCTTGAAACTCGTTTCATCAAGGAGCCAACTTTCAAAGATGTTTTCAAAGCTTTCTAAAGAGATTTGTCCTATTTCGGAATTTCTACCATGGGTTCTTGCATAAATGATTTCTAAACATTGAATTATGATCTAACTGATATTGTATTGATGATTTCAACATAAATTACCTATGAACCCATGTGAATTGATGAACCCTAGTTTTGACTACTTTTTGGGCTACTTTATATTAAGCTTATATTGAGGAATTGTTATGTAGTTTCTTATGGGCTTTCTAATGATATAAGAATTGTGTTCAATTGATATGTAATTGATATTATATTGTTAAACCTAGATTGAATTGATGTAGATTCATTGAGTTTTATGGTTTATACTTTGAATTATTGTTCATGGCCATGGGTAAGGGCCTTGTAATGTTAAATTGGTTGATTTGGCATTGAATTGAGGTGTGGATATGGGGATGAAGGTATGCTGCCCCGTTTTCTTTAATTTGATATTAATTATACTTTTATTCTATTGTGATTGGTATGGTCCACTTATGGTGGCGGTGTTATGTGTTTAGTTTGCAATTGATGTGGCCTTGTCGGCGTTACTTTATGAAATATGATGATCATGGCCTTGTCGGCATTACTTGAAGTATATGATGATTATGTGATGTATGATAATGTCTATCTATATGTGAAAGTACATGTGTTCTTATATGAAGTTATGTTAGGTTATAAGATGTTATTCCTAAGTACTTCTAAAATGACTTGTATTGTATGTTAAAGTGAAATATGTGGTGTCTTGTTTAGGTAGACTTATGTCCCTTGCTTGATGCTTTTATGAATATTATTATGTGATGATTTGAATTAGTATGTTAAGAGTCTTGAATAATATAAGTGAGACCTTGATGATAAGAAGGTCAATGTTATGTGGAACCTTGTTCTTAGTGGCGAGGTTATGAATTCTGAAGTAGTTAGCCGTAATGGTAACCTTCATATGACGAGTGATGGACTTAGGGATGGTTTGCTGGAACGGCATCATATCATACCTTAGGAAAGTCGCGATGAGCTTCTTGTCGCTAAAGTGAGATATTCCCTAGTGGAACTTGCTTTGGTAGGGTGAATGTAAAGGAGATCGTGAACTAGATAAGGACCTATTTATGTGAACCTTGATGTGAACTAATCTATGAGAACTAAGGCTAGCACCGAGTGAGTATGAGTAAGGGGGAAGTGGACTCACTTAAAGAAAGAGATTGAATGCTTCGTACACTCTTCATATTCCTTAACCATGTGCCTACATGGGATGTGTCCAAGTTCTACCATTGGCAAGTAGAACAACCTCATCGAAGTAGGATAGAACTTCGGATTCCATGTCTTGCTACCATGGTCTATGTCGGTTATTGCCTATTCTCATCTTGTGTAATACCTATTAGCATTAGATAAGTTTATAAGGTTTAGGTGGTGGTATGGGACGCTATCTAGACATTGCACAATAGACTTTGAAGGTGTTATGTGGAGTTCCTAGGTCTTGTCCAAAGACCATTATGTGATCCATTATGTCAGTGTCTTATGTGATGATTTATGTTAGTGTCTTATGTAATGTATGTGTCTTAATGAACTAATGAACTAATGACCTATGTTAGTAACTATGTAAATGGTTGAGCACCTAATCTAAGTGACTTAAGCATTCCTTAGCGAAAGTATGAGGAGGACATGAAAGGATGGTCTCTTCATGTCTTATCTTTGGAAGTCTTGAGGATGACTCTAGTTAGGGAAGTTGGTTAATCTTGTTGATATGATCTAAACCTTAGGAAGTCTTAAGGACTATTTAGGTAATCTTGGAGAGGTCATTGCACTATGGAAATATCTTCTTGATTTAGTTAAGTAGGTCTTTTGATAGGCTTTGGAAGGAGAATGTCTTCTAACTTAAGTGATGGTGTATTTAGTGAGAATGATTCTATTTAAGGTAGTCTATAGGATCTCTTGTGTGTGTGTGAAAGGTATTGTATGGGCGGTCGCTCCACACTTACTCAAGTGAACCTTGGAATTAACCTTTGGTAGAGGAATCTTACATAGATGGTTAATGTTGTTTTCTAAGTGTGTATGTGACTCATCGTAGGTAATCTTAAGGGTCGTTTAGGCACATCTAGAGAGGGTGTATGGGCGGTCTCTCTTTGTATGACTTAAGTGAATCTTAGGATGACTTTAAGTGAGGGAATTACATGCTAGGAAGACTTAGGGTGAGGGTTTGGACTTCACTGTACAGTGAAGTGACTCATTGTAAAGTGGGTTCCTTTAAGATGCTATCTTTGGTTTAATGTTATCTTATGTGTTTCTTAATTGATAAATGATGTTCTTATGTTTAAACTATGATTTCTAAATGAAAGATGCATATTTCTAATAAAGTCCGTTTTCATGATTTTTATGCATATAGCCATACTTAGTACATGTGGTTGTACTAATTCCATGCTTTATTTTCTATCTATAGTCCTTGGTAGGTAAGGGAGCTTGGAGAAGAAGACTTGGGCATTAGAAGAATCGTCCGAGTAGAAGAGTTCAAGTATGTCCTCATTGTTTCGAGGGCATATATGTCATTTTATGTTTCTTTTATGAAGTATTGTAATAAGACTATGTTAGTTCTATTTTCGTATTAAAGTACTCTTGTGTCTTAAGTTGATGAGATCGAGACTTAGTATTTCTATATGAAAGAGTTTTAAAGACTATTTTATGTTTTAGTGAAAAGTGTTAATTCCGAACTACTTTTCATTATGTATATGCGATGAATGATATGAATGAGGCTTGTCTTAGAACTCTGAGAGTTCGACGACGCCGGTCGCAATCCAAGATTGCACCCTATCTTCTAGGGTATGGTCTCGGGTTGTGACAAAGTTGGTATCAGAGCATAGGTTGGTGAAAGTAGTATTAGGTATCAAAAAGTCTCATCAAGTCACGTCTAGTAGAGTCTTGACCATCGGTGTGAGTCGCGACACATCTATGGGCGAGAGGCTATAGGACGATAGAGTTTCCCTTCTTTCCTACTCCTATATCGTGCGGTAGAGTAAATGTTATGATTATCCTTCTTATTAGTTTTCTTGTGTTTACTAGGAGGATGGCCGCTAGAAGGATGGAAGAGGAGAGGGTGAATGAGGAAGTTCTTCCCCAAGTTGAGCAAGTTGAGCAAGGTGCTCAAGGTGAGCAAGGTGTCCAATATGGGCAAGGTGATGATGTGCCTCCCCAAGGTGATCATGTTCCTAATGTGGATGGAGGTAATGAGGTACCGGAGTTGTCTAATAGGGTGATTGGAGAGGCTTTGAGGGCTTTGGCTAAAGCCGTAACTACTCAAATCAATTTGAGTATGGTGCCTAGGGTTATGGAGAGCACTATGACTTCTAGGTTGAGAGACTTAGTGAGGGAAGAATGCTATGCGACTATACTACGTGATAATGTGGCCTTATCTAGACACTTGATGTATGCACAATCATGTGAAGAATCTAATCTTGGGAGGAAGTCAAGTAGCTTGAAGAGGGGTGTTGCTAGTGACCAAGTGCAACCTAGGTTCAAAAAGAGGGTTCAATCTCAAGATGGACCTAGAGTTCCTAAGAAGAAGTTTGAGAAAGGAGGTGGTTCTAAGGATAGCAAGCCTACTTGTGCCAATTGTGGCAAAGGTCACTATGGTGAGTGCTTATTGGGTACCGGATATTGTTTTGGTTGTGGTAAGGGAGGACATAAGGCTAGAGATTGTCCTATGATTGCTTCTAGGAAGGAGGGCAAGAGAGTTGAGCCTAGTGTTCCAAAGGATGATGCTCCAACTAAGAGGCGTTTCTATGCACTTCGAACTAGAATTGAGAAGTCGGGTGATGGTGATGATGATGTTGGTAAGTTCTTGTTTCTCTTTTGATAATATGAGTTTCTTTTAAGTGGGGGAGTATGTTTTGTAGATGGGATAGAAGTTTCATGAATTTGTTGCATGTGCATGATGTTTAGGAGTTTTGTTGAAATTGAATTTCATTTACTTCTTGCATTGTGTGTTTAAGAAGCTTTGAGCATGTAGTATGATGTGTTTACATGATGTTATCTTGCATTCTAGCATGTCTATATAAAGAATTGCCTAAAGATTGCATTTTTGGAAAAGTTGCTAAAATCACTGCTTCTTTGTGAACTGTTCACTGTAATTTTTTTGAGAAAATGACTAAGTGATTCTTTGGTCTAAAATTCTTGTTATGTGGTTAGAACTGATGTATATGGGTATGATGTTGAATATAAAATGAGTTTTTGCTATTTGGATGGAAGCATGTGAGTTTTGTAGCATAACGAGTTATAGAATTGTCTTCTAGTTTCTTGTTGTGTTGTGAATCTCTTGATTATGTGAAATTGATGATTTCTTCTTAAATATGTGTTTTATGGTTTGGTTATGTGCTTCTATTTGAAATCTCTAATCTTGGAAGTATTCGGAGAGTGGCAAGTGTCATTCGAGGACGAATGTTGTCCAAGTGGGGGAGATTGTGAGACCTTGAAAATAACTTAAGTGCTCTAGAGTCTAACATGTTGGTCTTAGTGTTCTAAGGTCCTAAATGTGTTTAATATGTGGTATATAGGCAGTAGCTAAAGTATTAGGGGTGTTGGAAGTCAAACGTCAAGGGATGACTAAGACGTTTGACGACTAAGTCTCCCAAATGTCTAAAATGTGGTTCTATGTGTTTATGTGTGTTTCATGTTGTTTTAAGGTTCTAAATAGAGTTATTATAGCATGTATATCCAGTGGTTAAAGTTTCGTGAAGTTTGGAGTTCAAACGATCAAGAACGTCCAAGGCATTCGAAAGATGTGCCTTGAGTCGACCTTGTACGTCAAGGCGAGTTTCGTCGAGTTTTATGTGTTCCTTTTGGTTGAAATTCATGTGAGAGGTGTTAAACTAATATATGGTAATGTTTAGGTTGGAAAAGTCCTGGAAATTATCCCCAAGGACCATCAAAGGGTCCTTGAGGAAAGGACCCAAAATCTGTTAGCAGACTGTCCCAGACAGCCTTTGCGACGGAGCTTGTGACGGACTGTCATGGCTGTGACGCCCCGTCACAAGGGTTCCGTCATGGGGGCCTTGTCCAAGGGTGTAGGGGGGACCCTTGGCAAGCCATAGGATCTGGAGATGGAGGTCCATGACGGACCGTTTCACCCGTGACGGTCCGTCACAGACAGGTCGTCACAAGAGGTCTCCTGCGCAGATTTTTCTGCCAAGTTAGGGGTGAACTTGTAAATTCACCCCATGACTAAATAAGAGTGTGGACGGTTTATTAAGGGTCTTTTGGGTATTTTAAAGGAGTATATAAGTGTTTAACACTTAGAATAATTCATTCTTCTAAAATCAAAACCCCAAAGTCCCTTAGAAAACCCAAAGACTCCATTGAAGTCCAACTTGAAGAATCAGCTTGGTGTGGCGTTTTGAAGGAGAATTCTTCATCAAAGTGAAGTATTATCATCCTTAAGGTATGGCTTTGATCCTTGAAACTCGTTTCATCAAGGAGCCAACTTTCAAAGATGTTTTCAAAGCTTTCTAAAGAGATTTGTCCTATTTCGGAATTTCTACCATGGGTTCTTGCATAAATGATTTCTAAACATTGAATTATGATCTAATTGATATTGTATTGATGATTTCAACATAAATTACCTATGAACCCATGTGAATTGATGAACCCTAGTTTTGACTACTTTTTGGGCTACTTGATATTAAGCTTATATTGAGGAATTGTTATGTAGTTTCTTATGGGCTTTCTAATGATATAAGAATTGTGTTGAATTGATATGTAATTGATATTATATTGTTAAACATAGATTGAATTGATGTAGATTCATTGAGTTTTATGGTTCATACTTTGAATTATTGTTCATGGCCATGGGTAAGGGCCTTGTGATGTTAAATTGGTTGATTTGGCATTGAATTGAGGTGTGGATATGGGGATGAAGGTATGCTGCCCCATTTTCTTTAATTTGATATTAATTATACTTTGATTCTATTGTGATTGGTATGGTCCACTTATGGTGGCGGTGTTATGTGTTTAGTTTGCAATTGATGTGGCCTTGTCGGCGTTACTTTATGCAATATGATGATCATGGCCTTGTCGGCATTACTTGAAGTATATGATAATTATGTGATGTATGATAATGTCTATCTATATGTGAAAGTATATATGTTCTTATATGAAGTTATGTTAGGTTATAAGATGTTATTCCTAAGTACTTCTAGAATGACTTGTATTGTATGTTAAAGTGAAATAGGTGGTGTCTTGTTTAGGTAGACTTATGTCCCTTGCTTGATGCTTTTATGAATATTATTATGTGATGATTTGACTTAGTATGTTAAGAGTCTTGAATAATATAAGTGAGACCTTGATGATAAGAAGGTCAATGTTATGTGGAACCTTGTTCTTAGTGGCGAAGTTATGAATTCTGAAGTAGTTAGCCGAAATGGTAACCTTCATATGACGAGTGATGGACTTAGGGATGGTTGGCTGGAACGGCATCATATCATACCTTAGGAAAGTCGCGATGAGCTTCTTGTCGCTAAAGTGAGATATTCCCTAGTGGAACTTGCTTTGGTAGGGTGAATGTAAAGGAGGTCGTGAACTAGATAAGGACCTATTTATGTGAACCTTGATGTGAACTAATCTATGAGAACTAAGGCTAGCACCGAGTGAGTATGAGTAAGGGGGAAGTGGATTCAGTTAAAGAAAGAGATTGAATGCTTCATACACTCTTCATATTCTTTAACCATGTGCCTACATGGGATGTGTCCAAGTTCTACCATTGGCAAGTAGAACAACCTCATCGAAGTAGGATAGAACTTCGGATTCCATGTCTTGCTACCATGGTCTATGTCGGTTATTGCCTATTCTCATCTTGTGGAATACCTATTAGCATTAGATAAGTTTATAAGGTTTAGGTGGTGGTATGGGACGCTATCTAGACATTGCACAATAGACTTTGAAGGTGTTATGTGGAGTTCCTATGTCTTGTCCAAAGACCATTATGTGATCCATTATGTGAGTGTCTTATGTGATGATTTATGTTAGTGTCTTATGTAATGTATGTGTCTTAATGAACTAATGAACTAATGACCTATGTTAGTAACTATGTAAATGGTTGAGTACCTAATCTAAGTGACTTAAGCATTCCTTAGCTAAAGTATGAGGAGGACATGAAAGGATGGTCTCTTCATGTCTTATCTTTGGAAGTCTTGAGGATGACTCTAGTTAGGGAAGTTGGTTAATCTTGTTGATATGATCTAAACCTTAGGAAGTCTTAAGGACTATTTAGGTAATCTTGGAGAGGTCATTGCACTATGGAAATATCTTCTTGATTTACTTAAGTAGGTCTTTTGATAGGCTTTGGAAGGAGAATGTCTTCTAACTTAAGTGATGGTGTATTTAGTGAGAATGATTCTATTTAAGGTAGTCTATAGGATCTCTTGTGTGTGTGTGAAAGGTATTGTATGGGCGGTCGCTCCACACTTACTCAAGTGAACCTTGGAATTAACCTTTGGTAGAGGAATCTTACATAGATGGTTAATGTTGTTTTCTAAGTGTGTATGTGACTCATCGTAGGTAATCTTAAGGGTCGTTTAGGCACATCTAGAGAGGGTGTATGGGCGGTCTCTCTTTGTGTGACTTAAGTGAATCTTAGGAAGACTTTAAGTGAGGGAATTACATGCTAGGATGACTTAGGGTGAGGGTTTGGACTTCACTGTAACAGTGAAGGGACTTCACTGTACAGTGAAGGGACTTCACTGTACAGTGAAGTGACTCACTGTAAAGTGGGTTCCTTTAAGATGCTATCTTTGGTTTAATGTTATCTTATGTGTTTCTTAATTGATAAATGATGTTCTTATGTTTAAACTACGATTTCTAAATGAAAGATGCATATTTCTAATAAAGTCCTTTTTCATGGTTTTTATGCATATAGCCATACTTAGTACATGTGGTTGTACTAATTCCATGCTTTATTTTCTATCTATAGTCCTTGGTATGTAAGGGAGCTTGGAGAAGAAGACTTGGGCATTAGAAGAATCGTCCGAGTAGAAGAGTTCAAGTATGTCCTCATTGTTTTGAGGGCATATATGTCATTTTATGTTTCTTTTATGAAGTATTGTAATAAGACTATGTTAGTTCTATTTTCGTATTAAAGTACTCTTGTGTCTTAAGTTGATGAGATCGAGACTTAGTATTTCTATATGAAAGAGTTTTAAAGACTATTTTATGTTTTAGTGAAAAGTTTTAATTCCGCACTACTTTTCATTATGTATATGCGATGAATGATATGAATGAGGCTTGTCTTAGAACTCTGAGAGTTCGACGACGCCGGTCGCAATCCAAGATTGCACCCTATCTTCTAGGGTATGGTCTCGGGTTGTGACAATATCTTTAGAGTCAATGTCTCATTTAACCACGTCTATGTAGATTCTTATTCATAATTGTGAAGCGCGCCACACTTATGAATAGAAAACTATATGATGCTTAGGAAACTCTACTTTTCTTGGAAATCCAATATTGTGCCTCGAGAGTCTTGACTCTATGTGCCCTTAAAATCTAATCCTTTTATTGTGATTATAGGCAATGAATACTCTAAGAACAGCCGCTCGAAGACTTGACGAAGAGATTGAAAATGCGGGGGTTCCTCCCCGAGGCAATCAAGTCCCTCCTCTTGAAGAAGTTGCTAATTATGATGAAGCTCCGGACAATCCTCCACCTTGGACGGAAGGGGACATAAGGGCAGCCTTTCTCCAAATGGCCAAAGCCATTACTACACAAGCACAAACGTTCACTACTCAAGCACAAGCCATGATGACCCAAGTTAATCGGGAGGTGGTGCCCCGAGGAAACCAAGTATCCTCTCTCTCGGATAATCCTAGAGACAAGCTACTTTCTATGATTGACTTGAGAGTGGGGTATCAACAACTTAGGTTGAGAGGTCAGGATATACCAAAAATGACATTTCAAATAAGATATGGTCATTATGAGTTCATAATAATGTACTTTGTCCTAACTAATGCCCTGGTGGCGTTTATGGATCTCATGAATAAGGTGTTTCAAAGTTATCATGATTTATTTGTCATTGTCTTCATTGACGACATCTTGGTATATTCAAAAAATGAGGGTTAACACATGGACTATTTGAGGGTGGAGTTACAAGTTCTTAAGGAAAACCAACTATTTTGCAAGTATAGAAAATGTGAGTTTTGGTTAAGGTCGGTGGCATTTATTGGTTATATCATCTCTAGTGAGGGATTTGAGGTTGACACAAGAAAGATCGAGACGGGCAAAAAGTTTCCTAGACCATTGACTCCAACTGACATTGGAAGTTTCTTGGGTCTAGCTGGTTAGTATAGGAAGTTTGTGGATGGTTTTGCGTCCATTGCATCTCCCTTGACTACCTTGACCCAAAAGAGTGTGAAATTTGACTGGTCGGAGGAATGTGAATGATGTTTCCAAATCTTGAAAGATAATCTTACTTCCGCTTTGGTGTTGACTTTACTGGAGGGTACCAAGTGCTTCGTTGTATATTGTGATGCATCACGAGTGGGCTTAGGGTGTTTCTTTATCCAACATGGGAAAGTAGTAGCCTATGCCTCTAGGCAACTTAAGGTGCATGAGAAGAATTATCCAACTCATGTTCTTGAGTTAGTGGCCGTGGTATTTGCCTTAAAAATATGGAGACATTATTTGTATGGAGTACATGTTGATGTGTATACCGACCACAAGAGACTTTAATATGTGTGTACTCAAAAGGAGTTAAATCTTCGACACACAAGGTGGTTAGAATTATTGAAAGATTACGACATGATTGTTCTTTACCACCCCCGCAAGGCGAATGTGGTTGTAGATGCTCTAAGTTGTATGACCATGGATAGTGTGTCTCATGTACAAGAAGCCAAGAAAGACCTAGTGAAAGATGTTCATAGGTTGGGTCGTTTGGGTGTTAGATTGGAATATGCTCCGAATTATGGTTTTATGGTCCATCATAACTCCGAATCGTCTTTGGTGGTTGATGTGAAGTCCAAAAATTACTTTGATCAAACATTGATGGAGTTGAAGGAGTCGGGTATTGGTAAGCTTAATGAGTCATTCTCCTTGGGGGGATGGTGTCTTGAGGTATCAAGGAAGGTTGTGTGTTCCCAATGTAGATGACTTGAGGAACGAGATTCTTGAGGAAGCTTATGGGTCCCGTTACTCCATTCATACGAGTTCTACAAACATGTACCATGACCTTAGAGAAGTGTTTTGGTGGGAAGGCTTAAAGAAGGACATATCAGAATTTGTTGCGAAGTGTCCAAATTGCCAACAAGTAAAAGCCGAACACCAAAAGCCGAGTGGTTTACTTCAAGAAATCGAAGTTCCTACTTGGAAGTGGGCAGACATTAATATGGATTTTATGGTAGGTTTGCCTTGGACACAAAAGAAATATGACTCCATATAGGTGGTTGTGGATAAGTTGACCAAATTCGCTCATTTTATTCCCGTCAAGTCCACTTATTCGGCGGAGGATTATGCAATGATATTCATAGATGAAATTGTGTGTCTCCATGGTATTCGCCATCATATAACATAGAGGTGCACAATTCACATCTAGGTTTTGGAGGTCATTCGAAAAAGGGTTGGGTACCAAGGTGAAGTTAAGCACCACTTTTCATCCCCAAACGGATGGTCAAACAAAGCATACTATTCAAACCCTTGAGGATATGCTTAGAGATTATATTATTTATTTCAAGGGAAATTGGGATAACATTTTCCTTTGGATGAGTTTTCTTACAATGATAGTTACCATTCATCTATATCTAGGGCTCCTTATGAAGCCTTGTATGGTAGGAGATTTAGATTTCCAATTTAATGGTTTGAAGTTGGCGAGTCTACACTTTTGAGTCCCGAATTGAATTATAAGACTTTGGAGAAAGTTCATATTATAAGGAATCGCTTAAAAACAGCCTATAGCCGGCAAAAGTCTTACGCCGACCATAGGAGAAGAGACTTAAAATTTGAAGAAGGTGATAAGGTGTATCTAAAAATTTCTCCTATGGAAGGGGTGGTGAGATTTGGCAAGAAAGGGAAGTTGAGTCCTCTTTATGTGGTTCCTTATGAATTTTTGCAAAACATTGGTAAGGTTGCATATGAGTTGAGGTTACCGAATGAATTTGCATTTATTCATACGGTTTTCCATGTTTCCATGCTTAAGAAGTGTATCGGTGATCCCGAGTCCATTAATCTTATTGAAGGTTTAGGTGTTCAAGAGAACCTCTACTATGAGGAGGTTTTGGTTGAAATCCTTTTTAGACAAGTAAAGAAGTTAAGGAAGAAAGAGGTGGCTTCCGTAAAGGTGTTATGGAAGAACCACCTAGTTGAGGGTGCAACATGGGAGCCCGAGGACGATATGAAGTCCAGTTACCCTCATCTATTTGATAACTAAGGTTATTTGTTCCTATTTGTGTGAATGTCATGATTGAGTTGAAATTCATGTTATTAAGTGTTGTTGTTGGTTGGGCTGCTAGTCTTGAGTTTATTCCTTCCAAAAGATTTTAGTGTTATTCGGGACGAATGTTCCTAATGGGGGGGGGATAATGTAATACTCCGAAATTCTAAAACCTAATCTAGATAATAACATGAGAGTCTAAGAGATGTAACACTGTTTTAGAGTCAATTATAATGTATATAAGTCATTTAGGAAGTTTTAGAATCAAAACGTCAAGGAACGTGCATGACATTCGAAAACTTGTTCAAGAGGTGCTAGTGTCACTTAGCCTATTTGACTAAGTTTTAGGAGTCGGACAATGATGAAATTCGGTGGTAAGGTTTCTAACACGTATTAGAGTTTGTTTATAGTCGAAACGTCCAGGTACGACTCCCCAAGGAACAACCAAATGGTCCTTGAGGAGGACCCTTGCAATTTGGCAAAAAGCTGCCAAGAGGCAGTGTCTACTTACGTGTGCAAGCGATGAGGCGTGGTTGGATCAATGAGGTGTCGATGCCTACGTTGACCAAAACTTAGCCATTTTTGCTAATGGTTGTTTTGGACAAATCTCTGACGTCAACGACAGGTGTGCAGGACGGAGGGGGGCAAGGTCGTCAACTAACCAACAACCCGTCAGTCGGGGTCTCTAGGTCTGGTCCCTGTGTTGTTGTTTTGTTTTGATTAATTCATTTAGTTAATTAAGTGGTTAGTTAATTATTTAGAGGTTAATGTAGGTCTAATTAAGTTAGTTAATGACAAAACCCAACTCCCATAATTCTGAATACCCAATTGCTCTTTGTTCTCTCTTCTTTCTCTCTCCTAAAGAAACTCCATAGAATACAAAGAAAAGGAGGGTTCTAGGACTGCAAGGAGTGGGATTTTCTCCATCAAACTTCATCAATTAGTAAGGTATGTGATTCCTTTCACCTTTGGGATCTCTTTCCCCAAATGGTTCCTCCAAATTGATTTCAAAAAGTTGAGTTTCATGTGGGTTTTCTTCCACTACGAAATTGATCTTGTGAATTGCTTTGTTTATGATTAATTTTTGTTATGAGTATATTAACATGTATAATGATTCAATTATACTACTTCTTGATGAATTGACCTAGTTTGTGGAAGATGACCTTTTCCCCTTAACCCTAGGTTGTGATCTTGAATTGAATTATCTAGTATTGATACAATTGACTTGGTTAATTTGTGAATTACAACTTTATGTTGTTATTATGCCAATTTATGAGTGAATTGGGATTGTTTTATGGTAAGACCTTGATGATGGCTTGTGAAGGAGATTGGGGTAAGTCTTGTGATCTCAAATCTTTGCTTCAATTATGATTACTTGTGATTAAATGATGAAGTTGTATTGAAGTATACCTTATGTTAAGATTGATTAGGGTTGGTATGATGTTGAATTACAATGTCTTGAACTATGGTATGTGAGTTGTTGGATAAGATGTAAATGTTATAAGGATGGTGATAACTTACCAATGTGCCTTATCATGATGTGATTATGTAAATGTGCTAACCTCACATGTACGAGTTGTAATGAAAATAAAATACTCATGCAATTCTTATTGAGCTATAATGATGATTATATAAGGGATAGACCCTATGACCTACACTAAGCTATGATGATTAATAAATACATTAAAGTCATTTAAAAAGGGACTCTAGCTAAGCACAGAGTGAACTAGAAAGAGGAGTGTCTCTTCCCACATTGGGAAGGTAGGATCACTAATGCACTCATGAAAATGGAGACTATAATGTATGTAGCATAAAGAGGGTCCTAACTACATCTCCTAGTTCTTGAACTATGTTGCCCCCATAGGAATATTAGCTTGTGGATCCACCTAGATGCTATGTTCATGTTTTTGTACTACCTTTACAAGTAGTCTGCCTTCTTTCGGTGTAGGGTTCCACGACACCGGATTCCACATAGCTCATGTGGTCTATGTTGGTTATGGAAAGATGTTCCTAAAAGGTAAAATGAAGTAATGAAGTGAACTCTAACTAGGATGACCTAAGGGGTTTAGCTTAGTCTAGGTAGGGGTATGGGACTCTACCTATACATTTCACTAGTTAGCCTTCAGGGAAGTCTTAGAAGGATGTTCTTATGTATGTATATGCTTATAAAGTTAAATAATATGTATATGATTATCTTACATGTTAATGACACTATGTGATGTTGGTTTCACTTATAAACATGTGTTCGGTCTCTATTGCTAAAGTATGGTAATACTTACTCTTAATGACGTAGTATGTGAAGTTTGACATTGGTTATGGTTCTTGTTAGGTTTACTTTATTTAGTGATGTTATGGTGTTTTGATTAGTCATTGCACTAGTCGACTTAATGAGTGTTCATGAGTAATGGTCTTGCTTTGGTTATGATTTTATGAACTGTTATACATGCTTGTTGATATAATAACTTGATGATGGAGTTGTATTGATTATGTGATAAATTATGTTGATACGCACGTTGACTTTCCTAGACTTAGCATTGTTGGTCTTGTGATGTAGATGGTTTTGAATTAATGAATATGTACTATTGACTTGTATTGGTTTTTTGAATGTGCATAAGGCTTTTAAAAGTAAAATAGCATGCTTTAATGAAATGGCCCTTTTTAGCATGATTTATAAGTTATGTGTGCATATGGTCCTATACTTAGTACAAGTGATGTGCTAACCCTATTTCTCCATTTTCCCCCAACATTTTAGATTCTGGTCGTTGAAGGGTTCGTTATGACTTTTGAAGGAAGACACGGATTATCATTCTCGATGTTGGGTAGGTCCTCACCAATTCGAGGACAATGCCACTTTCTAGCATTGGATGTTGACTAGTCTTAAAGACATTTTGTTCATTCTCGTTCATTTGGGTACTAAGATTGTATAACCTATATGTGGCTCATATTGTATTGATGTATGGGCTATGCCCAGTTGTTATACTCTTGTTAACATGGTGATGAGATGAGACATCTGTTTTCAGACTATGTTATATCTTATATATATATACCTTCGTCAAGGGGGATGAGTGTTAAGGAGTACTCTCTCAAGTTCACCTAACTGTCTAAATATGCCCCAACTTTGGTAGCCAACTCTAGGGCTAGGATGAATAAGTTCGGTGTAGGGGTATCTAGTATGGTTGATAAAGAATGTCACACGTCTATGCTCCATAATGATATGGATATCTCTAGGCTCATGGTGTATGCTCAACAAATTGAGGAGTCCAAACTTAGGGAGATGACTAGAGATTTGAAAGAGGCCTAGACCGGAGGATTCAAGTCAACCTAAGTCTAAGAAGAGGTTCTATAATCAAGAATCTTCCATGGAAAAACAAAGATAGAGGTTCCAACTAAAATTCTCAAGGAGGCGGTTATGCTTTTGAGAGGCCTAGGTGAACTAATTGTGGGAAGCAACACTTGGGTAGGTGTCTTGCCGGGATGGACTGTAACACCCCGTAGACAAAATAGACCAAAAGTCAGTTTTTCAGAAAAATCTACAGGTGCAACCAACGGTGGCATCGACGGACCGTAGCCTGACCCACGGTCCATCCTGCACAACCGTCGATGGGATCAGAAACTCCCAAAAATTTCAGCCAAGAAAAATTGGTTAAGTCTTGGACGATGGACAGACTTACGGTCTGTAGGTCATACGACGGTCCGTAGTCCATGACCGTCGATCAAGACTCCCTTCACCCACTCTCTGACAAGAGATACGGATGACTAACATGGTCCGTAGGTGGAAAATTTGCAGACAGTTAAGGAGAAATGCAGTTGGGTCAACTTCAAATGGTCATAACTCTTATCACAAAATAAATTTGGTGTCCCATGACCTACCAGCAGATAGATAATTGAATTATATTTCCATATCCACCAACCTTGCTAAAATCAGACCTCCGAGTAAACAGTTCTGCCCATTTTAGTAAAGGCCTGTTGAACAGGCCCAGTTGACGGTCCCAACGACTGGGCGTCGGTCAGACGACGGACCGTCAGTGCTGGCCGTCGTTTGGTCCACAACAACTTTCCCAGGGTCTTTTTGACCTTTCCCACTCCGTTTAAACCCTAAGTTACGTCGTTTTGAACCTAAATCATCAGATTTTAGTCAATTTAAGCCTAGAAACATAATTAAAACATATCCAAGTCAAATCATTAAATCAAAACTTAGAAAATTAGAAGCAAGAGAGGAGAAAAAGCTCAAGAACCCTAGTTCAAGAATGCCACAAGCTCCAGCAGTTCCAGCCCCAAAACTTAAGTATTTTTCCGTGGATTTCATCACCAGAGAAGTGGGATTTCACTAGTGGGTTCCTTTCACCCATTGGGTCCCTAGTTTTCAGTTAGTTCTTGATTATCTTGTCATGATTAAAACTAGAGTTTCTAGAACTTTGATAGAACTTCATGAATTTATTAGATATATGTTCCAAATCAGATTATCATGTTATTACTAAGATTATCGCATGAATTTCAGAACCCTAGCTTTGTATTTCTTTAGTTCTTGAATTACACATGCAAATTGAGATATTTCAGACACTTCAGATATACATGCCTCAGTTATAAATGCATAATTACCAGATTAATTGTTGCATTCTCAGTTTGCATGTTCAGTTTCGAGCTATCTAGTATTTACAAAACCTCACACATAATCAGTTAATTTACAGAATTCATTGGGAGTAGCATAATACCGAGTTGGACTAGGGTTCAGCTTACCAATAGTCCCAGAACTACTAGCCAAGTAGGTTGTAAGTCTCCTCTGTGGGTAATCAGTTTAGTGATCACGCCAGCATGTCTTTATACCTTTGGCAGGGTATATTGGGTCCTCTCGATGGGGCGTATACATCGGACTCCACATTTAGCTCATGTGGTTTTATTATCGGTTATTAGTAGTTCCCACAGTTCAGTCAGACTCTCTGCATTGACCATTTATCAGTATATTCAGTATTCAGTTTCAGCATGTTATAAATTGGTCAATGCATTCGATTAACTCAGAAATTTAGTATATTATGTTCAGTTTATTATACTTGTTTTTGTGCTTGTTCAGTTATGTTTTATTTCAGCTTTACTCTATACTACATGCTCAGTACCTTCAAGTACTGACGCATACATGCGCTACATCTTCTCGTGATGTAGGTTCAGGTTCTCAGCATCCAGATCATGCATAGATTGATTTCCGATCTCCTGTTCAATAGATTCACTGGTGAGTCCTCATTCTCCTAGGACAACTGTCATGAGTTTCATTTTAGTCTTTAGTAATTTAGTTTCGGTTTTTGATAGATTTAGTTGGGGCTTGTCCCAGTATTACTAGTCCAATTTAGAGGCTATTTTCAGACATAGTTAGATTCAACTTAGTATTGAGTTAATATTTCTTTTGTATTAAACTCATTGTTTTCATATTATATCAGTTTTAGCATATGGGTATTCCCCATCTTTTCATATTAAATTATGATTTAGCTTTCGCATCATTTTATTATTCTTTAGTATGCTCATGATCATGCCAGCAGGGTTAGCTTGGGATCACTTGTAGTCCTAGGTTCCGTGTCTGCGTCTCGGGGTAGCTCGGGGCGTGACACGGATGGTTGCTTTGGATGTGGTAATAGGGGACATAAGATTAGAGATTGCCCTAACCTCAAGGCAAAAGGTAAAGAGGTCAACCAAGCTCCTCATGATGGTCCGGATCCCAATGCTCCTAAGAGGAATCATTTCTATGCTCTCGGAGCTAAAGAAGCGACTAATCCGGAGTGAAGGCATCATTAAGTCATAATTCCTAATAGTTGTTATGTTTATGTTATAAGATGAGTTTATATCGTCTTGTCTCTTATGTTATCATACCTTCATGTTAAAATTGCTTGAAAGTGAATTCTTGAATTTTGAGCATATTTCACTGTATAGGAGTAGTGTTCAGTGTAAAGAATTTCAAAATTTGATTTAATTGGTTTTTCATGAATGATGGTCTCAATATGTGTAGAAATAATGTGTAAGAGCATGACTAATGTTGGAGAAGGTATTTCCTCCATGAATGATGAAATGAGTATGTGGTGTGAAATGTGGAACTTGTTCCAACTTGATTATGTTGCTTAAATTCTTAATGATGTGAAGTTGGTGCTCCTTGTGAGTTGGTGACTTGATTATGAATGTCTTGACCTTGATGATTTGTGCGGTGTGCTGCTAGTTGTGTCCTTGATGTCCTCGGAAGTGTTTAGTGTCATTCGAGAATGAATGTTGTTCTAAGTGGGGGAGATTGTAACGACCCAAAAAATGAAATAGGTCAAACTAGAGCTTCACATGTAGTTCATGAGTTAATAAAGTATTAAAATAGTATATTTTAACATTAGAAGTCAGTTTGTAAAGTTTGGGAGTGTTTGGAAGTCAAACACCCAAGATGTCCAAAAACTAGTCGAAGTTGAACTAATGTGTCGTAGTATTTTGTAGTAAAGTTTTGGGGGATAGTTTTAGAGTGAAATTGAGTGTCAGTGGTTCCTATGCGTAGCTTCCGCATCAGTTTATTATTCTTTAGTATGCTCATGATCATGCCAGCAGGGTTAGCTTGGGATCACTTGTGGTCCTAGGTTTCATGTCCGCGTCTCGGGGGTAACTCGGGGCGTGACAAAACTTGGTATCAGAGCACTAGGTTCAAGAGTCCTAGGATGTCTGAAAAGCCTCACTAAGTGGAGTCCTTTTCATGGGTGTGAAGTGCAACAGATCTAATGAGAGGGAGGCTATGAAGTGTTTTAGTAAAACTTCACTTTCTTGTTACTCTTATCGTGCGTAAGGTATGATCTTATTCCATTCAAACTTGATGTTCTACGTTTCAAATCATGACTCCTCGTAGAGATAATGCTATGAATGCAAACGCCAGGAATGTAAACGCAGCTCCTCCAGTCCCAGATCAAGAAGTCTCCAATGCTGAGTTCAGGAATGCCATATAGATGTTGGCTTAGTGTATGACCCACCCGAATATTCAGGTTCATGCTCCTCTGAATGAAAATAGTGGATCAGCAGTAGCAAGGGTCCGTGACTTTGTTAGGATGAATCCGCCTGAGTTCTTAGGATCATAGACTAATGAGGATGCTCAGAATTTCTTGAATGAGATCAAGAAGATCTTTGATGTAATGCAAGTCACTGGGAATGATCGGGTTAAGTTAGCATCATACCAGTTGAAGGATGTTGCTCATATCTGGTACACTCAGTGGAAGGAGAGTAGGGTTGCAAATGCGGCTACTATCACTTGGGATTGTTTTAGCGAGACTTTTCTCGACAGGTTTTTCCCAATAGAGTTGAGAGAAGCAAAAGCCCAAGAATTCATGAACTTGAGGCAGGGAAACATGACAGTCCAGGAGTATGGGCTGAAGTTTAACCAACTCTCCAGGTATGCTCCTCACATGGTTGCTGACTCCAGGGCTCAGATGAATAAGTTCTTGTATGGTGTATCAGATTTGGTGAAGACAGAGTGCAGAAATGCTATGTTGCTGGGAGATATGAACATCTCTAGGCTTATGACTCATGCCCAACAGGTTGAGTGTGATAAACTTAGGGAACAGGCCAAAGAGAATAAGAAGGCTAGGACTGCGAACTATGATTATTCTCAGCAGAAATCGGGTGGTGGAAATCGCTCGCAGAGTCAGCAGAAGTTCTCATCTGCATCCCCTTCATCAGCTAGTGTTCTATCCTCCAAGAACAGGTATGACCAAAAGGGTAGAGCACCAGGCTCTAAGTCTCAGGGAAGTGTTTCAGGCACCAAGACTTACCCCGCTTTCCCTAAGTGTGGTAAGAACCATCCGGGCGAGTGTCTTACAGGAAAAGAAGGATATTTTGGATGTGGTCAGTCTGGTCACAGGTTGAGGGACTGTCCTTCTAGACAGGGTCAAGGAGTTGGTAATGGTAGAGCTCAGTCCACAAATTCAGCAGCACCAACAAGTCGCTCAACTCAGCATGGTAACTCATCTGTTACAGGTGGCGGTCAGCGCCAGAATAGGTTTTATGCTCTTTAGGATCAGGAAGGTTCTCCTGATGTAGTCACTGGTACGTTACGAGTCTTTGAACTTGATGTTTATGCATTGTTAGATCCAGGGGCTACTCTTTCTTTTGTAACTCCTTATATAGCAGTCCAATTCAGTATCAGTCCAGAAACTCTCTCAGAACCCTTCTCAATCTCTACTCTAGTCGGTGACCCAGTTATAGCTAGACGGGTATATAGAAATTGCCCTGTCACAGTCTCTCAGAAAGTCACCTCAGCAGATTTAGAAGAGTTATCAATGGTAGACTTCGATGTCATTCTAGGCATGGATTGGTTACACTCATGTTATGCCTCAGTCAATTGTAGAACTAGGATTGTTTGTTTTCAGTTTCTAGACGAACCAAGATTAGAATGAAAGGGTAGTATATTAGCGCCTATGGGTTAATTTATTTCTTACCTTAAGGCCAGAAAGATGATATCTAAGGGTTACCTCTATCATCTAGTTCGGGTTAAGGATTCTAGCCTTGAAACCCCAACTCTTGAGTCAGTTCTAGTAGTCTGAATTTCCAGAAGTATTTCGAGAAGATCTTCTCGGAGTCCTTCCCGAAAGGGAAATCGACTTTGGAATTGATCTCCTTCCAAATAACCAGCCTATTTTGATTCCTCCTTACAGAATGGCTCTAGCAGAGCTTAAGGAATTGAAAGAGCAGTTAAAAGACCTTCTAGATAAGGGTTTCATCAGACCTAGCATTTCACCAAGGGGTGCACCAGTGTTGTTCGTAAAGAAGAAAGATGGTTCTCTCACAATGTGCATTGACTATAGACAGTTGAACAAGGTCACAATCAAGAATAAGTATCCCATCCCCAGGATTGATGACTTGTTTGACCAACTTCAGGGTGCTAGTCATTTCTCAAAGATAGACCTCAGATCAGGTTATCATCAGCTCAGAGTCAGAGATAGTGACATTCCGAAAACCGCCTTTAGAACTCGGTATGGTCATTATGAATTTGTAGTTATGTCGTTTGGACTAACCAATGCTCATGCAGCTTTCATGGATTTGATGAACAGAGTGTTCAAACAGTACTTGGACTTATTCGTTATCGTCTTTACTGATGATATGCTCATTTACTCTAGGAGTGAGGAAGAACATGCAAGTCATTTGAGAATTGTTCTACAGACTCTCAAGGATCGCCAGTTATTCGCTAAGTTTAGCAAATGTGAGTTTTGGTTGCAATCCGTTGCTTTTCTTGGTCACATTGTATCTAGCGAAGGGATCCGCATAGATTCACAGAAGATAAAAGCAATGAAACAATGGCCCAAACCTACCTCTCCTACATATATTAAAAGTTTCTTAGGTCTAGCGGGTTATTACAGAAGGTTCGTGGAAGGATTTTCATCCATAGCCTCACCATTGACTAGGTTGACTCAGAAGATGGTCAAGTTCCAATGGTCAGATGATTGTGAGAAAAGCTTTGCAGAATTAAAAACTAGATTGACTACAACTCCTGTCTTGACTCTACCAGAGGGTTCAGATGGTTATGTTATCTATTGCGATGCATCCAGAGTTGGCCTTGGTTGTGTGTTGATGCAAAGAGATAAGGTTATAGCTTATGCTTCTAGACAACTTAAGGTGCATGAGAAGAACTATCCAACTTATGACCTCGAGCTTGTAGTGGTGGTTTTTGCACTCAAGATATAGAGACACTACTTGTATGGTGTTCATGTAGATGTGTTCACCGATCATAAGAGCCTTCAGTATGTGTTCACCCAGAAAGAATTGAATCTTCGCCAGAGGAGATGGCTTGAGTTCCTTAAGGATTATGATATGAGTGTGCATTATCATCCTGGAAAGGCGAATGTAGTAGTCGATGCTCTTAGTAGATTATCTATGGGTAGTTTATCCCATGTTGAGGAAGAAAGAAAGGAGCTAGTGATGGATGTTCACAGGCTTGCTCGCTTGGGAGTTTGCCTTATGAGCATATCAGACAGCGGTGTAATAGTTCAGAATGGGGCAGAATAGTCTTTGGTAGTGGAGGTTAAGGAAAAGCAAGACAGTGATCCGATCTTGCTTGAACTTAAGGGTGCAGTCCATAATCAGAGAGTGGAGGTTTTCTCCCAAGGGGGAGATGGTGTACTTCGCTACCAGGGTAGATTGTGTGTTCCTGATGTGGGCGAGTTGAGGCAGCATATTCTTGCAAAAACCCATAACTCTAGGTATTCTATTCATCTCGGTGCCACTAAGATGTACCGCGATATACGGGAAGTCTATTGGTGAATGGCATGAAGAGGGATATAGCAGACTTTGTGAGTAAGTGCCCAAATTGCCAGCAAGTCAAGGTAGAACATCAAAAACCAGGAGGTATGACTCAAGAGATCGATATTCCTACCTGGAAGTGGGATGTGATCAATATGGATTTCATCAAAGGGTTACCTCGTACTCGCAGACAGCATGACTCAATTTGGGTGATAGTTGATAGGATGACTAAGTCTTCTCGCTTTTTGGCGGTCAAGACTACAGATTCAGCAGAGGACTATGCCAAGCTTTACATTAATGAAATTGTGAGGTTGCATGTGGTTCCTTTGTCTATCATCTCAGATAGAGGTCCTCAGTTTACGTCTCATTTTTGGAAGTCATTTCAAAAAGGTCTTGGTACTCAAGTTAACCTTAGTACATCATTTAATCCACAGACGGATGGGCAGGCAGAGCGTACCATTCAGACCTTAGAGGATATGTTGAGAGCTTGTGTGATCGATTTCAAAGGTAGTTGGGATGATCACCTTTCTCTTATTGAGTTTTCCTACAATAATAACTACCATTCCAGCATTCAGATGGCCCCTTATGAGGCTTTTTATGGGCGTAGATGTAGATCTCCTGTTGGTTGGTTTGAAGTAGGTGAAGCAGCTTTGATAGGGCCAGATTCAGTCCTTTATGCTATGGAGAAAGTGCAACTCATTAGAGATAGACTTAAGAAAGCCCAAAGTCATCAGAAATCTTATGCAGATGTAAGAAGAAGGGAACTAGAGTTCCAAGTTGATGATTGGGTTTTTCTGAAAGTCTCACCTATGAAAGGGGTGATGAGATTTGGAAAGAAAGGGAAGCTTAGTCCTAGATATGTAGGCCCTTACAAGTTCTTGAAAAGGGTTGTCAAGGTGGCATATGAGTTGGAGTTACCAGCAGACTTAGCAGCAGTGCATCCGGTCTTCCACATCTCACTCTTGAAGAAGTGTGTGGGTGACCCAGCCTCTATAGTGCCATTAGAGAGTGTGGCGGTGAAATATAGTCTTTCTTATGAGGATGTACCAGTTGAGATTCTTGACCGTTAGGTTAGAATGTTGAGAAACAAAGAAGTCGCTTCAGTCAAGGTTTTGTGGAGGAGTCAGTCCGTAGAGGGAGCTACTTGGGAAGCAGAAGCAGCCATGAAAGCCAAGTATCGTCACCTCTTTCCTTCCGATTCCACTCCAGCTTGAGGTAATAATTCCTCTTTAGTTTTCTAGTCATTCATGCGTAAATTCAGTTTTAGAATCATGTTCGCTCAGTTTGTACTTTCATTTTCAGTGTAATTGCATGTACTCAAAACTCAATTCAGTCAGAAATTTAGTTCTCAGTGTTTAGTAGTGGGGTTTGCAGCTCTCTCCCACTATTTCATCTAGTTTAGTCTTCATTCGAGGACGAATGTTCCCAAGGGGGAGATAATGTAACACCCCGTAGCCAAAACAGACAAAAATCAGTTTTTTAGAAAATCTACAGGTGCCACCAACGGTGGCATCGATGGACCGTAGCCTGACCCACGGTCCGTCCTGCACAACCGTCGATGGGATCAGAAACTATCAAAAATTTCAGCCCAGAAAAATTGGTTAAGTCTTGGACGACGGATGGACTTACGGTCCGTAGGTTAGACGACGGTCCGTAGTACGTGACCGTCGATCAAGACTCCCTTCACCCACTCTCTGACAAGAGCTACGGATGACCAGCACGGTCCGTATGTGGACGTACGATCCGTAGGTGGAAATTTTGCAGACACTTAAGGGGAAATACGGTTGGGTCAACTTCAAATGGTCATACCTCTTATCATAAAATGAATTACGTGTCCTATGACCTTCCAACAGATATATAATTGAATTATCTTTCCATAGCCACCAACCTTGCTAACATCAGACCTCCGAGTAAAAGGTTATGCCCATTTTAGTAAAGGCCTGTCGAACAGGCCCAGTCGACGGACCCAACGATGGGGCGTCGGTCAGACGACGGACCGTCAGTCCTGGCTGTCGTTTGGTCCGACAGCAACTTTCCCAGGGGTCTTTTTGACCTTTCCCACTTCGTTTAAACCCTAAGTTACATGGTTTTGACCCTAAATCATCAGATTTTAGTCAGTTTAAGCCTAGAAACATAATTAAAACATATCCAAGTCAAATCATTAAATAAAAACTTAGAAAATTAGAAGTAAGAGAGGAGAAAAAGCTCAAGAACCCTAGTTCAAGAACGCCACAAGCTCCAGCAGTTCCAGCCCTGAAACTTAAGTATATTTCCGTGGATTTCATATCCAGGTATGTGGGATTTCACTAGTGGGTTCCTTTCACCCATTGGGTCCCTAGTTTTCAGTTAGTTCTTGATTCTCTTGTCATGATTAAACCTAGGGTTTCTAGAACTTTGATAGAACTTCATGAATTTATTAAATATATGTTCCAAATCAGATTATCATGTTATTACTCAGATTATCGCATGAATTTGAGAACCCTAGCTTTGTATTTCTTTAGTTCTTGAATTACACATGCTAGGTCAGATATTTCAGACACTTAAGATATACATGCCTCAGTTATAAATGCATAATTACCAGATTAATTGTTGCATTATCAGTTTGCATGTTCAGTTTCGAGCTATCCAGTATTTACAAAAACTCAGACATAATCAGTTAATTTACAGAATTCAATAAGAATATCATAATATCGAGTTGGACTTGGGTTCAGCGTAGCCAATAGTCCCAAAACTACTAGCCAAGTAGGTTGAAGGTCCCCTCTGTGGGCAATCAGTTTAGTGATCACGCCAGCATGCCTTTATACCTTTGGCAGGGTATATTGGGTCCTCTCGATGGGGCATATACATAGGACTCCACATTTAGCTCATGTGGTTTTATTATCGGTTATTAATAGCTCCCACAGTTCAGTCAGACTCTCTGCATTGACTATTTATCAGTATATTCAGTATTCAGTTTCAGCATGTTATAAATTGGTCATTGCATTCGGTTAGCTCAAAAATTCAATATATTATGTTCAATTTATTATACTTGCTTTTGTGCTTGTTCAGTTATGTTTTATTTCAGCTTTACTCTATCCTACATGCTCAGTACCTTCAAGTACTGACGCATACGTGTGCTATATCTTCTCGTGATGTAGTTTAAGGTTCTCAGCATCCAGATCACGCATAGATCGATTTCCGATCTCCTATTCAGCAGATTCAGTGGTGAGTCCTCATTCTCCGAGGACAACAGTCATGAGTTTTATTTTAGTCTTTAGTCATTTAGTTTCAGTTTTTGCTAGATTTAGCTGGGGCTTGTCCCAGTATTTCTAGTCCAGTTTAGAGGCTATTTTCAAACATAGTTAGATTCAGCTTAGTATTGAGTTAATATTTCTTTTGTATTAAACTAATTGTTTTCATATTATATCAGTTTTAGCATATGGGTATTCCCCATCTTTTCAGATTAAATTATGATTTAGTTTCTGCATAAGTTTATAATTCTTTAATATGATCAAGATCATGGCTGCAGGGTTAGCTTGAGATCACTTGTGGTCCTAGGTTCCGTGTCCACGTCTCGGGGGTTGCTCGGGGCGTGACACAGATGGTTGCTTTGGATGTGGTAATAGGGGCCATAAGATTAGAGATTGCCCTAACCTCAAGGCAAAAGGTAAAGAGGTCAACCAAGCTCCTCATGATGGTCCGGATCCCAATGCTCCTAAGAGGAATCATTTCTATGTGGAGCTAAAGAAGCGACTAATCCGGAGTTAAGGCACCGTTAAGTCATAATTCCTTATAGTTGTTATGTTTATGTTATAAGATGAGTTTATATGGTCTTCTCTCTTATGTTATCATACCTTCATGTTAAAATTTCTTGAAAGTGAATTCTTGAATTTTGAGCATATTTTACTGTATAGCAGTAGTGTTAAGTGTAAAGAATTTCAAAATTTAATTTAATTGTTTTTTCATGAATGATGGTATCAATATGTGTAGAAATGATGTCTAAGAGCATGACTAATTTTGGAGAAGGTATTTCCTCCATGAATGATGAAATGAGTATGTGGTGTGAATTGTGGAACTTGTTCCAACTTGATTATGTTGCTTAAATTCTTAATGATGTGAAGTTGGTGCTCCTTGTGAGTTGGTGGATTGAGTATGAATGTCTTGACCTTGATGATTTGTGTGGTATGCTTCTAGTTGTGTCCTTGATGTCCTCGGAAGTGTTTAGTGTCATTCGAGGATGAATATTGTTCTAAGTGGGGGAGATTGTAATGACCCAAAAAATGAAATAGGTCAAACTAGAGCTTCACATGTAGTTCATGAGTTAATAAAGTATTAAAATAGTATATTTTAACATTAGAAGTCAGTTCGTAAAGTTTGGGAGCGTTTGGAAGTCAAACGCCCAAGACGTCAAAAACTAGTCGAAGTTGAACTAATGTGTCGTAGTGTTTTGTAATAATGTTTTGGGGGATAGTTTTAGAGTTAAACTGAGTGTCAATGGTTTCTATGCGTAGAGTTACATGTAAAGGGTCTAAATTTCCAAGAACGACGCCCCGGGGACCACCCTAAGGGTCCCCGAGGAGGACACAAACAATTGACAGAAGCTGCCCAAGGCAGCGTGCAGGGACAGGATCTAAAGCCCCACCTCGCGACACGCCCTTGACACGAGGTCTACTGCCTCAGAAATTTTGAGTGGAAAAAATCTGGAGCTTGCCTCGCGACGCGCAGCCAAGTCCCCGATTTGGCTGCGACGTTTTTAAGTCAAATTTCAAGTGGGAAAAGGGTCCAAATGGTGTGGGGGTCTTTTGGGAACTTTGGGGGATCATTTGTGGACCGATTTAGGTGATTTTAAACATCATTTTACCCATCATTTCAAACCCTAAAGATCAAACGAAATTTCTCCAAAAACCTTCTCCAACATTAAAACCTCCGTTGAAGAAGCTTCAAGCTCCAAGGAAGAGGACCATGTCCTTCACGTTTTCTTCACCAAATTTTCGTGGGTTTCTTCATATTAAGGTATGGTAGTCATCCTTGAATCTTCTTTCATTCAAGGATCCTTTTCAAAGAGAATTCAAAAAGGATTTCAAACTTCGATCTTCTTTATTCTTTGACTCTAAGTATAGGTGTTTGCATGAAAATGTTTTAATGAATAAAATGAGTTGTTCTAAGCTTTAAATGATGATTTTAATGTTAAACCTCAATGGGATCATGTCTATTCTTTTTTATCAGTTTTTGGCTTATCAAATGGGTTCTATGAGCATGACTAGATTATGTTAAAGTTGTTGTTTCTTGGTGGTTTTTATTGAGTTTTAGCTACTGCCCTAAGGTCTATTTTATTATGGATTATTGTATAAATTGTTAATAGGTGGTAACGGCTTGGATGAAGGGTATGTTATTCTATCTTCGGTAAGATATATTGAAGTAATTATTTAGTGGTATGGTCCACCTTTGGTGGCGGTGTTCACTTGAAGTTTATGAAGTTATTTGTGTGTATTGTGAAAATGGCTTTGTAAGCATGATATGTGATGCGAAGTGATGATTTTTATATGTATATGTATGATATGTTCTAGAAGGTTGAAATAAGTATGTTGAAGGGTTTATATCTAAATGAAGTATGTATTTGATATACGAGTTATGATAGTGTGTGAATTGTTATAAATGTGGGTATGAGCTTGTCTAGTAATCCATTTTATGAATGATGATTATTATGTGAAAGGTGTTCTCACATGTACTCACACACACACTTGAATGAATAAATGAAGTCAATGAATGAAAATGGGGGATTGCAGGGTAGACACTCTTGGTGAGTAGATATGAAGTGTCTAGACCATCCCTACTATTCCTAAGCATGAAAAAAGGGGATTTTGGGGTGAACACTCTTCGTGAGTAGAGATGAAGTTCTTAGTAGCAACCTCACTATTTCCAACGAGCTTTCCAAAGATAGGATGGAGGTTGGATACCTTTCGTGAGTGGAGAAGGGGTGTTCAATAGTTATCTCGTAACCTATAGTCAATAAATGTTTAAGACTCCGTGGGGGAGTTATGCTTAGCACCAAGAGGATTTGAAGAAGGGTTGGGTACACTTCGTGAGTAGAGATGTTGAATCCAATGTACCTCTTGAGATGGGTTCTCCTCGTTAGTAGAGAGTGAGTTACTTAGTAGCAATCTCCTTATCAATTAACTATGCGCCCGCGTAGGTGTAGCTATTGGAAAATCCATGTAAAGTCTATAGAATACGACCCTACCTTAGACAAGTAGGGATCCCTCATCCGGTAAGGGTAGTATCGGGATTCCATGTCAAGCTCTCATGGTCTATGACGGTTAAGCTATCCCCCACAAAAGCATGTAAATGAACTAAGTCTTCTTAAGGGTGTACTACTTAGGGTAGATGGTGGAATGGGACGTTACCTATCCATTGCACAATTAGACATTTGGAGGGAGTCTTGGTGTGTCCTTATAATAAATGTATGAATTGGTCATGATATGATGTAAATGAAAGTAATGTGAATTTATGTTAAGTGTTAAGGAAGCATGTTGATGTTAAGACTTATATGATGAAAGCTTAGTATATTATGAATATGATGTGCCTATTCTAAAGTTATTCCTAAGGAGCACTAAGTGGAAGTGGTAGTATGGGATGCTACATTCACATTTCACCTAGTGTAAATTGGGGGTTACCTTGGAAGATGGTTCTTATATGAAGTTCCTAAGTTTATATATGTTTCTTTAGTGTCTTTGATATTGAATGGTGACTCATGTAAATGAAATGAAGTAAGCCTATCCCTAGTAGTCTTAAGGATCTCTTGAGGTAGGTATTGAGGAGGTTGTATGGGCGATCTCCTTATGTCTTACTTAGGGGAGCCTTTGGATGACTTAGGATAGGAGTAGTTCATGTGTAAATTTTGGGTCCACTGTAAGTATGCTTTTATGTTGAGAAAAATGGATGTTTTGCCTTATGTGCTAAATGATGGTTTCAAACGATGTCTTGTAACTTAATTCATGAAGGATTTCATCGAAATAGTATGACTTGTATATTTCAACTAAATTGTCCCTTTTTGCATGATTTTGCATAATGTCATACTTAGTACATTGTTTGTCCTAACCCTATACTTTTATATACTTTATAAGTATAGGTTAGAAGCAAGTGGATGTTTTGAAGTCAAGCTTGGGAATAGACTCTCTCAAGACTAAGTATGTCCTCATATATTCGAGGGCATAGTCTTTATCTCCTTAGCTTCTTTATTTTAAGACTTATTATGTATTTCTTTCAATGTAAAGGGTCGTGTCTCTAAGATATTTATGTTGTGTTTTTAAGTTGGCTTGTGACGATGAGACTATCCTTAGTATTTATAAAACATGTTTTCCTAATTATTATTTATTGTGAAAAGTTTAAATTTCCACACTACTTTTTATTTTTTATGTAATGAATGATAGCTAAGAGGCTGTTGCAAGACCTTAGAAAGGTCGAGCACGCCTTGTGACGGCCTAAGGGTTGCCCTAACTTCTAGGGTGTACTTGTGGGTCGTTACATTTGATTAGATGGGTGCTATTATTGCAGGAGTTTGATTTTAAGTTAAAAGATAGAAAAGGGACTGAAAATCAAGTTGTTGATCAGTTGTCTAGATTAGAGGATGAAGCTATGGGAGAGTTGGGTGAAAAGGCGTAATTTGATTATACCTTCTCTCATGAGCATGTATTGGTCGCTTCTTATAATTTGATCCCATGGTTTGCCAATTTTGAAAATTATCTGGCTAGTGATAAAGTCCCTTCGGACTTGTCCTTTCATCAGAGGAACAAGTTCATGCATGATGTGAAAAAATTCTTTTGGGATGATCCTTACTTATACGGGAGTTGTGGTGATGCACTTATTTGTCGTTGCGTGCCGGAAGTTGAGATGTTAAGTATTTTGGAGGCATGTCACTCCTCGCCTGTGGGTGGGAACCATAGTGGTATCCGGATTGCCCACAAGATTTTGCAGTATGGGTACTATTGTCCAACCATTCACCAAGATGCTCACGAGTTCGCCTAAGTCATGTGATAGGTACCAAAGAGATGGAGGAATTTTGAAGAGGCAAGAGCTCCCGTTAAATCCCATTCTAGTGATTGAGTTATTTGATGTATAGGGCATTGATATAATGGGATCGTTTGTGAGTTCTCATTGATTAAATATATACTTGTGGCGGTGGAATACGTGACAAAATGGGTGGAAGCTATAGAGCTTTATAACAATGAATGGAAGAGTGTCACCGCATTCTAGAAAAAGAACATCTTCTCCAGATTTGGCACACCTAAGGCCATTGTTAGTGATGGTGGATCTCACTTTAGCAATAAGTTGTTCAAAGGGATATTGGAGAAATATGTGGTTCTCCATAATGTGGCCACTATATATAATCCACAAACTAGTGGGAAAGTTGAGGTGTCCAATAGAGAGATCAAGCAAATTCTGTTGAAAACGGTGAATCCTAATACAACGGATTGGTAAAGGAGGCTTGATGATGCTCTTTAGGCCTACCGGACTGCTTACAAGGCCCCCATAGGTATGTCTCTATACCAACTTGTATATGGGAAGGCTTGTCACTTGCCAGTCGAGTTAAAGCACAAAGCCACGTGGGCAATGAAGAAACTGACGATGGATTGGAATGAAGTAGTGGAACAGTGACTTAATGGGTCAAATGAGCTTGATGAGTTTCACCTAAAAGCGTAT
Organism: Solanum sitiens; assembly: GCA_016801875.1. Taxonomy (NCBI): domain Eukaryota; kingdom Viridiplantae; phylum Streptophyta; class Magnoliopsida; order Solanales; family Solanaceae; genus Solanum; species Solanum sitiens. The sequence goes on from JABWTJ010000287.1 coordinate 2,494,688, forward strand.
AAAAGTTTAGCCATCTACAAAGAGAAGCTGAAGAAGTACCACGACCAAAAGATTGAAAAGCGAAAATTTGCGGTTGGGGACATGGTGCTTCTATTCAACTCTAGGCTACGCTTGTTTCCACGAAAACTCAAGTCCAAGTGGACGGGACCATTCCTTATTATTAATGTTTTTCCATATGGAGAGGTTGAGTTGGAAAACAAGGAGGGTGCAAAGTTCTCTGTCAATGAGCAAAGGATTAAGATCTACCTAGGGCATGCGGAGAGTGTCCATGAAGTGGTTGAGGCAGATCACCTTGATGAAGTCTGAGTAATGAAGGATCTTGCGTCGTGCCGCAACATTAAATCAAGAACTTCTTGGGAGGCAACCCAAGGTTTATCCTTAAGCCAACAATAGGTTTTTCTTTTCTTTGTAGGAATAGTTCAATTTTCTTGTTTCGTTTTGTTTTGCTCATCCTCATGCTTTGTTTTTTTTATTAGTGTTGGATAGAGATTATTTTAGGGTCCGTGTCTCAAAAATGTCCAAAGAAACACAAAAAGAATAGCTTATTGAGTGTTCATTGTGCAGGGACCAAAACTAAAACTCTACAAAAAATGGTCTGGTGCACAAATATACGAACCCGATCGAATGGCCGTTATTCAATCGATGGACCGTCGATGGTGTCCGTAGATCCCAGGTATGTCTTGAAATTTTTCTAAGTCTTGTTTTCATTGATGGTCCAATCACAATCCGTCGACTGAGTTACAGACCGTCGACGGGGTTTCGTCAGTCCAACAGTACCAGTGACCCGACCCGACCTAGAAGGTAAGATTAAAATAAAAACCGTTCATTAGCCTCCAAAACCTTTTCAAATTTTCCCCCCAACCTTTTCCCTTCCCTTATTTCCTTTCTTTCTCATGAAAACACCATATTTTCCTCTTCCAAATTCATCAGATTCCCTCCAACTCCCAATTCTCCCAAATTCCCAAAACCCTCTTCTTCAAAAATTTTACTTGGTTCCTATTGCTTTCTCCTCTCAGTGTTCAAGTCGGGCACATAGGTTGTTGAAAAAATCACTCCCCCATTTACTCCACAACGATCTTCAGGTATTTCAAATCCCTTTGATTGATGAATTCTCGTTCATACATTGTTGGAAATGAAACTTAGTTCTTGACTTAGGGACAAAATTGAATGTTTGTGCTTGTTAAAACTTGGGTAAAATGTCCCTTAGAATGATAAAAAATGAATTGGTAGTGGTGTAATCTGTTTAAATAAGTTTGTAGACTTTCCAACTTAGGGTTTGGTAGCAACTTTTATTACAACATGAACCTTGCGAAATCAAAATTCTAAGGATGATGAAATGGTCTTTTTATTGTTGTTATGTGTTGGGTAAACTTGTGTAGGTCTAAAAGGTGTTAAAATTTGATAGTAGAAACAAGGACTGAAATTTGTCTCAGGCTAACAAAACGAGACCCCATCGACGGACCGTCGATTCTGTCGATGGGGTCCGTCAATTGAGCAACCTTAAAATAATGTTTAAATCTGAGACGACAGAAGTGGACTACAGTCCATCGACTTAATCGATGGGCCGTTATGCACGTCCCGTTTCCAACTAAGAGGTCTATAAAATGAAAAATCTAAATAATTCCTAAGTGTCCAACAATAGACACTATCGAAGGTCCGTCGAATCATCGACAGCCCGTCGATAGTGCCCATCAACCAGTACCACATGTCTGAACTGTATTGTGCTTTTCATTTCCTTTCTCGGTATCTTTTGTTTTGAGTGTGTAGTAGGATTGCTATGAGACTAACAACTACTTTACAGGTACATATGGCCCCCAAACCAGATATCGTTTATTCCAAGGGCAGGTCCAAGTCTGTGTCACCATCGTATCAGATGATTGACACTTTCGACGATGAGCGAGATCCTGAATATGTGCCCCTAGGCACCCGCACCCCTACACCAGCTACACGAGCCATTCGGGGTACCCCCCAGAAGGTGTCTTCCGGCGTAGTCACTGCCTCTCAGTCTAAAGAGGAGCACATACTAACGGACACACCGTATGGGCATTAGTCGGGTTCTAAAAGAGCTTCTAACTCTGAATCTTCAACAGGTTCAGAGTCGGCCCACTCTACGGGATCAAATGAGGCCACTCTCTCCGGTTCCAAATCACATGGAGCCACTCACTTGGAGGAACTTGCCCGCCCAGCCTCGTCTGATAAGACTTATAGTTCGGAGTCTACTCTGTCACCCGAGGAGGATGTCCCTCCATGAGTTCCTAAGGATCCAAACTGCTGGTGCGTAGATGGTCAGTTTTAGGTCTAGAGGGACGTAAAGGTTCTAAATGAAAAGGGGGTTATGTCACGGTTGGTGACAGTCAAGCGGAGAGTTCTTACAGGGAGATTTTACACAGTCCCTCATGTTTAAAGATTCTTCACTCGCCACAGGCACGAGTGGATGGCTAGGATTCAGAGTTCGTATAGCGAGGACATGGTTCGCGAGTTCTACACCTCCTATATGGCGACTCGCCGAGGTTCTTTTGATAGGTGGGTGAAACCCGCCAAATTGTAGCCGCTCACAAAAGTTCTAGTACGAGGCTATCGAGTGGACATTTCTCCTACTACCATCCGTCGTTTTGTGTACGGTTCTTCCACTGATGTTACTTGGGAGCCCCTTAATCCGGAGTTTTATTATAGGTGGGATATGGTCAAGAGTGGCCAGTTTCATAGGAGCGTCGATCAAAGAGAGACCACCAAGAGGTAGCTTGCAAAGCACCTGTCCATTGACGGTGAGGGAGAAGACTGGGTGTTAGACCCCAAAGGTCTTATCAGGAACGCCAACCTTACTTTCACAGCCAAGTTCTTCTGGCTGTTAGTCCGTCACCTCCTGTCCCCGACGGCAACAGATAATATTTTTACTTTGGATAGAGTGGTATTGTAGAATCCTTGGTGGCGGGTTTGGAGATCAACTTCGCGACACTGTTCATCACGATGATACATGAGAGGGCTTTCAAGTCCTCCACTACGTACCCATTTGCATTTCTTATCTTTCATCTATGCAGGGTTGCTAGAATGCCCATTTGTAAATGTGATACCCTCCGAACTTCGACTTTATATATGTCTATTAAGGGATGAGGTAAATGTGGTGAAACTGCGGAGAGGGACTAGAGTTGAGTTCCATCCGCTTAGTGAGAATTTGGCGTATACGATAGAGTTAGCCCAAGGAGTTGATCCTTCCACTTAAGAGCCCACTGACACTACCCTGGCCGTGTCCGCCCATGGAACTAGTAGGGCACCCAGTTCCTCACGTCTACTCCACCGTCTGCAGCACTGGTCCCGATAGCAAGGGTCTAGAAGTTAGAGGTCCAGATGGCATGCATCATATCCATCTTTGGACGCAGAAATCCATCATCAAGGATGAGGATCGGATTGAGAATAGGGTGGCCCAGCAGACGGAGCAGAACATACAGATGGTTAACCAACGCCTTGATGCATTTTATTTGCGGGTTCTTGCACACCCAACCCCCACCATTGACTTGACTACTATTCAAGAGGTTGTGACGAGTTTAGAGGCAGATGTTGACAACATTCTAGAGATGAGGGGGCCTGAGCTTGATACTGCAACCGTTGAGCTAGCAGAGGACACAATGCTTGCTTCATTATTCACAGCCCCTACCGAGCAGCCGCTTGAGCCATGTGGTCGTGCTAAGAGGTACCGTTTCAGTCGCACCACTGAGGGAAAGGGTGCGCGTGCAAAGAAGAAGGTGGAGACAATCATTGAGGGAGCAAGGAGAGCCTCTTTGATTGATGAGTAGACCCGTCAGATGAGGGCTCGAGAGTTGGCTGCTGGGGCATCTAGTTCCAAACTAGAGACGGAGAGAGGAGTACCACTGATGGGGCAGAGATTGTTGTGGGCACCACTAAGTGTGACTCTACTACTAATGTTGCGGGTTCTAGGAAACCGAACATCATTTATTCCAGGGGCAAGTCCAAGTATGTAGCACCATCCCGTTGGATGATTGACAATTCCGATGATGAGCGGGATCCCAAACATGTGCCCCCAGGCACCAGCACCCATACACCAGTTGCACGAGCCACTCCGGGTACCCCCCTAAAAGGTTGCTTCCGACGTAGTTACTGTGTCCTAGTATAATGAGGAGCACACACTAACCGACGCACCATCTGGGCCTACCTCGAGTTCTGAAGGAGTGTCTTGTTCCAAAGCTGCAACAGGTTCAGAGTCGGCCCACTCTACGGGATCGAACGAGGTCACTCTCACCAGTTTTGGATCATATCAAGCCACTCACTCAGAGAAACCTACCCGCCCAACCTCGTCTGATGAGACTCATAGTTCAGAGTCTGCTTTGGCACCTCAGAAGGATGTCCTTACACCAGTTCCTAAGTAACCAAACCGGTGGTGCGAAGATGGTCAGTATCAGGTCTACAGGGACGCAAATGTTCTGAATGAAAAAAGGGTGATGACCCAGTTGGTGACAATCGAGCGGAGAGTTCTTACGGGGACCCTTTACACAGTCCCTGATGTGGAGAGATTGTTCACCCGCTACATGCTTGAGTAGATGGCTAGGAGTGTGGGGTCGTATAGCGAGGAGATTGTTTGAGAGTTCTACGCCTCCTATGTGGAAACTCTCTGAGGTTCTATTGATAGGTGGGAGAAACACGCCAAACTGGAGCTGCTCACAAAGGTTCTAGTCCGAGGCTGCCTGGTGAACATTTCTCCTACTACCATCTGCCGTTTCCTGTACGGTGCTTCCACTGATGTTACTCGGGGGCCCCTTACTCCGGAGTTTGATTATAGGTGGGATATGGTCAAGAGTGGCCAGTTTCATAGGATCGTGGATCAGAGAGATACTGCTAAGAGGTGGCTTGCACAACACCTATCCATTCACAGTGAGGGAGAAGACTGGGTGTTAGACCTGAGGCCTTATCAAGAACACGAACCTCACTTTCACAGCCAAGTACTTCTTGATGTTAGTCCGCCACTGCATATCCCCGACCCCACCAGATAATATTCTTACTTGGGATAGAGGGGTACTGGTAGAAACCTTGGTGGCAGGTTTTGAGATCGACTTTGCGAAACTGTTGATCACTGTGATACATTATAGGGCTTTCAAGTCCTCACTACGTACCCATTCGCGTGTTTGATATTCTATCTATGCAGGGATGCCGGAGTTCCCAATTGGCAATGTTATACCCTCCGCACTCCGGTCAGGACTGTTGATATAGGTCTCCTCAGGGATGATGCCAATGTGGCAGCACCGCGAAGAGGACCTAGAGTTGAGTTGCAGCCGCTCAGTGAGAATTTGGCGAATACGGTAGAGTTAGCCCAAGGGTCTGATCCTTACACTTTAGAGCCCACTGACACCACCCCGGCCCAGTCTGCCCATGGCACTAGTAGAGCACCCAGTTCCTCCCGGTCGACTACACCATCTGCAGCACTAGTCCTGATAACAATGGTCGAGACGTTAGAGGCCCATATGGCAACCCTACTGCATCATATCCAGCCTTGGATGCAAAAATCCATTGTCGAGGATGAGGAATAGATTGAGAAGAGGGTGGCCCAGCAGACGGAGCAAAAGATACAGGCGGTTAATCAGCGCCTTGATGCATTTGAGCTGTGGGTTCTTGCATGCCCAACCCCCACTATTGACTTGACTACTATTTAGGAGGCTGTGGCGAGTTTGTAGGTATATGTTGATAGAATTCTGGAGATGAGGGGGCCTGAGCCCGAGACTGCACCTATTGAGCTAGCGGAGGACACAATGTTTGTTGCACTATTTACAGCCCCTACCGAGTCGGTACCTGAGCCACGTGGTCGTGACAAGAGGCACCGTTCTATCTGAACCACTGAGGGAAAGGATGAATGTGTGAGGAAGAAAGAGCGGACATACCTTGAGGCTGTGAGGAGAGCCTCTTTGATGGATGAGTAGACCCATCAATTGAGGGCTCAAGAATTGGCTGCTGGGGCTAAGACTGGTCACCGGACCGGAATCGGGTCACCGGACCGGAATGAATCGGTACCGGACCGGACCAGAATCCGTTGACCGGATTTTTGACCGGTACCGGGATGAACCGGACCGGAATTACCGGGATGGTTCATCGGTTCCGTCCCGTTCCACTATATACCGGGACGGAACCGGAATGAACCGGAACGGACCGGGATGGAACGGGACGGGATTAACGGGACGATATTTTTTAAATTACGAAAATATAATTTTTTTTTATTTTTTAAGTATAAATTAATAGTTTTTAAATTTATACTATAATTTTTAACTTAAGTTTATTTTAAAGATATTTTATTAATTTTTTTTATTATTGTTAAGTTTGCAAGTAATCTAATAAAGTTTTCAAAATTTAAATCTTTTGAAGTTTATACTTTATAAGTTATTACTTATATTCATTAATATTTATTTTATAAGTTATATTTATAACTTGTATCTTGTAAATATTAAATAAATAAAATTTGTAATTTTAAAAAAGTAAATTAAAATAAGGATAAATAAAATTTGTAATTTTAAAAAAGTAAATTAAATAACTTGTAAATATATTTATAACAAAAATTAAAAAATATCAATTTAATTTATTTAAATTTGTAACAAATTACAATTTCAATTTACAACTATTAGTAGAGTAGATAGCTTACGCAACCACCTTCTAGGAAGGGTTCTGTTTCAACTATGTCTCGAATGTAATACTAATAGTTGTATAGTCCCGTAAATCCTCTTTCTAACTCAGCTAGGGATTGATTGTGATCAACTTCTGGTCTTGGTAAAGCTTGTTGACGATCTTGAATTTCGATGCCATCATCACTACCACATCCAATAGCTGAATCTATGAAAAGTTCAAATTGACTATCTAACTTTGGAAGTCCTTGATTTCTACGCTCAGCATTTATCCAGTCTCTAAATAACACTGATATCTCCAGGCTGTCTTCTGCTAACGAATATCTGTGGTCTCCAATTTGAAATCTTGCCGCGCTGAAAGCTGCCTCCGAAGCTACTGATGATCCTCGAATTGCAAGCACGTCCTTCACCATCCTACTAAGTTTTGGATATTGAGCTCCACGATTTCTCCACCAGTTCAATAGTTCCGGTATACCATTATCGTTTGTAATATCATCTGTACCCTGTTCAAGATATTTAACAAATTCACATTTATTAGAAGAGTCAAGACCAAGTTTATGTTTCACTCGTCCATGAGCACCTACTTGATTCGTACACGTTTGAGGATTTTCAACATTATCTAAGAATGAATATTTATCATACATTTCTTTTGCAAAGTATTTTATACTATTTTGACATGTTACCAAATCAGGTTCTTCTTCAGGTTGAATATCTAAATTCTGATAAATGCATTCAACTAAAGCTTTTGCACCATATTCTTTATATTCGGGGTTGAAAAGAAGTGCAGTTAAATAAATTTGAGGAATAGGAAAAAAATATTTTTTAAATTTTGTAATCATAACTTCAATAGCAGAGGTGAATAAAGTATTTGTTTTATATTCACAAAAAATAGATGAAATCTCACATATGTGTATTAAAATTTCAGAAATAGTAGGATAATATATTCCAGAAAAAATTTTAGTAGCATCATAAAATGATTTCAAAAATATTCTAAGTTCATTTACTTCATCCCAATCACTATCATTAATTTTAAATTCAGGATAAGCATTATGATTATTAAATAGCGTAGTAATAGGTTGCCTATATGCATAAGCAACTTCAAGCATATCATAAAAGGAATTCCATCTAGTTTTTACATGCTTCGGAACTTTTCCAAACGGAAGTTTAAATGCATTACAAAGTTCTTTAAATTGATTAATTCTACTACTACTATTCATATGAAAAATGTAAAAACAAGCATTATCAATTTTATCACAACTATTTTCAAATAATTTCACACCGTCACTAACAACCAAATTTAATATATGCGCGGCACATCTAACATGAAAAGCATATTTACTAATAGGACAAAGTCTAGGTTCTAGCAAATTAATAGCATTTAAATTAGCAGAGGCATTATCTAAAGTAATACTAACGACTTTATCACAAAGACCAAAAAAATCTAAAATTTCCAACACAGTAGTAGCAATATAAATTCCGGTTTTTTTCTTTTGACAAATTTTATAACCAATAATTCTTTTTTGTAAATTCCAATTATAATCGATCCAATGTGCAGTAACAGTTAAATAATCAAAACCATTAGGACTACGACCCATATCAGTAGTAATAGCAACTCTACAATCCATTAGTTCAAAATAGGCACGTAAATATTGACAATGTTTTTCTTGAAATTCGAAAATATCTCTTTTTACCATGCTTCTTGATAAACCTTGAAAACTAGGATTATATGTTTCACGAATATAAGCAATAAAACCCGGATGTTCTCCAAAACTAAAAGGTAAACCACAAACAACAACCATTTTAGCAAAGTTTTCACGATCACGATCCTTGTTATAGGTTCGATGTGTAAGAGGACCACTTGGGTTCGAAGTATTTAACTCACTTTGAACCATATTTGATCCTCTAACCGATTCTTCAACATTACAATTTCCAACACCTTCAAGAGAAGACATATATGCAAACCACTCTTTACTATGCTTGTTAATCAAATGTTTTTTTAATCCCCCCGTTGAACCTCCCGTCCCACCAGATGTATATTTAAAATGTTGTTTACAAAGATTACATATACTAAAAGTTTTTTCTTCATTCAAATAACAAACTTTCCACACATGTGATTTTAAAGAACGTTGTACCTTGGTCTTACCTCTAGTTGGAATAATAGGGGGACGAGTAGTTCCAACCGGAGGTGGAGCTTCAATACCTATACTATTGACTGTATTGAGGTCGGCGGCGGGGCTAGTCGGTGTATCATCTAAACCTACTTCTTCATCTAAATTTAATTGTTCATCCGTTTCCACTTCTTCATTTTCTTGATTAATATCATAATGTCTTTCATAGAGTTCATGGGGAGTCGGACTATCTGAATTAATATTTATAGGACCGGGACGGGAAAAACTAGTTTCATTCACATGCAAATTTTCCTATCGAAAGCATGTACCCATTGATTTACGTCAACATATATTTTGTCACACCCCAAGAACTTTCCCCCATACTTTATTTTCCCTTTATTTCAATTGTTTTTACTACTTGTCACAAAACCCCTTTTCGATATTTAACACTTCGGTGTTACAAATTTAATTTACTTTGCTTTATTTGAACATTTCGCAAATTATTACTAGCAAGAATGAAAATTCTAGTTTATCTACTATTTTCGCTACTACTCCCTTGGGACACGACCGAAACCCTTGGTTGGGTTACTATACTCGCTTCGATTCGTAAACACCCTGACTATAGGCTAGTGTCGTTGGTCATGATCACAAAAGAAGCATCAAAATAGCGCCGCTACCGGGGAGTGGTGTCACGTGAAAATGCAGTTCTTTTAGAGTTTTTTTTCTTTTTAGTTATAGTCTTTCTAACCTTATTTTTAGTTTTGTTTTGCTTATTTGATTTATAAAGCGGAAAACGACACGAATGAGCAAAAAGGGCATCAAACGGATTGTTATTTCTTGGAACTATTAAATTTGAGAGACAATCTCCTAACCTTTCAATAGGTAGTAAACGAAAGCATCCAAGAAATGTTGTAGAAGTTTTAAAAGGTATTAGCACTATGCCCATCTCATAAAATGACTATCAAAGCTTTACCAGAATGCTTCTACAGAGGTCTTGGGACCGAAAATAGAAGTGTCGTTGATCAACTCTTCACAAGAAGTGTGCTAATCTACCAATACAAAGTGGTGGCCCAAACCCTGGAGGGCATGGCTAGAACTGATAAAGAAAATAAAGAAAAACACGAGTCGGACTCACTCGTAGCCCAAGTAAACGTTCTACTCAAGCGAGTCAAGGAGTTGGAAGAACAAGCAAAGGAAAAGGTCAACCATTTCAGTTTGCGAAATTGTAAAAATGAGAAGAAGCATAAGTGTGAGAAGAATGATGAAGCTCTATCATTCATTTGTAAAAGAGTTGAGGCACAAGATAAAATGTTGAATGACATGAAAGAAAACATAGATGTCGTATAAAACAATGACCTCAAACGCTATAACCGTTCAACACCAAGATGATCAAATCGGCTATTTGATACCAGGTCGTCATCCACCATTTGCCGGGGGCTCGCCTAACTACACCACGGGCAAACCCAAGGATGAAGAATAGTTGTTGACTTGCATCGTGCCGTGAAATTATCTTAGGTGCTATTTGGGAGGAAACCAAAAACCCTGTATTATCTTATATTTGCATTTTGGTAAAAAAATAGTTTGATTAGTTTTGCTGATTGAAGTGAGTAGGTGCTAAAAAGGTGCAAAATGGCGAGCAAATAGACCAAGTTGGCGACTCGCCGATGATGAATGTTATTCCACCATTTGTCTCAAGGTATCTTCAAAACCTGGAGTCTGTAAAACCTGGCGAAGCTCAAGAAACTTTTGGTGACTCGCCTACCAAATCGGTTACCACGATGGTTACCACCATTTGAACGATCCAAATTCGCTGGGAAGTGCTGTAAAAATTCGGTCAAGTAAAAATTCATTTTGCGATGGACCAAATTACTAAAAGTCAAAATGTTGTCACTAAATGGGAACAAACTGAATAAGCATCAAGCGAACGAACAAAAAGGTGGCTGATGAATCATTCGAGAATGCGGGTTGAAGATAGGCGCACTAGATTGCTCTGAAAAGTGGTACACAACTTGATGAATCTCTCGGCAGTGCACCCAACATCCCCACCATGCCTTTTGCTTAATTGCTACAACTATTGAAGGACTCCAACTCGAAGTAGTTACATAACCATAATTACTCTCCAGCCCCATTTCAGTCTTTATTTAATTTGACCTCTAGATTATTGTGATATATTTGAGGATAAATACTTTTTGATTTTGGTAGGGTGAGACCCACACTTTTCGTGCTATCTGTATATCGCGTTTAGTATATCTATTTGGATCGTGTGTTGAAAATTGCAATTTGAAACTGCTTTCACGATTGTTTGAGCTTATGGCTCTCTTATGGGTCCTAATTTCAAAAAGAATTTTTACCCTTCCAAAATATATTCATTTTTGAAAATTATGCCACCTCTTGTAAGGAAAGTGGTTGTTCTTGTACAAAATTCGAGTCTCGGTTTTGATCAATACCGATGACTTGAATAGTGCTCTCAATCGAAAAAACATAATTATGCGGTACAACGAGAACATATGAAGTTGCATAGCCAATATGTGAACTCTTTGTATCTCGATGTTATTAGCCATATATCGAATTGATACTTTTGTAATGACCATTACACACTAGAGAAAGTGTGTAGTCTTGTTTGAATTAAGTGTCAATGCCTTGTGTGATGAACTTACCTTGAACCTTGCGTGAATAAACCTAGAATTTACCCAGTTAGTCAGATTGACTTAGAAAGGTGTATTCTTGATATGATCTTAGGCAATTTTTAAGAGTGTGAGCCAAGTTTGATATATACCTCTTTTGTGGCCTACCCGTGAGTGTGTGAAAATCTTTTGAACACCTTCTGAGCCTTACCTATATTTGAAAGAACCTTGATGAACCCAAAAACTTACATGATCCACCACCTATAATCCTCTTGATTTTTTGTTTAAAGTGAATAGCCAATTTAGGCCAAAAGCCTAAGTTGAGGGTGCGGTGAAAAGGAGAAGAAGAAGTCAATAAGTGCAAGAAAAGTCTTCCTTAACTATGGTGGTGCGGAAAAATGGAAGCCCTCCATATAAAAAAAAGATGAAAGGAAAGAAAAAGAAAAGAAAAGAATGAAAAAGAAAAATTTGTGGAATAAAAGCACGAAAGAAATTGGGTTTCCATGCAATCCATGAAGGCAAATAAAAAGATGACTTAGAAGCACTTGAAAAAGAATCGGTAAAGTTCAAGAAGGGGATATATGGAGAATACCACATCTCATGAGGAAAAAGTCACTGAGCCTAAATAATCATACCTTTACACTTAGCGCCATTACAAGCCTTAGAAAGACCTTTGTCATCTTAAGTGAGCCGTACTGAAGATCGATTGAAAAATAAGGGCAAACCTATGGGTGAAAACATGCATTGTATTCCTCTTTGTGAGTGTGATTGTTGCATCTAATTGCGGATCTTAAAGTGATTAGTCTTTGTGAGTATATATGGAATCATTCTTTGTGTGAGGGTATTTAGATAATTTTATTGAGCTTGAACTTTCATTAGTAGCAAGTATTGTGAACATGAGAATCTTTGGTGATGGTGTGTCACAACTTGAATCTTTCAGTACACAATAGATCCTTGCATGAGTATTTCGAGTCTTGTTGTGTATGTTCATGATTGAGTCTTGTGTAGCACTATTTGAGACATCCTATTTGAACTAATGAACTTAAGTTTTACTTGAGGACAAGCAAAAATTTAAGTTCGGGGTGTTGATGAGTCCTCAAATTGGACTCATTTAGGGCTTTATTATAATGTAAATAGTGTCCTCAATTGCTCATTTTATGTCAATATCTGATCAAAGAAATTCTTCTTCCTCAAATCAGAAGTGGGTCTTCTCCATTCGTTTTCCTTTGCTCATATTAAGGTTTAATTTCCTATAACCATTTGATGTCTTTATCATTTTAGGTGTATTTGATTAGTTCTTGATGTATTGCTAAAACCCCCATTCTTGGGGTGTGATTTAACAAATATGTATTGATATTATTGTTGGATCTTGCTTGCTAATAGGATTAGATGCATTTTAATTGTGATTTCACCTAGTGGTTGGGGTTTAATTTAATGGGTTTGTAGTTGTAAATAAAAAACCACCCATGTGTTTTTGACTTGATCGAGAGTGAGGTCACAAAATCAAGACCGCTAGATTGATGTCCTATGGAATGGGGCGACATGCGGCTTAACCCGAGAGGGTGAGACCTATTTCTATATCCACTCACTCTTCATCGAAAGAGTGGGTGTGTATAAGGCGTAGGCTGGTCTTCATTAGACGAGTGGTGTCTTAGAGGAACCCATTTGATATAGGGTAAGTTGCCTGAGAGGGAATTTACTTTTACCTAAAGGTTAGCATAGTTACCGTCATTTTGCAAATTTTCCTATCGAAAGCATGCATGTACCCATTTATTTAAGTCAACATATATTGCGGTCACAGCCCAAGAACATTCCTCCGTACTTGATTTTCCCTTTTTTTTAATTTTTTTTACTACTTGTGACAAAAACCCCTTTTTCGATAATTAACACTTCTGTGTCACAAATTGAATTTATTCGAAAATTTCTCAAACTATTACTAACTAGAACGGAAATTCTAGTTTAGCTACTATTTTCACTACACTCTCTTGGGACACGAACCCAACCCTTGGTTGGGTTACTATACTCGCTTTTTTCCGTAAACACTTAGACTCTAGGATAGTATCGTTGATCATGATCACAAAATAAACATATTCTACTCCCATGTATACTTTTCTTGTAATCAGTAGAAGCATTCAAAGTCGAATAGAACATTTAAATCTTATCAAATTATATTATTTCAAAGCTTAACAATCACTTGTCAAAATACCATTTCTCAAATAACTGTAAAACTCTTTCAATAACGGTAATCATATCTTATACAAATGAGACTCATATAATCTTTTCAGTATCATATCAATTAAAAGACTTGTCCCATATGCAAGTTCAAAACATTCGGTAACACATTTACTTTATAGACCATGTATAAATCATGAAAATTTTGAAATACAAGTTGTGGTAAGATTACTACTCACATTACTCGTGTTGAAGTACCAAACTCATCATTCGAACTATCTATAAAGCTTCCTTCAATAAATAAATAATTATATCATATTAATCTCGAGTTAATTTCTTATTAAGGCTAATTTATAAACTAAGATACATATTTCCAACTCGTTTGGACTCCATTGTCCATCAAATTTCTAAATTATAATTATCCAAGTCATAAGTGATTTCATTGACGCAATATCTCCTAACTTCAGCCAATTTCCATAACTTATTCATCTGGTTCTATCTCGAAATTACATTTTACTGTCTAAGCCATGGTCCTCGGTCAAAATATTTTAGCACCCCTAAAGTAGATTATCTAGTCTAAAGATAATCATGGCAAAACAACCGTGGAAGAAGATTTATCTTGAACTCGATAATTTCTCCAATGAGATCCCTTTCTCTTCTCGTAAACCCTACCTTCGCCGCTCTTCCTCCCTTTCTTCTCTATCTCTATCTATTAAATTTTTCAAAATTTGATTGCTGCTTGTAGAAAAGCAGAACTCACAACCCAAAATTCCTATTTTTCTTTTCACGTAAGTACTGGTCTAAGCCTATGATTGTTTTTAATCTTCTTTTTTAAGGAAAATTACTTATTTATCCTTTTATTTAATAATAAAACACTCAAGATAAAGTATGCCGTTATTTAATTATAGGGCATTACATATGTATCAAGTACACTTATATCGAGTAGGATAAACACAACTCAACTAAATTTGGTCCGGACACTAATTATTGTGCTTTTTAAATTAATTGATAAAACACAAACTATTTCAGTACAACATTAGCCGACTTTAAAAGTTTGGCCAAACAAACTGTCTACATCACCTTCTTTTTCTATTTTTTTATGAATTATTTTGGAAGTGTATTTCACTTTAATATCTAAATCTTCAAAACTGATTTATGTATAGTTGAGTTTAGATTGTATTTGACTCATTTAGTTATACTGTTTGACCCGTTTTGAGCGAATAGTTTGATAAACTTGATCAAGTCAACAAATATGTTATAATGCAACCACTTTAAACTTGGATAAATTCAGCTGGTGGGCTATGTTGCTCGAACTCTTCAAAAATGTCATAAAATATGTGTCAGCTCCTACAAAAGTATTGAAACATCCAACATGAGTACGACAATACTTTTGAAGACTCCGAGAAATTCAGTAATGAAATAAGTTTATTTTTGACACCTCTAAAATTTTCTGGAAATACAACAGATCTTAAAGCTTTTGGAGTTTCCGGGGATGGTCCAGAGCTTCTTCAAGCTATACTAGACACTACTTTCAAAGGACTTAACGAAGACTTTAAAATTTTGGGTGGATAATTACCATCTCCACCTTATAATATTGTTAATGTTATTGGTAACGGTTCTAAAGAAATTAGTTTTTGGAAAAGAGAAAATGGCATTTAGACGCGAATATTCTGTTTTTAAGGAAAATTTTGAATCCATTATATGGCTTGGTGACACTACCTATGTTCCGAAAGGTTGGGTAATACAAACAAGTGGAAGAAATTGGGAATTGGAGTTCCGATGAAGGATGGTTTCATCGAGTTTATAGGAGATCTTACAACTAACACATCGATAGTTACTGAATACTGCACAATGTTTTTGATGCAGTGCAGTGATGGAAGTGTAACACCCCAAAAATTTCTAAGTTAAGATCCAAACTATTCTTCATATATTTTTAAGATCATATCGGGTGATTCTTAAATTTCCTATATGTGTAAAGTATATTATTTAGTGTGGGAATGGTGTTGGATATCAATTAAGTTCACTAGAAACTCCTAGCAAAAAGTAGACTTGAAAGTTTCCATATTGATTAAGTTTTGATGTAAGATTCTGCTTGGGTCAACTTCAAACGACCATTTCTCTTAGAATATAAAGATTTATGTGGATCATAACCTATCAAATTAAAAGTATTTGAATCTACTTTCCAACGCCACCAACTTCACATCAATCCAACATCTGAGTAAAAAGTTATGACCATTTTACTATGATACAAAAGATTGATTAATATGCCGATGTGAAACATTAAAAAAGGTCTTTTATGTTTTTACCTCCAAGAAAAACCCTATACAAATTTCTTGACTAATATGAGGCTCAAAACAATAAGAATCCATCATTATCTTCTCTCTCAAACCCTAAGACAAAACCCCAAGGAAAAATCTAAGTAGAAGACTCCATTCAAAATTCTTTTAATATTTTTCAAGGGTAAGTCTTTCTCCAAGAATTTCATTATTTTCAACTCCAATTTCTCCATACAATTATGATCACTAATGAAAATCATAATTCTTGGTTATAGAGATTTCAAGAAACTAATTCATGAATCTCAAGAAAGGTTTTTTTTATTGTTATCTTCAAGCTAGGATTTCAAGACTTGTGAATAAGATTCTTCTTCAATATTCTTGAATATTCTTCAAGAAACTTGTCCTTCTAGATATGTAATGCTATCATAGTGTTGGACAAGTTTCCTCACGCCCTACATCTACTTTCCAATTAGTAAAAGAAAAATGTAGGATTCCACCCCTAGATTTGAGTATGCTTGAGATGAGTTGATTTTAAGTTCTCGCTCTTTTTTTAAAAAAATTATAGTTTTAGTTATTGAATTGCTATATGTTATGCATTGAGATCCTTGAGTTGATTTTTTCATGTCTATTATTCAGCGCGAACCCTATGAATTAAGTTATAAATTTTGGGAAGCTTTTTAAAGCAACACTTAAGTTTTGAATTTGGTTTTTTTGAGGAAGTAAAGACGAGTTTTGAGAAAGAGTTGGATCAGTGAGGTTCTTTTTAAAGCCAACACTTCAGTTTTAAATTGAGCTTTTTGAGGAAGTAAAGATGAGTTTTGAGAAAGAGTTGTATTAATGAGTTTATATATTGTTATTATGGTCCTCAAGATGAGTCGTTTATGCCCATAATTCTGCAGGAACCCTACAAATTTAGTTATAAGTCTGGAGAGTGTTTGAAAGCCAACCATTGTGTTTCAAACTGAGTTTTGACAAAAATTTTAAAGGTTCGATTTGATAAAGACTTGAGAGTTTTTAATGTTATTTTATTCAAACATATATTTGTATACATATGTACCTATGTTAATTATTTAACTTGAAAGATAAATTTATAAGTGCATGTTTTCACGAAGGTTAACACGTCTCATGTTTTGAAAAGTATTTCAAGTAATGTAAGAAGTCCATTCTCTGTATAGGGTGAATTGAGCACAAATTTATATCAATTATTTTTGGAGCAGTATCAAACACTGAGTTGGGTTAGAGTATTTTATGATTCGGAAGTCCCATAGAATTATGTAGCCAACATAGGATAATATAATATATTTTTCATGAGACTCCTTACTGCCTCTGAGAAGGCTAATTAGATGGATCCATAGTCACGATATCATCCTATACCCCGACAAGTATAGGA
The DNA here is from genome assembly GCA_016801875.1 of Solanum sitiens. Taxonomy (NCBI): domain Eukaryota; kingdom Viridiplantae; phylum Streptophyta; class Magnoliopsida; order Solanales; family Solanaceae; genus Solanum; species Solanum sitiens. The sequence continues at coordinate 2,511,875 of JABWTJ010000287.1, forward strand.
TGAACCTGGCAATGTGAGGAAAAATGTTTTATTATTGCTAGGCTCATGGTAATGGTTTTTGGTTAGAGAAACACCCCACAAGTAAAGTATATTATTTTCATGTTTCTTTTATTGTAAAGCTTAAATGGTTTTCGCTTCATCTTCACGTATTGATTTAGGTGAGTTTCAGTCAATCAGTTCAGTTATTTTTTTACTTGGCCATATTACATACTCATACATTCCATGTAATGATGTTATTCAACCTGCAACCTTTTATGATGGAGATACAAGTATTAGGGATTATCAACAAGCGATTCGTTGAGTTCACTCTATACTTCAATTAGCTTTGGTGAACTTATTAGTATTCGAGAGTCTCCACATTTACTTTCTAGTCAGTTGTCCTAAGATGTCGTGCGTCTTGTCCCTACATCCATCTTGAGTAATAGATGATTCATAGATCGATAGATTTTAGGAGTTTTTAATAATTACTATCGTTTGAGTATCGTACAAACTTCTTTTATAATGTTGAGCATTTGAGTTGGATGAATTTAATTCAGTTTTAATCTTATGTAAACTTGAGTTAGTCTTCTGCTTATAGTTAGCCAATTTGAGGGTTCGCTTAAAATCAACAATGGTTCTCAAGTGTCTTCCTTGTCCAGTGTGTAGACGGGTCATGAAAAACTTGATATCAAAGCAAAGAGTTTAAGTATCTTAGGATGTCTATGAAGCCGTATTTGTAGGATCTTGTTTATGGTTGTGAAGCCCAACTTTTATAAACAAAGGAATACATATATTTAGGAATATTTCTCCTTCTTTGGACTCTAAATTGTTCAATAGAACTATTTGATAAGGAATTTATTCTAACTCATGCCTTTCTCATATCCATTCAACTACCCCTCATACTCAAGGTAGTTTGAAAAGCAAAGTCAGTTCCATATCGATAAGTTACTCATAGAAAAAGTCTTGAGGAAGTCATGAAAATTTACAGGGAATTGAGAGAAGCCCATGAGTCATTTAAGTATTGAGTTTTGAAAGAATACACTTTTATCCATATGATTCATGCTTCGAGCTAAAAGCGAGATTTATTCCTAGACTCTTTTCCTTAAACATGTTTCAGTTAAGGCCCATATGAGGAAGTGTGTTTAGAGCTTGGGTAGTGTTTGCACCCAAAAATATAGTATGAGTTATGATATTATAAACAGTAGTAGTAAGAGTGCCCAAAGTTAGAACAGTGCATACAGAGGTTGTGTAATCTAAGAAAGGGAGATAGTGATGAGGAAAATTATGTTGTTGTAGTCATGCACCCACTATATTTTTAATGATGAGTTTTCTTTGTTCGTAGAACAAGGAATAATAATATTGTTTACAGATCATGATAGAGGATAGATGAATAGTTACTAGTTAGAATGAATTAGAGTATACTTTAACCAGAAAGAAGTTTTTGATGATGTGTCATTGTGTTAGTAACGACCAAGTGTAGGTGTTGAATAGAAGAGTAGAGTTATTCATGAGGTGATATATCTAAGCTAAGTTTATGATTTTTAGGGAGAGCCCATGATACTTAGACGGTTATTGCACTAAATTAGGAAATGATGTATAAAGAATGGGTAAATAGTACTTAAGTTGTGAAATGGAATACGACAACAACATGTATGTATGCAGACTGAGAGATAAAGGTTGACTATCTGCTATGAGGTCTTAGTGGGAGAGTGTTTCTTAACTTTATCTAGTAGTTCTAAGTTAGAATAGTCTGTGAGTAAGTATGTTGATATCTGTGTTTAGTAATTAACATTAAATTTGAATTGAGACAAGTGTCGTGATCAAAATAATGGCAACATGAGGGTTATGATGTTACTTTTGAGATATGATCTAGTGGATTTAAAATAGAGTAGGTGAGGAATTGAGGTGTTAGCTGCAATGTATATGAGTTGTATGAGTATGAGATTCTTATTTTAGATGAGAAAAATGAAGTATGCGTAAGTCACTAGATTAACAAGATTTTTAAAGAAGTGTACCTAAGATCGTATATAGTCAAATGAGATTCTAATTAAGTTTATGAGTTTTTCATGTGTGCCTAGATAGTATATTTGAGCCACTAATATGGAATAGTCTTATATAAGCATTAGCTTATTTAAAATTTGATGAAGCGACCTTAAAAGCTAACATGAAGAGGTTAAGAGAAACATCTTTGAAAGATGTCTTAGAAGGAATCTAAGTACCTACTTATAGAGAGTTCAGTAGCCATGAGATAAGCCTTTTTTGAGTATTAGATAAAAGTGAATGTAGTCCTTTTTAGAGACGATGAAATAGATTTATAACTTTCAAGTGTCAGTTTTACACATAAGGGGGAGATGATAAGATGCGAAATCAAGTTAAATGTTGAGGACGCGATAGTATTATCTTAGGACAGAGTTATAGCAATATATCAATCTATTAATAATCCTGCATATTACACAATGTTCAGTCATTACAATATCATGATGATGTTCTTATATCAAAATTGTGTTCATGACTTATGCTCATGCACGTTAGAGAGATTCACATCGATGCTTAATTTCCAGAATGAGGGGCAAAGACTTTAGACATTTAATCTTAAGCTTAACCTATAAAGTTATGGATATCAACCACATAATATTTAAGCTATTGATATAAGCATTCATGCTCACAAATTCATTCATGCATTTTCTTTTTTAACACATCTCGAATGAATCATGCTTATGATCTTTCGCCCTAAAGATCTTTCAGTGATCCTTTTTAGTTAGAGAGGGATGGGAATGATAGCAGTTGAGTGATGATAGAAGGAGAAGATTGCTGTTTCTTATGTTGGTAGCAGTAGTGTGCTTATTCAATTTAAGCTTTTAAATGTGGAGGGAGAAGGAGATAAGGTACGAGTCATAAGGCAGTGCCAAGTAAACAATGCATGAACGTTTTGTTGGTAGAAGTGGTGAGATAATGAGGAACTCTTAGGAGGACCAGTTAGTAGGAATCCATGGAGTAGCTATAGTACTAGGCTTGAATGTGGTGTTGGTAACATGTGGCCAATGTGTGATACATTAGGTGTCTCGTGATATGAGTTCATGGTAAGCTGAATGTAGTGAGAAGGAGTAGTGTTCTTGGGATGAGATTCCCTATAGAGGTATAGAAACACGATCTTGTGATTCAGATTTTAATAATATCCCTATGTTAAGTACTTTATGATTTTGAGTTAGGCTTGAATATAGTAAGAGTAACCCCTTAAATCCTCACTTTAAACATTATTCGAGGACGAATGATCCCAAATGGGAGATATTGTAACACCCCAAAATTACTAAGTTAAGATCGGAACTATTTTTCATCTACTTGTAGATTCATATCGGTCAATTAATATATTTCCAATATACGTAAAAGTAAATTCTTTAGTGTGGAAAAGATTTTGGATACAATAAAGGTCACTAAAAAATCCTACCACAAAGTAGACTTGAAAGTTTCCTTATCGATTAATGTAATGACCCTAAAATGAAATAGGAAGAACTAGAGACTAACATGTGAGTTTGAAGTTAAGAACTTGATAAAATTATGAGAAATGGCTTTTGAAATTTTGTTTAAAGAGAATTGAGGTCAAACGACAAGAAACTACTATAACATCCGGAAACTAGTCATTTGAGCTAGTGTGTTCTAAGGCCTTGTCATTGAAGTTTGGAGTGTTGTTTGAGGGTGAAAACTTGTAGAAGTGATCCTATACTTAGAAAATCATGTTTAGTGTTCAAACATGTGGGCACGACTCCCTAAACACCACTGTAGTAGTCCTTGAGGAGGACCACAAAACAGTCCCCCAAAGCTGCCTGGACAGCATGGTTTGATCTCCTTCGTGGTGATCTACGGTTGCAAACAACACCCAGTAGACTATACCACGGTTTGTGGATGGACCTAGTGGTTCCATAAATCAATTTTATTGGATTCTGTAGTATTTAGAGCCACACTCCCAAACCACAAAAGTTAACCACGACCAGTAGATTGGTCTACGATCCGTGGAAGGCTAGCCGTAGATGGGAACTATTTTTGGAGTTTTTAGTTTAGTTGGGGGTTACTAATTTAGTTTGTAACAAACTTACGGGTTAGGAGGGACGTTTAGTTAGTTAAATAAATTCCTATAAATTGTTATTATACCCTAAACTAATGACTTAAACTCATTAGACTTCATCTATCAAATCAAAACCCTCCCACTCAAAATATCTTCTCTCTAGAACTCCATTGGAGATCAAGTTCAAGTTCAAGATAAGTCTGGGAGTATTAAAGGTGTTTCTTATTCAATTTAGTGGGATTATTCAAGTATAAGGTATGATTATCCTTTATCCATGATTAATCTTTCACTCAAGGGGTCAAATCAAAATAGATTTCAAAGTCTTTCAATGATCAAAATCTTACTTTCTAATCAAAGTTTGGGTTCACTTGTAAAACATTTTCAAAGCCATTATAATGATTAATTGTGGTTTGATTGATGATTTAAAGATGAATTTTCATTGAATTTCTTCAAGAACCCATGCCTTTCCCTAAACTTCTTAATTTTTGAAATTTATTGGGAATTTGTTAATTATAGAAGTATAATGAATAGTATGCATTTATATGAAGTTAGCTTATGAATTCACATCATTAGTTCTATCTTATTGTGGTGAATTATTGATGTATTGATTATATGAAGATCATGAACTAGAAAGGGAAGTTATAAATGAGTTCATATTGAATTGCTTATATGGATGATGGAATTGGTTATGGATATATGTCAATTGTTTTATATCTTGTTGTATCTTGGATCTATGAGTTTAGATTGATTCTTAATGATACAGAATTGTCATAGACTGATGTGTGATCCACTAATTGTGGAGTTTTTTACTTCCATGTAACTTATGATTATGTCTAGAATGCAAAGGTGTCATGACTGGAATCTTATTCTCGATTAACACTTGTGAATGAAAATGATGATTATGTGAAAGGTTATTCTCACAAAAAAACACTCATGAATGAACAATGAATGAATACAAAATGAATTTCTATACTAATGTTAATGAATGTTGAGTCTATCAAAAGGTTATTCTCAATTGAACACTAATAAATGAATGAAGGTATGAATGGAGATGGATGCTCATCCATAAGTTGAGGCGGAGTGTCTAGTAGCAATCTATATATCTCTTCCTAATAAATGAATGAATGAATGTGGGAATGGATATGGATGCTCATTCGTAAGTTGAGGTGGAGTGCCTAGTTGCAATCTCTATTTATTTTCCTAATGAATGAATGAATGAATAATGAATGTGCTCTTTGAGACGGAGGCTCATCCAGGAGTTGAGGCAGAATGTCTAGCAACAATCTCAATATTCCTTTTCGAGATTTCCAATTAATGAATTAATGTTGGGTTTGAGATGGGTCCTCCTCCATGAATTGAGGTGGTGTATCTACAAGCAATCTCTTATTCCATAATAATTAATGAAATTAATGAATGTCTAAATACTATGTGGGGAATAATGCTAAGCACCGAGTGGATATTAAATGAGATGGATACTCATCCATGAGTTGAGGCAGGGTATATGGTAGAAGTCTCTTGTGGTGGATGCCCATCCATGAGTTGAGGCGGGGTATCTAGGAGCAACTTCCTTATCCCATAACTATGTGCCCACATAGGTCTATAGCTAGTGGATCAACTTAAGCTAGAAAAATGACCCTATCTTATGCAAGTAGGGATCCCTTATCTAGTGAGGGTGACACCGGGATTTCATGAATTACTCATATGGTCTATGTAGTTTAGGCTTACCCCCACAAAGAATGTAATGAACTACGTCTTTTTAAGGATGTACTATTTGGTATGGGTTGTGGAATGGGATGTCATCTATGCATTTCACAAGTAGGCATTTGAGAGAGGTCATGGTGTCTTCCTAATAATGCTAATGAAATGAATGGGCTCTTATAATGACCTTAATGAGAATGTCATGTAATGTCTTAATGAATAAAGGTGTTCTAAGGTAATGAAAGCGAATGAAAAAAATTGATTTGTACTTAATGTAAAGAAGCATGCTATACTTGGTTGTATTATGAGTTACTTCCTTGTCATACCTTATTGTATATGAACGTGTCTTGTCTGTATTGACTTCAAGGGAGTACTTAGTGTGAGTAGTAGTATGGGATGCTACTTACACGTTGCACAAGTATGACTTAGAGTGGTCTTAGATGTTGTCCTTAATGTGATGATGTGATTCATATGATGTTTATGTCTCTTAATGCTTTATTGTGTAAAGGTGAAAAGGATGAATGGTTAGTTCACTTTGGTACCTTAAGGTCGTACCTTTGTGTGTATGGTGCTATTGGACACTATCCACACATCGCACAAGGTATAGATTAAGGGCTACTTGAAGTAAAGGCTCAAGTTAAAGGTAAAGGTAAAGGCAAAGGTAAAGGTTTATATATGCGATTGTGTTCAAATGTGACTTGTATGTTGGTTGTGACTTGTATTATGCCTCTATTATTCAATGTTCATGAATTTTACCGAAATGGCATATGCATGACTTTCAAACAAAATGTCCCCTTTAAAGCATGTTTTTGCATGGTAATCATACTTTGTACATTTTTGTGTGCTAACCCATATCTCTTCATGTTTTTACTACAAGTGTAGGTTTTCCTAACTAAGTGGATTCTTTAGTTGTAGGCTTGTACTTCTATTCCTCCAAGACTTGGTATGTCCTCATGGATTCGAGGACAAAGAACGTCCATGTTTCATTTTATTGTAATAGATATTTAGTAACATGTTTTTATTGTATAGGGTCGTGTCCGTGTAATGTTTTTTGATTGGGTCTATGATGGCCATGCGAGACTTAGATTTATTCTTGCTTTTCGAAATGTTTTAAGCATATGGTTTTTGGATAGAAAGTCTTAATTCCGCATTATTTTTATTACCTATGTGATGAATGAATCCAAAGAGACTTGTACAAGATCCCTTAGAGGTCAGGTACGCCGTGTTACAACTTGGGGGTGCTCTCAGGTCGTGACAAACTTGGTATTAGAGCATATGGTTTTGGGAATGGTTCTTACATTGGTGTCTCACATGCAACGTCTAAGAGAGTCTTGTTCATCGATGTGAGTCGCGACACGTCTATGAGACAGATGCTATAGGACGTTAGAAGTTTCACTTTCTTCATTATTCCTGTGTCATTCCATAGAGCTTGAATCTATAAGATCTCTCTTATTTCTTGTCTAGTGGTCTTCTAGATGTGACTACTCGAAGGAATAATGCTTCAAGGATCGAGGGAGTAAAGGGTAAGTGGAGATGCTTTTGTGGTAATAGGACTTGGTAATGTGTGATGTTGATAGAAGGTCATGATGGATTTTTGAGGGTTTTTTAAAAAGATTTGAGAAATAGTGGTGTTTAAGTGATTCCTAGAGATGTTGTGTGAGTAGACTCCTTTAAAGAAAGGTGTAAGTGTAATTCACCTTTGCTTAGAAACATCTTTTGTGATGAGTTTGAAGGTGTGGTGATGACTTGTCCGACCATAGAATTGAAGGAAAGGATTCTTAGAAAGAGTTGGTATAGGCTTGTTTCCAAGAAATGGATAATGTGCTTAGCTAGCAAGGTTGATGAGTTTTCCTTATGTTCATGGTTAAGGTTAACTTGAATCCTCCCCTTATGAAGGGTATAGTGAGCTTAAGAAGAGTGAGATTTTAAGTGGTGTTGGCAAGGTTGTGTGAAAAAGAGTTGCTTATTGAGAACCTTTATAGTTTGAAAGCTACGATAAGTTAATGATTCCTTATAGATAGTGAATATGCCTTCCGTCGATCGGCTGTAGTCGATAAAGGCCGTAAAACATAGGAATGCAGTGGCGGCTGTCTAGCTGCAATCTTTGGTTTAGTCGGGCCTCGGTTCTGTTGAAGGACCTATGTTGATTTATGTTGCCTTAGTTGGGTTTTCTCTTAAGTTGGGGATAGTATGTTAAAGAGTAAGGTCATGAGATTATCCTTGTCTTTTCCTTCTATTCCTATTCAAGCTTGAAACCTAGAGTTCCTTGTAGCTTGTTTCATGTATTGGATTCATGAGTGTTAAATGAGGTTTCCATGTCTTCGTGATGTTATGCATGTTTTAGTTTAATTTTGTTTAATGAAAAAGATGAGTTTTCATAAATGTGTTCCCCATGTTGATATGCATCGATGATGAGTTGCCTAAATGTTTCATGAGTTGACTTGTTGAGCATATTTAAATTTTTTCTTGAAATAATTTCATATTTTTCCTAATGGTGTTACAGTGAGCATGATATGATATCGAGAAGGAAGTTCCTCCAATGAAATGATAAATGTTGAAGTTATGATGCATAATGAGTTTGTAGATATAGTTCCTAGTTTCTTGTTGTGTTTTGAGATAATTTATGTGTAGTTGATGTTCCCTCCTATGTTAATCCATTTATACTGGTGTTGCATGGTTGACTTTGGGCTGCTAGACTTGAGTCGTTACCCTTAATGTGTGTTAAGTGTCATTCTAGGACGAATGTTCCCAAGTGGGGATAACGTAATGACCCTAAAATGAAACCGGAATAGCTAGAGCCTCACATGTGCGTTTGGAGTATAGAACTTGATTAAATGATAATAAATGGCTTTCTAAGTTTAGTTTAAAGAGAATTGAGGTCAAACAATGACAAAAAACGACTATAATGTCTAGAAACTAGTCATTTGAGGTTGTGTGTTCTAAGGCCTTGTCGTTGGAGTTTGGAGTGTTGTATGAGGGTGAAAACTTGTATAAGTGACTCCTATACTTACAACACAATATTTAGGGGTTAAACTTATGGGTACGACTCCACAAATACTATTGGACGGGTCCTTGAGGAGGACCCCAAAACAGTCCCCCGAAGCTTACAGAACAACATGTTTCATCTTCTTGGTGGTGATCTATGGTTGCAAACCACAGCCAGTAGACCATATCAAGGTCAGTGGATGGATATCGTTGTTCCATACTTCAATTTTATTGGATCTTGGAGTATTTAGAGCCACATTTCCAAACCACGGAAGCCAACCACGACCAGTAGATTGATCTACGGTCCGTGGAAGGCTAGTCGTAAATGGGAACTATTTTGGCAGGTTTAGTTTAGTTGGGGTTAGTATTTTAGTTAGTAATAAACTTAGGGGTTAGGATGGATGTTTATTTAGTTAAATAACCTCCTATAAATAGTTATGAGACGCTAAACTAATGACTTGAACTCATAGACTTCATATTCAAATCAAAACCTTCCTTCTCAAAATATTTTTTCTCTAGAACTCCGTTAGATATCAAGGTTAAGTTCAAGCTAGGGTTGGGAAATTTCAACGTGTTTCTTCTTAAATTTCGTGGGATTATTCATGTATAAGTATGGTTATACTTCATCCTTTATTAATCTTTCATTCAAGGAGTCAAATCAAAATATAATTCAAATCCTTTCAATGATCAAATCATACTTTCTAATCTAAGCTTAGGTTCACCTGTAAAACATTTTGAAAGCCATTATAATGATGAATTGTGTTTTTATTGGTAATGTAAATATGGATTTTCATCGAATTCCTTCAAGAACCCATGCCTTTCCCTAAACTTCTTAATTTTGGAAATTGATTGGGATTTGGTTAATTATGGAAGTATAATGAATAGTATGTGTTTATATGAAGTTAGTTTATGAATTCACTTCATTAAATATATCTTATTATGGTGAATTATTGATGTATTGATTATATGAGGATCATGACCAAGAAAGGGAAGTTGTGAATGAGTTCATGTTGAATTGCTTATGTGGATGATGGAATGAGTTAAGGAAATATGCCAATTGTCTTATCTCTTGTATCTTCTTGGATCTACGGGTTGAGATTGATTCTTAATGATATAGAGTTGAGATAGATTAATGTGATCCAATTATGGTGGAGGTTTTACTTCCATATGACTTATGATTATGTCTAGAAAGTAAAGGTGTTATGATTGGAGTTTTGATTAATTTTGTGAATGAAAATGATGATTGTCATTCTCACATACACACTCATGAATAAAGAATGAATGAATAATGAATGAAGTTCCATACTAATGTTAATGAATGTTGACTCTACCAAAATTTTATTCTCAATTGAACTCTAATGAATGAATAAAGGTGGTAATGAAGATGGATGCTCATCCGTAAGATGAGGCAGAGTCTCTAGTAGCAATCTCTATATATATTCCTAAAAACCAAATGAATCAATGAATAAATATGGGAATGGAGATGAATGGTGATCCGTAAGTTGTGGCAGAGTGCCTAGTAGCAATCTCTATATCTGTTCTAAATGAATGAATGAATAAATGTGCAATTTGAGAGGGATGCTCATCCGGGAGTTGAGGCAGAGTGTCTAGCAACAATCTCAATATTTCTTTTTGATCATTCCAATTAATGAATGAATGTTGGGTTTGGGATAAGTACTTCTCCATGAGTTGAGGAGGTGTATCTAGAAGCAATCTTTTAGTCCATAATAATTAATGAAAGTAATGAATGTTTAAATACTCTGTGGGGAATAATGCTAAGCACCGAGTCGATATTGAATGAGATGGATACTCATCCATGAGTTGAGGCGGGATATCTAGTAGAAGTCTCTTGAGGTGGATGCCCATCCATGAGTTGTGGCAGGGTATCTAGTAGTAACCTTCTTATCCCATCACTATGTGCCTAACATGTCTATAGATAATGGATCCACTTAATCTAGAAAGAATGACCCTACATTAGGCAAGTAGGTATGCCTTATCAGGTGAGGCTGACACACCAGGATTTTATGAATTGCTCATATGGTCTATGTAGATTAGGCTTACCCACATAAAAAATGTAATGAACTATGTCTTATAAAGGATGTACTACTTAGTATTGTTGGTGGAATGGGACGCCATCAACGCGTTGCACAAGGGGGCATTTTTGAGAGGTCATGGTGTGTTCCTAATAATACTAATAAAATAAATGGTCTCTTATAATAATCCTAATGAGAATGTGATCTAATGTCTTAAGGAATGAAGGTGTTCTTAATGTAATGAGAGCTAATGAAGAATGTTGACTTGAAGTTAATGTAAAGATTGATGTTATATTTGGTTGTGTTATGAGTTACTTCCTTGTCATGTCTTATTGTTTATGAACGTGTCTTGTCTATGGTAACTTCAAGGGATCACTTAGTATGAGTAGTAGTATGGATGCTATTTACACATTGCACAAGTATGACTTAGAGTTGTCTTAGATGTCGGCCTTAATGTGATGATGTGATTCATATGGTATCTATGATTGTTAATTCTTATTGTGTAAAAGTGGAAATGATGAATGGTTAGTTCAGTTTGGTGACCTTAAGGCGTACCTTGGTGTGGATTATGCTATGGGACGCTATCCACACATTGCATAAGGTATATCTTGAGGGTTACTTGAAGTGGAGGTTCAAGTTAAAGGTAAAGGTGAAAGCAAAGGTAAAGGTTTATATATGTGATTGTGTTCAAATAAGAAAACTGTGACTTGTATATTGGTTGTGACTTATATTATGCCTCTATTATTCAATGTTCGTCAAGTTTACTAAAATATTATATGCATGACTTTCAAACAAAATGTCCCCTTCAAAGCATGTTTTTGCATGGTTACTTAGTAGTTTTTTGTCTGCTAACCCATATTCTTCATATTTACTACAAGTGTAGGTTTTGGTAACTAAGTGGATTCTCTAGTTGAAGGCTTGGATTGCTATTCCCCCCAAAACATGGTATGTCCTCATGGATTCGACGACAAAGAACTTCTATGTTTCATTTTAACGTAATAGACATTTAGTAACATTTTTAGTTCTAAAGGGCCGTGTCTCTATTATGTTTTTAGATTGGGTCTAAGATGGTTATGCGAAACTTAGACTTCCGCTTTCTTTTTGAAATGTTTTGAATATATAGTTTTTGAATAAGAAGTTTTAATTTTGCACTATTTTTATTACATATGTGATAAACTAGTAGTAAGAGGCTTGTACAAGAGACCTTCGGGGTAAAGTACGCCATGTTATGACTTAGGGGTGCTCTCGGGTCGTGAATTATGTTATGATGGAAGATTCTTCTTGAGTAAAATTAAAAGACCATATCTCTTAGAATATAAAGAGTTATGTGGCTCATAACCTATCAAATTAAAGGTATTTTAATCTACTTTCCAACTCCATCAATTTCGCATAAATCCAATTTTTGAGTAAAAGGTTATGACCATTTATGTAACTGATACAATGTAGTGACGAATAAGCCGACGGAAAACATTAAAAATGGTCTTTTTTTCTTTTTACCCCCAAGAAAACCCTAAAAAAATTTCTTGACTAATATAAGGCTAAAAAAAATATCAGATTTTCATCTCTTAATCCATCATTCTCTTCTCTCTCAAACCTTCAGGAAAAATCAAAGTAGAAGACTTCATTCAAGATTCTTTTGATCTTTTTCAAGATTCTTCTTCAAGGTAAGTCTTTCTCCTAGAATTTCATTTTTTCCAACGCAAGTTCTTCCATACAATTACGAATCACGAATAAAAATTATAATTCATGATCATAGAGATTTCAAGTTTTGGTAGCGTGAGCAAGATGTTGTATTATCACATAGCTCATAGTAATAGTTGTCGGTTAGAGAATCTCCCAAGGATTTATATTGTATTATTATATACAAATTGAGTTATTATTGTATTCTTCAATACAATTGAGTTATTATTTACTATTTTAAAAGTTTTCCTTATATTGCATCTTTTATAGTTTGTTTTTCCTTGTGTATCTTGAGTTGAGAATCTTGAGTTGAGTACCTTTGAGTTGAGCATTATATATTTGAGTTGAGTATCTTATTATTGAGCTGACTTTAGTTGAGTGAGTTGATAAAAGGTAATTATGTTTCCTTTTTATCAAATTCTATTTTATGTTATGTTTTAAAATCCCCTTACATGCTCGTACATTTTATGTACCGAGCCATCTGGTCTGCATCAGTTCATGATGCAGATACAGATACTTAGGATCATCAATAGGCACTTCGTTGAGGTCATGTGATATTTTAGTCATCTTTGGTGATCATTTTCATATTCCAGAGGACTTAACCTTTATATTACAGTTAGTAGTTTTGAGATGTTATTGGTGTTGTCCTGATATCCTGACAAGATATCCTTTTGTAATAGTAGAGGCTTCATACAAAGACAAAGTTGACTAGTTTTCGGTATTGTAACGACCCAAAGTACACCCTAGTCATTACCGGCGTCGTCGTCCTCGGAGAGGACTAAGACAAGACCTTAGCATCCATGATAGCACATCATAGATAAAAAATACGGAAAAATTTAAAACTTTTCATTATGAAGCTTACTTAGGCTTCTCGTATAGAAAACATAAACAACATATATGAATTTAATCTAATAATTTGTCTCACATTAAACTATCTACAAGAGTATGAATCACAATTGTTTGGGCATAGCCCTTAGTCTATTACGATATGCCATATAGGCTACATTGAAGTCTCAATATAAGAATGGAATAATTGTCTCAAAACATAGACAAAACTAATAAGGCTTGATGAGTGGCACTATCCTCGGAACTCATGAGTACTCACCAATTGACTTAGGAAAGATCCAAGTCTTCTTCTCCAATGACCACGAATCTCCTCAATGGCCCGAACCTAAAATGTTTGGGGAAAAAGGAAGAAATATGGGTTAGTAGAAAACTACACGTATTAAGTATGGCTCCTATGCAAAAAATCATTAATACCTGAGAAAAGGACAATTTAGTCAAAATCATGATTTCCATCAATTTAACTCAACATGCATATATAAGAAGCACAATAAGTCAATTCAACATAATACCAACCCAACATGTAGATCACTCAAGCAATACTTGTGAAATGCAAAAGATAGAACCCCATAATCCTATTCATGGCTAAGTATCACATTAAGAAAACCACTTCATACTTACAACATATTCTCGTAATTCGTCATAGCATACTTAATACACACACACACACATACACACACACACACACACATATATATATATATATATATATATATATATATATATATATATATATATATATATATATCTTATCAACATAATCATAATCATAAAAGAACACTACTAGAATCATCCCTTAGGTTTCCACATGTGCAATGAGCAAGAGAAGTCCCATACCCTCCCTCACCCTATGTAGTAGCCTTCAAGTCAATCCTAATAAGAGTTCACATACTCACTTGTTAATTTACTTTTTACATTAGGGAAAGAAGTACAATAACCTACATGAGACCATGTGAGCTACATGGAATTCGGTAATTTACTCCCACACCCAAAATAGAGGGTTAAGACTTGCCTAAGGTGTAACCATTCGTACGTAGCTATCTAAGTGGATCCACTAAGCTAGAGTCCTATATGGGAACATAGTTAAGGGTCAAGGAGATTGTTTCTAGAAACCTTGACTTACTAATGTGGAGGTTTCCATCTCATGAAACAACACATAATTTTGGAATCCGGATTTACTAACGTGAGGAAACCCATGTGGGAGGCGTGACTTACTAACGTGAGACCTCCATCTCATTTACATACCCTTTCGGTGCTAAGAAATTATTACCTTTATTAATCATATTATTCATCATATAAGTTCACATTAGTCTCTTCTAGACCCCTATGTAAACATCTTATCATATCTAGATCATAGGTCACCACAAGTGAGAACAAATCCTTTCACTTTAGAAACCATCTCATAAGTGAGCAAACTTTTGACTTAACACCTTATTATAATAATGAGAAACTAATTTCAATCATATAATAATCATACAATAACATACTTGCATAATTCATAACAAATTCAATAGTCTAGGGTTAAGGATGAGGAATACTTAGCATCAACATCACAACCACACATTAGATTGAATCCAAGAAGAACCAATCAACATGCCTCATTGCCCTTCCAAGAACCTTCATACTTCCATTACCAAGAATACATAACCAATTACATAAACAAGGTAAATTCTAGAAGCAATATATAATTAACAACAAGGTAGTCAATCTACATGTTCATGATCTTCACCATTCACCATATCAATTTACGGTTTTCATGAAATTGGGGGAAAAACATGGGTCTTGGTAAATATCATAGGAAATCATCAATTAACCATCAATATTTACTTAAACAACATGAAGTAATCATAATAAACTACAATTGATTCATAATTTTGTTTTTCAAAGAAGACCCATATGTAGAAGAAAACCTAGATTTTTGGAGGATTTAGAAATCATCTTTTCGGGGGATCTCTTGGGGAAAATGATCCCAAGAGTGAAATAAACCATACCTTAAAGATGATAAATCCATGAAATTGTGTTGGAAACTTGAAGGCTTGATCTTCTTCTTGGAGCTCTAATGGTCTTCAATGGAGGTTTGGAGGAAGAGAGCATTTGAGAGGGATGAGAGTGATTTTTTATTTCAAATATTGGACTTGTTTTGAGTGTTAAAATTGAGCTAAAACTGACCCTAAGACATTATATAGTCACCCATTAAATTACCCCAAATACCTCTCACTTAAATTGGTCTTTTTGTGAAGTCAAAACACTAAAAATACGACTTTTACGAATCTGTGAAGTAGTTGCGCATCACGGGGTTAATTTCATGATTTATTTTGAAATCCGAGTTAAGCCAGTGGTCCTCGTGTATGCCCTGCATCGCGATTCCAAGTTCAAATCTCCCCTTGATTGCTGCGCGTTGTGCAACAGCCCCCACAATCCTGTTGGACGCATGCTGCTTTGGCAGCCCGCTCGCCCATGTTCGGGTCCTCCCAAGGACCCTTCTTGGGGTGTCGTGACTGTACGTTTTGACCCTATATACTACATTTTACCCATTTAAAGTATTTTTACATGTTTTTGACTTCATATGACCCTACGAAACCTTCACCAAACATAGGGACGTCAACTAGTTAAATTTAGCTAGTTTCCGGATGTTAAGGCTTTTCTTTAATGCTATGGCTCCAATACTTCTCAAACAAGTTATTTACACTATTTTAGGTCTAAAAGCATCATTATACTACATATGAGGATCTAATATGGGTCATGGAAATTACGGGGTGTTACAATATCCCCCCATTAGGAACATTCGTCCCCGAATGACACCTTAAACCTTCTATTGGGAAAAAGGAGTATACTCAACACTAACAGCCAACAAACCAGCAATATCATAATGATTCACAACTCATAGGAGTAATTTCAACTCCTTTCAACATATAATCATAGCATTACCACAAAGGAACTTAATCCACAACTCATGACACGTAAGAGGCTCATCATTTGCATCACATAAGGAGGAACTACATTCTCCATTCCAATATGAGCTCAACATGAACAATTTCAAAGAGTTGACATGGTAATTTCTTATCAGTAAAACATCAAAACATGCCCAAAACACTTCTCATGAATGCAATATATCACACTACATATTTAAATGCAAGTTAATCATGAGAGTCATATTTCACAGAACTCAATTTAGGCATGAATTTCTACAAGCATATGCACATACTAGATAAGCATGACAAGTTGAACATTATTCATATAACTCATTTAAGAGAATGCTACTAACCATAACTTTGGATAGGAGTAGGGGGAAAAAGATGAGGATATTGAGTCTTCATATCGGCCTCGGTCTCCCATGTTGCACCCTCAACAAGGTGGTTCCTTAATAGAACTTTTATGGAGGCAACCTCCTTATTCCTCAATTTCTTAACTTGACGATCCAAGATCTCAACCGGGACCTCTTCGTAAAAAAGATCCTCTTTTACCCATAAACCTTCTAGAGGAAGAATCGACACCGGATCACCTATACACTTCTTGAGCATAGACACATGGAACACCAGATGAATTGAGGCCAATTCGTTTGGCAAATCTAAATCGTACGCCACTTCACCTACCCTCTTCAAAATCTCATAAAGGCATACATAACGGGGACGAAGCTTCCCCTTCTTTCCAATCCTCATCACCCCTTTCATTGGTGAAATTTTCAAATAGACCCAATCTCCTACTTCAAATTCAAGATCCCTCTATCTATTGTCGGCATAGAATTTTCCCGACTATAAGCCGTTTTCAACATCTCTCTTATGATTTGAACCTTTTCTGTGGCATCATACACTATTTCGCGATCAAGAAGAGCAAACTCACCCACTTCAGACCATCCAATCGGGGACCGACACCCTCTACTATAAAGTGCTTCAAAGGGTTCCATACCAATACTTGCATGGTAGCTATTGTTGTAGGAGAATTCTATCAAAGGAAAGTGATAATCCCATTTCCCTTTGAAATCAATCAAACAGGCCCTCAACATGTCTTAAAGATTTTGGATGGTGCGCTCCACTTGTCCATCCGTTTGAGGGTGGAAAGCGGTGCTAAGCTTAATTTGGGTACTAAGCCCGCTTTGGAAAGATCTTCAAAAGTGGTAGGTCAATTCAGCACCTCTATCCGAAATAACCGAAAAGGGGGCCCAATATAACTTCACAATCTCTCTAACATACAATTTAGCATAATCCTCCGCCAAGTAAGAAACTTTTAGGGGAATAAAATGGAATGACTTAGTCAACTTATCCACAATGAAATAAATAAAGTCATGTTGTTGACGTGTTCGAGGTAATCCCACCACAAAATCCATGTTGACGTCTTCCCACATCCAAGTGGGAATGTCAATATCTTGTGTTAGACCACTCGAGCCTTGATGCTCGGCTTTGACTTATTGGCAATTTGGGCACCTCAACACGAACTGAGATACCTCTCTTTTCATTCCATTCCACCAATAGATATCACGCAAGTAACGATACATCTTGGTGTTCCCCGGATGGATGGAGTCTCGGGAACCTTGAGCCTCTTTCATGATTTTCTCCATTAAAGCATCCACATCCAGCACACATAATCTTCCTTGGTACCTAAGTACCCTATCCTCCCCTTGGGAGAAAGATTCATAATTCTTGTTAAGGACCAATTCTTTCAACTCCATCAAAATAGGATCAAGATGTTGCTTGGACTTCATATCAACCACTAGAGATGACTCGGAGTTATGACGGACCATGAAACCACCCTTTGAAGATTCTTAAAGTCGGACACCCAACCGGGTAAAACCTATGAACCTCCTTCACCAATTCTTTCTTATCATTACCGACATGAGCAACACTACCCATGGACACTCGGCTTAGTGCATCCGCTACCACATTGGCTTTCCTAGGATGGTGAAGGACACTCATTGAAACACTCCGAAAAGTCGAGACCTAATATAGATCCTAACATGAGTGTATAAGGGTTTATATACTGTTTTAATACATAAAATAATGTATATAAGTCATCCAAGAAGTTTTAGAGCCAGGACGTCAAAGAACGTCCATGAAGTTCGGAAACTAGCCTAATTGAACCAGTTGACGTCGCTATGTTTGGGGATGGTTTTGGAGGGTCAAATGAAGTCTAAAACTTGTAAAAAGACTTTGGTTAGGTAGAGTGTAGTATAGAGGGTCTAAATGCCCGAAAAGGATACTTTAAAGACCACCCGAAGGGTCATGGAGGAGGACCCCAACATGGGTGTACAAGCTGCCAAAGCATCCTGCGAAAGTCAAGAATATGTGGGCTGTTGTGCGACATGCACCCCACACGGACCTAAATGCCTCAAATTAATTTTGGGAAATAAAATGCGTGTTGGCCCCACGACGCGGTGCCACTTCCCAGATTTGGTAAAATCTTATTTTTGACATGTTGACTTCACAAAAAGACCCATTTAAGTGAGGGGTGTTTTGGGTAATTTAGGGGGTGATTACATATAGCCTAAGGGTAGTTTTAAGTCATTTTCACTCATTCGAATCCAATTCCCAAAACAAATCCAAAAGCTCTCACCTCTTTCTACTTTCTCTCTCCCCAATTCCTCCATTGAAGAATGATGAAAGCTTGAAGAAGAAGGTCAATTTCTCTATAATTTCACTTCAATTTCATGTTTTAATCTTCAATAAGGTATGAGTTCTTCACTCTTGGGATTCCTTCCCCAAGAGGTCCTCTCAAAGTTGATTTCAAAATACCAAATTCCATGGGGTTTTCCAATTCTAATGGATTTTCTTCTAAACTTCAAATTGATGGTAAATTGTGATTTTCTATGACTAATTGAGTATATATTGTTGATTAATTGTTGTTAATTGATTCTATTTCATGTTCATCATGTTCCCTTCCCAAAATTCCCAAATCTTGGATCTTGGTTATAAATTGATGGGAATTGATGTATGAATTGATTAATAGACTTGTTTTATCTATTCTAATTCGTCTATGGATTGGGTAGGGTAATGTATTGTTGGGATTGGATCAAATTCATGGTGAACCCTAATTCCCCTAACCCTAGGTTATGAATTGATATTAATTGGGATAGTGATGGTGCAATTGACCTTGTTCTTGTATTAATTACTATTGATTGATGTCACTACACCTATCATTGGATGTAATTGGTTGGTTGATCGTAAGACCATGATAATGACTTTTGAAGGATATTTGGTAAGTCTTCATAATCCTAACCTTTACTTCAACTATGATGGCTTGTTATTGAGGATGTAGTTCAATTGAAGTATACCTTGTGAATAGCCTATGTAGGTGTTGGTATGATGTTGAATTGAAATGTCTTGACTATGTGATTGTGAAATTACTCTTATGATAAAATGATATAAGGTTGGTGATGACTTGTCTATGAGCCTTATCATGAAATGATGATGATGATATGCTAATCTCACATATGAGGGTTGCCATGAAATGATATTCTCATGCAATACCTATTGAGATGACAATGAGTATACAAGCGATTAGATCCTATGACCTAAACTAAGTGATGATTAATAAATAAAGACATTTCAAAAGGGACTTAGCTTAGCACCGAGTGAACTTGACAATGGGAGGTGTTGACTTCCTATAGAGGAATATTCACCCTATAGTTCCATATGAGGTGTTGACTCCCCTATGAGGGACACTCACCCAATGGATTCCCATAAGATGAGGCTCCAATTCCATAGGCAGTTAGAGGGTCCAATACATATCTCCAAGGTCTAGAACTATGTTGCCACCATAGGAAGACTAGCTAGTGGATCCACTTGGAAAGCTACATTTATGTTTGACTCTAGTTTGGCTGGTAGACCGCCTTCCATCTGTGTAAGGTTTTACAACACCGGATTCCACAATTAGCTCTTGTGGTCTATGTCAGTTTAGGCAAATGTTCTCGAAAGTAAATTGAAGTAATGATGTGAACTCTAGGTAGGGTGACTTGAGAGGTTGGGTAAGTCTAGGTAGGGGTATGGGACTCTACCTAGGAATTGCACTAGTTAGCTTTGATAGAAGTCCTAGAAGGATGTTCTTATGATATAATAATCTTATAAAGTAAATGTTATGCTTATGTTGACTTTACATGTTGATGATACTATATGATGTTAGTTTCATTGATGAACATGCTATTGGTCTATATTGCTAAATATGATGATGACTACTATAGATGCTATGTTATGTTGATTTAGGCATTATTTGTGATCCTCTGTTTGGTTTACTTGATTGATTAAGGTTATGGGGCTTTGCTTGGTCATTGCAGTTGTAGGCTAAATGGTGTGTTATGAGTAAGGGTCTTGCTTATTATGATGTTATGAACTATTGTATATGTTGACTTGACTATTACTTGTTGATGTTGGTTTTGTGTTGTACATGGATTTGATTTATGGATTATGTGATTATTGGCTTATATGGGTTATTGATTGTGCATAAGGCTTTTCAAAGTACTTTAGCATGGTTTTGATCAAATGTCCTCTTTGGCATGATTTCACTTGTTATATGTGCTTATACCCATACTTAGTACAAGTGTGTACTAACCCATGTTTGATGTTTACTAGAAATGTAGGATCCGGACGTTGATATTAGAGAAGACTTTGAAGACTACGTGGATTCTTATCTTCCAAGTTTGGTAGGTCCTCATTTTCCGAGGACGATGCCATTATCTACCTATTGGATATTGTTTAGTCTTAAAGACACTTTTTTCATTCTCTTTAATTTTGGTACTATAATTGTAAATCTATATGTGGCTATAATTATTTATGTAAGGGATATGCCCAAATTTTGATTCTCTTGTATAGATGGTTTAATATGAGACAATGTTATAGACTTCTTATCAGACTATCTTATACTATGTATGTGCAATAAAAGTAGAAGACTATGTAATCTTCTTATATGAAGGGTCTAAGTAGACTCGATAAATATATATTATGTGTAAGCGAGTGGTCTAAGTAAACCTCAATGTAGAAGTAATCGAAAAGTTTTAAATTTTTCCGTATTTTTAACCTAGGAATGTAATGATGTAAGCTAAGAGGCTAGTATTAGTCCTCTTCGAGGCCGCCGCCGCCGCTTACGTCTCAGGAGTGCTCCCCGGATGTGACAAACTTGGTATTAGAGCATGAGGTTGAATACATTTAGGATTGATGTCTCATTAAACCACATCTACGCAGATTCTTATTCATAATTGTGAAGCGCGCCACACTTATGGATGAGGAACTATGTGATGCTTAGGAAACTCTCATCTTCTTGTAATCCTATGTTGTGCCTCTAGAGTCTACTTTATGTGTACTTTTACCTAAACCTTGTATGGTGGTTATAGGTATTAATTACCGAAGGGCAGCCGCAAGAAGGGCCGAGGAAGACATTGCTAATGCGGGAGCACAAGACAACCAAGTGCCTCCTCTTGAACAAGTTACTATGGAAGATCAAGTTCTGGTTGCTCCTACTCCCATGGCGGATGGGATATAAGGGCAGATTTTCTCCAAATGGACCAAGCCATACAACCCAAGAATGTCATCACTACTCAAGCACAAGCTATAATGACCCAAGCTAATCGGGAGGTGGTACCCCGAGGAAACCAACAAGTTAGCACCATGGCCTCTCGTTTGAGGTATTGCAGAAGACCCCAAGAGTTCAATGATGAATCTAAAAGATTCTCTATGCTATGTCGTTGACTACTAATGAGAAAGCAGAGTTAGCCACTTACCAATTAAAAGATGTGGCCCAAACTTGGTACGTCCTATGGAGAGACAATAGGCCTCTAAGGGGTGGTCCGATGACATGGGAGATTTTCAAGAAGGCTTTTGTTGATCAGTTCTTTCCTTTGGAGAAGAGGGAAGCCAAAGTAGAAGAATTCATCAATCTTCGTCAAGGAGTTATGAGTGTACTTGACTACTCTTTAAAATTCACTAAATTGTTAAGATATGCTCCTTCTTTGTTTTTCGACCCTAGAGATGAAATGATCCGCTTTGTGATGGGAGTGTCGGATGAATTGAAAGAAGAATGTTGTTCGGCTATGCTACATGATAATATGAACATTTCTCATCTCATCGTGCAAGCTCAACAAGTGGAAGAGACTAGGGTGAAGAGGAAGAGTAGAGAAGCAAATAGGGCCAAGTCTTTTGATGGTGGTTCTTCAAAGGGTAGGCTTGATATCTATGACAAACCTAAGTTCAAGAAGAGGTTCTCCAATCAAGTTCCTTCTAAGTTCCCTAAGGCTCGTGATGATAAGGTGCCTAAAACTAAGTCTCAAAAGGGAAAGAGTGGAAACTTACATAATGAGAAGCCTACTTATACCAAGTGTGAGAAAAGTCACTTTGGTGAATGCTTAGTTGGGACGGGCAATTGTTTTAGTTGTGGAAAAAGGGGTCACAAGGTGAGTGATTTCCCTAATTGGAAGGGGCAATACAAGGGAAGTGAACAATCAAGTTGTTTAAATAATGATACTCCGAAGAAGAATCATTTCTATTCTCTCCGCTCTAGAGGTGAGCACGATACTTCTCCCGATGTGGTGACTGGTATGTTGAAAGTCTTTTCTATTGATGTATATACTTTACTTGATCCTGGTTCTACCTTGTCATTTATTACTCCTCTAGTAGCTAAAAAGTTTGATATTTTTATCGATATCTTGAATGAACCTTTTATGGTGACTACCCCGATAAGTGAGTCGGTTGTTGCTAAGAGAGTATATAAGAATTGTCCTATAATATTGGCCAATAGAGTTACTCATGTGGAGTTAGTAGGACACAATATGGTTGATTTTGATGTTATCTTGGGTATGAATTGGTTGCATGCTTGTTTCGCCTCCATAGATTGTAGAACAAGGGTGGTAAATTTTAACTTTCCAAATGAATCTGTTTTAGAGTAGAAGGGGGGAAATTCTATTCCTAGAGGTCGTATCATTTCTTGTTTGAAAGCCTGTAAGATGATCTCTAAAGGGTGTTCATACCATATAGTAAGAGTCCAACATTTAGACTCCGAAATTCCTCCCATTGAGTCGGTCCCCGTAGTGAGGGAATTTCCGGAGGTTTTTCTTAATGATCTTCCCTGTGCTCCTGCCGAACGGGTTGATTTTGGCATCGACTTGCTATTGGATACAAATCCCATTTTAATTCCTCCGTATCGGATGACTTCGACCGAATTGAAAGAGTTGAAGGCTCAACTCAAAGTTTTACTAGACAAGGGTTTTATTTAGCCTAGTATTTCTCCATCGGGTGCTATGGTATTGTTTGTGAAGAAGAAAGATGGTTCCCTTAGAATGTGTTATCGATTACCGTCAACTCAACAAAGTCACAATCAAGAACAAGTATCCTCTCCTTCGGATTGATGATTTATTTGATCAACTCCAAGGTGTGAGCTACTTTTCCAAGATTGACTTGAGATCGGGATATCACCAACTTAGGGTCAGAGGTGAAGATATTCCCAAGACGTCATTTCGGACTAGATATGGTCATTATGAGTTCTTAGTAATGTCTTTTGGTCTCACTAATTCTCCGGCGGTGTTTTTGGACCAAATGAATAGGGTGTTTCGGAGTTACCTAGATTCATTTGTCATTGTATTCATTGACGACATCTTGGAATATTTGAAAAATGAGGGTGAACACATGGATCACTTGAGGGTGGTGTTACAAGTGCTTAAGGAACACCAATTGTTTGCCAATTATAGCACATGTTAGTTTTGGTTGAGGTCGGTAGTGTTTCTTGGTCATATTATCTCTAGTGAAGGTGTGGAGGTTGATCCAAGAAAGACCGAAGCGGTGAAATTTTTTTCCTAGACCTTTTGCTCCTAGGCATTTTAGGAGTTTCTTAGGCCTAACCGGTTATTATAGAAGGTTTGTCGATGGGTTTGCATCCATTGCTTCACCTTTGACAACCTTGACTCAAAAGAATGTGAAATTTGAGTGGTCGGAGGCATGTGAAAAGAGTTTCCAAATGTTGAAGGATAGGCTTACTTCCGCTCCGGTATAGACTCTACCGGAGGGTACTAAGGGTTTTGTGGTCTATTGTGATGCATCCTGAGTCGGGTTGGGGTGTGTTCTTATGCAACACTGCAAATTTATAGCATATGCTTCTAGGCAACTCAATGTTCATGAGAAGAATTATCCGACTCATGACCTTGAGATAGTGGCCGTGGTTATTGCCTTAAAAATATGGAGGCATTATCTTTATGGGCTTCATGTTGATGTGTATACGGACCATAAAAGTATCCAATATATATTCACCCAAAAGGAGTTGAATCTCCGGCACCAGAGATGGTTAGAGTTGTTGAAAGACTATGACATGAGTGTTATCTATCACCCCGACAAGGCTAATATGGTAGCGGATGCTCTAAGTCGATTGTCCATGGGAAGTGTGTCCCATGTGGAGGAATCCAAGAGAAATCTAGTGAAAGATGTTCATAGGTTGGCTCATTTAGGGGTTTAAATTGAAAGTTCTCCAAATGGTGGTATGGTGGTACATCATAACTCTGAGTCGTCTTTGGTGGTTGAGGTGTAGTCTAAGCAACCCCTTGATCCATTGTTGATGGATTTGAAAGAATCGGTTCTTGGTAAAATGAATGAGTCATTCTCCCAAGGGGGATGGTGTTCTTAGATATAAAGGTAGATTGTGTGTGCCTAATTTTGATGATTTGAAGAGTAGTGATGGAGCCTGTTACTCTATTCATCCGGGTTCTACAAAGATGTACCATGACCTTAGAGAAGTGTTTTGGTGGGATGGCCTAAAAAAGGATATTGCGGAGTTTGTTGCAACTGTCCCAATTGTTAACAAGTGAAGGCCGAACACCAAAAGCCAAGTGGTCTACTATAAGAAATCCAAATTCCTACTTGCAAGTGGGAAGATGTTAATATGGATTTTGTAGTGGGTTTGCCTCGAACTCGAAAGCAATATGACTCTATATGGGTGGTAGTGGATAGATTGACCGAATTCGCTCACTTTATTCCCGTTAAGTCTACTTATTCGGCGAAAGACTATGCAAGGATCTTTATTGAAAAGATAGTGAGTCTTCATGGGGTTCATTTGTCCATTATATTGGATACAGGTGCTCAATTTACATCCCGGTTTTGGAGGTCTTTCCAAAGAGGTTTGGGTACTCAAGTGAAGTTAAGCACCGCTTTTCATCCTCAAATGGATGGTCAAGCGGAGCGGACGATCCAAACTCTTGAAGATATGCTTAGGGCTTGTATCATTAACTTTAAGGGAAATTGGGATGAGCACTTGCCTTCGGTGGAGTTCTCGTATAACAATAGCTTTCATTCATCCATCTCTATGGCTTCTTACGAAGCTTTGTATGGTAGGAGGTGTAGGTATCCTATTGGATGGTTTGAGGTTGGCGAGTCTTCGCTTCTTGGTCCCGATTTGATCTATAAAACTTTGGATGAAGTTCATATCATAAAATACCGGTTGCAAATAGCCTATAGTCGGCAAAAGTCTTATGCCGCTCATAGAATAAGAGACCTTGAATTTGAAGAGGGTGATAAGGTGTATTTGAAATTTTTTCCCATGAAAGGGGTGGTTAGATTTGGCATGAAAGGGAAATTGAATTCTCATAATGTGGGTCCCTCTGAAATCTTGCAAAGGGTTGGTAAGGTTGAATAAAAGTTGAAATTCCCTAGTGAACTATCTTTGGTTCATCCGGTTTTTCATGTATCCATGCTTACGAAGTGCATTGGTAATCTCGAGTCCATTCTTCCTATTGAAGGTCTTGGTGTGAAAGAGAACCTCTTCTATGATGAGGTTCCAGTTGAAATCCTTGATCTTCAAGTGAAGAGGTTGAGGAAGAAAGAGGTGGCCTCCGTAAAAATGTTATGGAGAAACCACCTAGTTGAGGGAGCAACATGGGAGGCCGAGGCCGACATGATGTCCCGTTATCCTCATCTCTTTCCTAATTAAGGTTAGTTGTTCTCCTTACTAATGAAAAATAATGAGTTGACTGCATTTGACTTGTGTTGCAAAATTATGCATAATTAAGGTAGAAAGGTTTTTGCTAAAATGAATTATCATGGAAAAATGCTCTTTTGCTTGATTTGCACTATTTTGTGTATTTGGTATATTGTTGTCTTCTTGATGTGATATTGAGACTGTGGATGTATTGTAAAAAGAAGTTTTGGCATGATTGACTCTTTAATGATATGTTGAGCTCATGTTGTTATTGTGAGTAGGAAAATTCCTCATGTTGTGGCTTTGAGCCTTATATGTGCAAAATTGATATTTTGAGTCATTATGTAAATGTCATATTGTTATGTTGAATTGAGATTTAACTTATATTGATGATGTATGTTGTTGGTTGGGCTACTAGTCTTGAGTCTATCCTTTCTCTTTTAAAAGGTTTAGTGTCATTTGGGGACGAATGTTCCTAAGGGGGGGGGGGGTTAATGTAACACTATGAAAAGTCGAGACACTAGAGCCTAACATTAGTGTCTAAGGATTTATATACTGTTTTAAGACCTAAAATAATGCATATAAGTCAATGGAAATTACGGGGTGTTACAGGTATGTAGGTATTATATTTGACTATGATTTTTCAAACTCTGAGTTTATCTATTCAGAAGTTTCCATATCTTTTTAAAGATTGCGTATTTGAGTTATTGAAATTAATTTATTTTTTATGACTGAGTTATTATTCCTCTTATAGTCAGCCGTGAAGCGGGTTTTCTTAGAAACCAACAATGGCTCTGGAATGCTGATCACGTCCAGGGTGTAGGTTTGGGTCATGACAAACTCGGTATCAGAGCACAAAGTTCAAGAGTCTAGGGTTTCATTGAAACCGAGTCTGTAGAGTCCTACTTAATAGTTTGAAATGCACCATATCTATAATTAGGAGTCTACAACATTTAGGAACTATCTCACTTTTTTCATACTCCTAATCGTTCAATATAGCTATGTCATAGAGATTTATTCATACTCATGTGTTTCTCAGATTCATTCGAGTACCCGTCATACTAGAGGTGGTTTAAAATAAAATTCAGTCCTTTATTGATGAGTTTCTCTTAGAAAATGTCTTGAGGAAGTCATGAGACTCAATAGGATATTGAGAGAAACCCACGAGTGAGTTAAGTGTTGAGTTTTGGAGAAATTCAGTCATGTTCATATGAATAATGTGTTTGAGCTAAAAGTGAGTTGTACACTATTCCCTAAACCTTATTAAACTTAGACCTTTAAGTGGATGGCATGTTTAAAGCTTGGGTAGTATTTTCTCCCTCAATTATAGTATGAATTACGAGATTATGAGCAATAGTAGTGAAAGTGCCCATAATTAGAGTAAAGTATGTAGACTTTCAGTAATCTAAGGAAAGGGGATAATGATGGGGTAGATTATGTGATCGCAATCGTGCACCCAATCATTTATAAGTGACGAGTTCCCTTAATAGTAAAATAAGGAATTATAATGTTATAGAGAGTTCTAGATAGAAATATGAGGAGTAGTTATTAGTCATGATGAGATGTAGTATATTTTTAAACCAAAATATAGTTGATGTCAATGTGGCATCGTGTTATAAAAGACTAAATTCATATGTTGAATAATCTAGCAGAGTACTCATGAGGTGGTATACCCAAGCTAGGCTTATGAACTCTGAAGGGGGAAACCCCATGTTAGTTAGAGGATGATAGAACTATTTGAGAAATAATGTGCATTAAGTGAGCAAGTAGTACTTAAGTTGTGAAGTCGAATAAGATGGCAATTTTTTTATTATGGAGAATAAGAGGTAAGGATTGACTACTTTTTCATAATTTCCTAGTTGACGAGTGTTTCTGAATTGTATCCAGTAGTTGTAAATTAGTATAGTAAGAGATTAATCATATTGGTATTTGCGTCTAGTAATAAACATTAAGTTGAATTTCAGATGAGTTTCTAGACAAACGATGGCAACATGAGGGTGATGATGCTAGTCTTGAGAATTGATCTAGAAGACTTTACATAGAGTAGGTGAGCAATTTAAATGATTAGATGCAATAAGTATGAGTGGTACAAGTGAGATACCCTAAACCTCTTGACAAGGGTAGTGAAGTGTGGCTAAGTCGCAAGCATAAAAAGAGCATTATGAGGTGTACCGAGAGGGTTACTAATCACATGATGTTAACAAGAACTCCTTAGTAAGGAGTCTTTGTATATGCTTATCAAGAGTTCGTTATTAATGAGATAAGTTTCTCTCAAGTGTTAGAGTAAAAGAGGATGTAGACCAGTTAGAGATGTTGGAATAGGTCCATAGCCTTCAAGTGTCAACTTTAAACCTAATGGGGAGATGATAAGATTTGAAATCAAGTCAAGTGTTGAGAATAAGATTGTAATGATTTCAAAGGAGTATGGGAAATATCTTTTCAGAGGTAGTTTCAGTAACAATGTCATGTTCGAAAGAGAAGATTAATGATCCTACGGTGATAATGATTGTGTGATAATTCTTTCTAAGGTTATAAATGAGAAAGAAGAAGAGAATAAGGTTTTATTATGAGAAATAGCTAAATTATAGCCCTTAGATGATTTTGAATAGTAATGTGGGCAAATTCTAGTTGGTATGATAGAGATGATAAGAGTAAACCTATTGCATACCCCATCCAGCCGCCATTCGAGCACAAATGATCCCAAGGGGGAGATATTGTAACACCCCAGAAAATTTTTAAACTACGACTTGAACCATCCTTAGTTGTGAGTAGGATTTTACCAAGGAATTTAAAATTTCTTAAGTATTAAGGTCAAGTCACTAAATATAGCACCTTGAGTTCCAAAAAGAATTAAAGATAAATAATTCAAGTCATTCCTTAGTTCTTTAATTTTTTAGGTCGATGCGTTAGGAGACTCATAAGATATCAAACGAAAGATCTCCGAGTCATCTTTACAACGCGACCAACTTTTCTAATTTTCGATCTCATATGAGAGAGATATGCCTTTTTGAAGTCAGACTGTCCATTTATGAAAAATTACCCAAAATAGGAGGGGTATTTTAGTCTTTTGCTTACCCCCACTTATTATAAATGCAATTTTCACTCAATAAAGGGTAAAAATTTATAAGAATAAGTCTCATTCATCCCCAAACCGTTAAGGGTTTTAGAGAAAACAAACAAGATGAAAAAAGTCCAAAGTTTCAAGCGTTTGTTCACGAAATTTAATATTTCGCCAAGAACCTAGTTCTTTGAGGCATGTAACCTTACATTTTGTTGGTTTTGTTCACCCACACGCCAATCATGAGTTTTTTTTTATGAACATATCCATAAATATCGAGCAATGTAATTTCTTGATGAGTTCTTGAAGTTTCCTCATCTATTAAGTTTTGATGTAAGATTCTACTTGAGTCAAATTCAAAAACACATATCTCTTAGAATATAAAGAGTTATGTGGACCATAAGCTGTTAAATTAAAGGTATTTGGATCTACGTTCAAACGCCACCAATGTTGCGGCAATCCAATTTATGAGTAAACAACTATGACAATTTTAGTAACCTGATAAAGTGCTACTACGAATTAGCTGATGGGAAAACCTTAAAATAGTATTTTTTTTTTGTCTTTTTATCTCCAAGAAAACCCTAAATGAATTTCTTGAATAATTAAAGTCTCAAAAAATGAGATTTTCATCATTTAATCCATCATTCTTTTCTCTCACAAACCCTAAGGAAAAATCAAAGTAGAAGACTACATTCAAGATTCTTTCAATCATTTTCAAGATTCTTCTTCAAAATAAGTCTTTCTCTAAGAATTCCATTCCTTTCAACTCAGATTCCTCCATACAATTATGAATCACTAATGAAAATCATAATTCTTGGCAGTAGAGTTTTCAAGAAATTAATTTATGAATCTCAAGAAAGGTTTTCTTGATTTTTTACCTTCAATCTATGGTTTCAAGGCTTCTAATCAAATTCTTCTACAAGAACCTTGTTCTTCCAGGTATGTAAGGCTATGATAGTGGTGTACAAGTTTGTCCTCGCGCCCTACATCTTCTTTCATATCAATAAAAGACAAATCTAGGATTCTACCCCTAGATTTGAGTATTCTTTGATAAGTTGATTTGAGTTCTTGAGCTCAATGTTCTTTTAAGAAACTCTATTCCTAAGTTTCAATATTTTTATTGAGATCCCTGAGTTGATTTGTTCATGTCTATAATTTAGTAGGGAAAAAATATGAATTTCCCCCCTAAACTTGTACCGAAAAGTCAGTTACACGCTTCAACTATCATAACGATTTATTTCACACCTCAACTACTTAAAAGTGAATTTTGATACCACCATAATATGTGCAACACCACTCTTAGGGTATGTGGTGTATTACACTCTCTACCACATTAGTACCATGTCATAAATTGTATTTTGTATTATATCATTTTTATTTTATTTTCTTTATTACTTAAGTTGTATTTTATAATTATATCTTACACTAATTAATATCTAATCAATTATTAAATTTCTCTAATAATTACGTCTTCTTCATAGAAAAATGGTAAAGAAGAAACTTTTAGCGATGGCCACCTAGAAAATTGTTCGGAATCTGGAGTTGAAGAATTCATTCATTCAAAATGTACCCACAAGAAGGTTTCTTAAGTTTCTACCATTAATAGGTCATGAAAAATGAGCTTCCATTATTATTTGTTGCGGCTTGTAGTTGTCAATATTTTTCAGATTCGGGCATACATTCTTTGGTCATTTACCATACTTTTCATAAAGGTTTATTTAAAATTGAGATAATAGAAAAAATAATATTCTTCCCGATTTCAATCGATATCACTCAACTCACTCAAAAACGTTGGTCAAAGCTCCAACAATTGAAACCTCCAAAATGGTACTCCTATTTAATGTAATTTTTTTCTTGGTTATTTCTTGTTATTGGTTTATTTTAAGCCTAATGAGGTGTGAAGAAGATTGTGCGGGGTGGGAAGAAGAAGAGATGTGGGGTAGGGGGTGTAAGAAATATTCTATTTTTTATTTTTTTTTACTTTAATAATTATCTGGCACACAATTATTATTATTTTGCCATGTTATCTTTAGGGGGTTAATAAATTCACTTTTAAATAACAGAGGTGTGTAATAGATCATCAAGATAGTTTAAGCGTGCAAGTGACTTTTCAAAACAAGTTCGAAGGGAATCTATGCATTTTCCCTAATTTAGTATGAACCCTATTTTGAGTTATAAATCTTGAGAAGTTTTTCAAAGTGATACTTGAGTTTTAAACTGTGTTTGAGGAAGTACGTATGAGAATGAGAAGAGTTGTATACATAAGTTCTTCATTTTTATTTAGAGACTTAAGTCGAGTCGTTCATACCGACAAATTAAGCATGAACTCCATCAATTGAGTATCTTTGAGAGTAGTATTATCTTCAAGTTTTAAGTCTTGAGTGTTCAGTTCCTAATCATTTTTGGATTATATTCCTAATCATGGGGCTACTATATGTATCATGCCCAGAGCCTATACCCTGGGCGCGACTGGCACTCGAGAACCATCGTTGGCGTCACGCGAAGCCTTCGCCGGACTTACTAATCAGCGAAACACTTTACTCAACAAAGATAAACTCATGAAATAAACTCAGTATATTTTAAAGGAACAATTTAATTGGCTAATGAGGCAACTTAAGTCTTATAACAAAACAACTGAACAAGACTAATGAACTGATAATGTCTAACTATCTATGAAGCCGCTAATACCATGAGGGATGTTGGGAAAACACCCCCTATTATCCTCATAACCAAGATTAAATGATAAAACAAAGATACGGACCCTTCAAAACCATGGAGGCTCACCAACAACTCTGAATCTCAACAAGATCAATGAGGCGTTAGATACTGATCCTGGTTAACTGTATATATATCGTAAAACGATGCATGCCAAATGAAGTCAGTACATTAAATGTATGAGCATGTGTGGGGAAATCTAACAAGAAATAAGCTTGAATTTGACTCAGAAAGAAACACTTACCTCATGTCTACTCCACTCATGGATACACAAATCAATGTAGAAAGAAAACAAGAATAATGATGTCGTTTATATATGCATTTAAAACAATAGATAACATCTCGAAGTATTGGAAAATAAAGTAACGTTCCAGTTGTATATAAAAATACAAAAACAAACTCTGTTTAGGAGATTCTCTAACCGACAACCATCACTATGAGCTATGTGATGATACAACGATCGCCCATGCTACCATAACTGTCATATACCTTGCCGAGATATAGAACACCTCGACTAAGTGGATCCACTAAGCTATGCTTAAAATCATTAAGAAATAATAATAAAAGTATGATCCTTTCTACCCACGTTGGCTATATGGTTTATGGAGACTTGCTTTATCTCAACTCATTCCCATAATGGTGCTCAATACTACTCTCAAAAGTATATTCACCTCATATGTTTAAAAACATAACTCTTTTTGTGGTTTGAGATTACTCAAAAATCTATCTTTTAAAAGAGATGATATTCAAAATTTCTCATGAAACTCTTTTGGAAATTTGTGTTTCCTCTCATATTGAATGTGAAAAGATTTACTCTTTGGGAATACTTAGTTCCAATATATCATTTTAAAGAAAGTGAACTTCACTTTCACTCTTACTCAACTCAATGCTCAAGTCTTAATACAAGTTCAAAACAATTGTAACATACATTTTGAAAAGACTCGAAGAGCTCTCAAGACTTGACTCTTAGCTCTACCTTGAAAGTGAATTTATCAATTCAAGGTTATGATTTATGTTTATGGATGATTTCTAGATGTTTCAAATTCATTTATCGCAGTTAGAATTGATTCAAAGTTTTGGTACACTTTAGAAGGACTCAGACGGGCTAACAACGGAAAACAGGTGGGGGCAAGCGACCCTGGCACCCCTAAAGTTCAGAGGCTCTTATTTGGTGCACTGCTGGCGTGCCGCACCAGCACTGCTGGCGTATCAGTGGATCACCGTGCCACCCCTTCCCCCGATCAATCACACAAAGTTTTCTTTTCTTATTTTTCACCTTAATTTGAATAGATTCAATTCTTTTTTCTCAATTTCTCTTTAGATTCGGTTACTCAATACATGTACCAAAAAATATACTCTAAAACAACTCTTAAAATTGATACGATCATCTCAAGAATTCATCAATCACATCCTAATTCAAGAACAAAATCAATTTCAAGAAGTTTAATCAAGAACATCAAACCTTCAAATTTTAGGACAAAAATGTCATGACCCAATTTAGAACCTAGACCGACGCTAAGGAAAAGAATTTCAAAGAAAGCGTTAACAAGAAATCTAGAGAAAATCGGGGAGAGTTTCTTCTGTTTTGGGGCCTATCTTGAAATTACCTGTATCAGAAACTAACAATGCAGCAAAGCAGTCTCATAAATAATCCACCTTCTTCATGGTTGTGACGTTTATGAAGGGTCAACCCCTCGGATTTTTTCGTTCTTGGCCTCTATTCAATAGACTATTCGAAGAATAAATATACTAATTCCAACTTCAAAACTTAAGAAGTCTCATACTAGACCTAAGTTTACAATACAAAAGAATACACAAAACTTCTAGTAAAAGGAATGATGATAGAGCGACTCTATAAATTTCAACAAATGTCTATAACAACTAATAAGCTTGTTATCCACGCGAACAAGTGCGGGGCTCACCAGAAATTATCAACGCGAAAGCTCTAGACATTATCAAAGTCACCTGTATTCCCTGTAAAAAAAATATAGAGAGGAGTGAGACGCTAGCTCAATGAGTAATAATACTTAACCAAAACCATTTTAATGAGGGACAAGTGAGAAAACATGCTAGTACAATAATCATAACGATGAAATAATGCTCTTTCAAAAACAATAACAATATTCAATCTTTTGTGCCTTATATAAGCAAAACCATAATTAATAGTAAACTCAAAGAAACCTTTCCATATCAAATCTCATAGATGTAAACTCTGAAAAATGCTTTAATATCAAATCTTATATCTGGGAGGTTTCCAAAGATGAATCATGTAGTAAGAGTGGCCTTCTCTTTAAGAAGTAATCAATAACAGTGAAATCATAAAGGAGTTAAATATTCATATCAGTAGATCCCTACTCAAGGGATATCAGTAACAGTATACTAGTTCCACCTTCCCACTAGCAAGAGCTTTATAAGAAATCAGTAATTACAAGGTGCACCAGGTCTAACGATCCCGCCGTTATCTATAGGATTAATCAAGGTCTACTCCCATTTAAAATTTTCATATAATTAGTAGAAGCATTTGAAAATCGAACAGATCATTTAAATCTTATCTAATCATATCATTTCAAAGTTTCACAATAACCTCTCAAAATACTATTTCTCAAGTAAGTATAAAATATTTCAATAACAATAATCATATTTTGTAAGAATGAGATCATCTCACCAATCCTTTTGGTATCATATCCAGTAAAAGACTTGTCCCACATGAAGCTCAAAACATGCGATAACATATTTACTTTATAAATGATGTGAAAATCATGCAAGTTATAAAACATCAATTGTGGTAATATTACTACTCACGAAATATGAAGCTCTTAACTCTAGTAATCCGTACGAATTCCTTTAGTCAATCTATAAACACATTCATATCGATTTCGAGTTAATCTCGTTGTTAAGGCTAATTCATAAACTAAGATAAAGATTTTCAAACCTTTTTGGATCTTCTTTTTCATCAAATTGTTAAATTATAATTATCCTAGGTCATAAGTAATTTCATTGATGCACGATCTCCTAACTTCAGCAAATTTACATAAGTTGTTCCTTTCTATCTCTCAGCTTATGTTCCTCAATATCATGATGTCACGACCGAAGAGTATACCCTAGAAGATATGTTATTTTCAAATCGTGGCGCGACGTACTTGACCTCTCGAAGGTTTTTGTACAATCCCTTAGAATTCGTTTATCGCATAAGAATATATAAAAAGTAGTGCGGAATTAAAACTTTTCACAACAACTGAATAGTACTTCAATATATCTTTCATATAATATCATAAGGAAAGGCTAAGTCTCAAGTCACCATCTTAGACATGCGAATATCATGGTTACAACCCATAAACCATCAATATATCTAAGTATATTAAAATATTCTTCAGTAAGAAAACTAAACATAGTTATGTCCTCGGAACAATTGAGGACATACCAACACTTGATTGAAAGGAATGTTAGAGTGCAAGCTTTACTTAAGAAGACTCCTCTAAATTCCACCTACACCTTTAAAGATAAAACACATATGTGATTAGTACATTAGAATGCACTAAGTATGGTGTCATGCAATAAAATCATGCTAAAAAGAGATTTATATAGTACATACTCTTTTTGAGGGAATCGTCATAACATAAGTATAAGAGACACATTTAACACCAAAGATCACATATAAGTCACATTCCAAGTAATCCACATCATAGCATTATCAATACTTCAAGACATATAAGGATATAACACTCCTACCAAGAGTTACTCTAAGATTCACTTGAGTAAAACAAGAAGAGAGCACCCATACACTCTCTTAAAGTCTTCTTAAGCAACCCTCAAATCTACCCTAAATAGGATGCTTTCATTCAACCTACACTAATTAAAGTCATAATCATTCATTAAGTCATTTAAGATTCATTTAAGCATTTAGGAGATTTCACATAATGGTCTTAGAAAGACCTAGGTAACCTACACTCTAGTACGTTAAAAGCCTACTCGTGCCATGTTTGGATAGCATCCCATTCCACTACCTAAACGTTGTAGTACTTATCCAATGCTAGAATGCATCCCACATGATGAGAATAGGCAATAACCGACATAGACCATACTAGCTAGGCATGGAATCCATAGTCTTCTCTACTTCATTGGAGGGTGTTTCACTTGCCAAGTGTAGAACTAGGACACATCCCATGTTGGTACATGGTTAAGAAATATCAAGGGTTTCTTTGTACTCTAGTATAACCTTAAGAAGAGTCACTCCTCAAGCATACTTACTCGGTGCTAGCCTTTGTTCACATAGAGTAGTTCAATCAAAAGAGCATATGAAGAGATACCATATAGTAGTCACAACCAAATCATAATACACCTTAGAAAAGAGGGTCCACTAGGGCTGCCATACAATGGTTACTAAGATAGCTAAATTACTTTCCTAAGGATGATTACATGTTGTTCCATCCAACAAACCCTAAGTCCATCTTTCACACAAGAAGGATACCATTACGGCTTTCAACTTCAAGGATATCATAACCTTCTATCTTAATTGACGGTTCTTCATAAATGACCTTATTATCAAGGTTAAAGGTCTTATTTCAATCATATATACACATACATGACTAGAGTACTTTAGCCTAGTAAGTCAAGAGTTCATATTCACTTACTTAATGTATCAAGGAAGGATATAGGTCTACCAAATAAAGACACAGATATCATCATATTATCACATGTATAATATCATTCAAGTAGCATGTAGGGTCAACTTAAGCATACTACATGTCACCCTACACACTTCTATAGCAACATCAATATAATCCATCACAAGCTCATATAATTAACTAAGAAGATTCACACTTCAAAATCAACTATACACACTTAAGACATCACTATAGCCAATCATGATCACATATAATCACTTAGAAGAACATATACAAGGACTTCACATGTACACATAAATCATATAGACCTTCACAATGATCATATAGCCAAGTTATAACATGATAATATAATAGTTCATAACGTAATGCCTATGAGGCCACATTCTTCACAATTATATCACATAAGTACCGCCACCATAAGTTTACCATACCAAACATCATAATTCATTACCTATATTACACAACATAGAGGAATTAGGTTAACATACCATCATTCCATCAAGAACAGCTCCAATCCATAGACATTCCAACCAATTCAATTCACAAGGCTGTTACACATTCCCGTACTCATCAATCCAAACCAATAATATAACTATACAATTGATCTATAAAGATACAACATGAACATAATCAAAACAAGGCAGCCTATATACAATTCTAACATGATCTTTACATAATTCAATAGCCCAATGTAATTTACATAATAATTCAACATAATTAAACCTTAATCAAATCTCCCATATTACGGCAAAAAGTAGGTAATCATGATTTGCATTAGTTCATAGAGTCTTAGATTAAGAATCATCAAATTAACAACAATTCAATCATAAATCATTGATTC
Organism: Solanum sitiens; assembly: GCA_016801875.1. NCBI lineage: Eukaryota > Viridiplantae > Streptophyta > Magnoliopsida > Solanales > Solanaceae > Solanum > Solanum sitiens. Next base: position 2,549,268 of record JABWTJ010000287.1, read on the forward strand.
AAAACATATTATGCAAGAGCCCATGGCTAGAATTCAAAATAAAATAATTCATGTTTGAACATCTTTGAAAACCCATTTGAAATTTGACTCCTTGAATGGAAGAGGATTCAAGGATTAAACACCATACCTTATTTAGAATTTAACCACTAAATTTGGTTGAAAACCTTGAGAAATTGTTCCTCTTCCTTGGAGCTTGAAGGTTCAACAATGGAGGTTTTGACTTGAGAGAACTTTGGGGTTTTGATTTAGGGTTTTGAAATAATGAGTTAAAGCAAGGTTATAGACTTGAAATTATTTATATTAATGAAACAAACCTTTTAAAACTAACCCCGCTTAATAAAAACTCTAATAGAATTTATTTGGTAACTCAAATTTTGACAGCCCGCCGAGGGACCACACCCACCTTCATGGTCCTTGAAGGTGGCTCACGACCCCTTTGACGGTCCGTGGTCCTTGGGGAAGTATCTTTCTCGCCTTTACAAGCCACCAAGAGGCTAATTAAGGTCCACAACCTTCTTCACGAACCGTGTTCAAGTCCACTGGCCGTGAAGTGGTCCATAAACTTTGAGGCAGTAAGCTGCCAACTTGGGACAACCTTGGCTCCCAGGTTGAGTCCTCCTCAAGGAACCTTTGGTTGGTCCTTGGGGAACCCAAATACACTCGTATAAAACTTAGGAACCGCTCAAATCTATTTAAACCAAAACGAATACATAATACATGCCAAAACACCCTATGACACACAAGCACGTTTCAAGCCTAACTTTCCAATGTCCTAGACGCTCTTGGATGTTTGACCTCCAAACACTTCCAAACTTTAGACACTTCCTCAAAAAAAACATTATAGCCATTTTAGGACTTTAAAGCCTCATGACACACATGTTAGACTCTAGCTTCACCTAATTCGTTTTTAGGGTCGTTACATTCTCCCCCAATTGGACAATATTCGTCCTCGAATGACACTTGCTTCATTTTAAACACTTTCAAAAGAGATAAGACTCAAAGACTAGCATCTCATAACTATACAACATCATATTCAATACACATAGATAGGAAGAACATAAACTTCACATAACAAAGAGACTCAAAACACAACAAGGCAGTAGGAACTTTATCTACAACTTATCATGCAATAAGACTCTCTTTTTCATTTCATATAGGAGGAAATTCTTTCTCCACACATTATCATGCTCATATACAACATTTCTAAGCACATTATAACCAACTTTCATAAAAAAACAATTTAGCAAGAATTCCAAATAATTCACAAATGCAATATTTTAGCAATTTGCTATGAAAGCATGACTATATGAGAGACAAGGTCATATAAATTGATTTTACCACATAAAAATAACTTCATGAAAATGAACAATGCAAGGATATCAATGAAATTAATTTTCAACAAGACTCCTAAAGAAAATGGAACATGCTACTATCACCATCTACTCCTCATACTCCCCCACTTAGAAGGAACCCAATAACAACTAAAGAGAGAAACCTATAATGTACCGGCAGCATCACCCGACTTGGGTTTATCTTTGAGAGCATAAAAATGACTCCTCTTTGGTGCACCATCATTCGGTGCACTAGGAGGAACTTTCTTGGCCTCTCTTCCTCTAGCTGCACTTGTAGGACAATCCTTCAACTTATGACCATCCTTACCACAACAAAAGCAACCACCGATACATGCTAGATATTTCCCAAAGTGCTTCTTCCCACAAGTAACACAAGTAGGATTAACACCTTCAGAACCATTACCTCTTTCAAACTTGACCATAGGAGCATTAGATCCTTCTTGCATTGGAGCCCTTTTCTTGAACATAGGTTTGTTTTGCTCATTGGATCTACTCCTCTTCAAATTCTTTGAGATCCTACTAAGTTTGGACTCTTCAATGGATTGTGAAAACACCATAAGTCTAGACAAGTTCATGTCATTATAGAGCATGGCCGTACGAAACTCTTCTTTGACACGGTAGGCAACACCTGTCACAAACCTTCTCATCTCATTCCTAGGGTCAGACACCAAGCATGGAGCATATCTAGAAAACACGGTAAACTTCAAAGAATACTCTTCAACACTCATATTACCTAGTTAAGGTTAATGAATATCTCAACCTTCACGTCCCTCCTCTCACGGGGAAAGTACTTTTCTATGAAAGCCTACTTAAGATCTTTCAACTCTATGGGACCCGACTCAACCTTCCTATTATATTTCCATTGAGTGTACCACACTTGAGCAACATCCCTTAATTAGTACGAAGCTAACTCCGCCTTCTCCCTAGAAGTCACTCCCATGGCACTCAACACCTTGTACACACCATCAAGAAACTCTAGGGGATCCTCTCCCATCTAAGAGCTAAGAAAGATAGGAGGATTCATCCTCAAAAAGCTCCTCAATCTTGAAGTCATGGTACTCTCTAAATCATTCACTCTAGGTTTAATGCCCCTATTTTCATGAGTTGTCATGGCTCGGGATAGGGCAAGAAGAGCCTCTCCACTCTCTCTATTAGTCATGTCCAGGGGAACTACTAGAACCTCATCCCCTTTACCCCTAATAAGAACTTGCTCACCTTGAGGAGCTTGCACAACTTGTGGAGCTTTTCCACCTTGGAGAACTTGCTCAAAGAGGGGAGGAATTTCCTCGTTCACCCTCTATTCTTAAACACTTATTGGAGCAATCCTTCTAGTAGTCATCTTATATAAACACAAGGAAAAACATTATGAAAGGACACGCTTAACTTTTAATCTCTACAACACGACACAAGAGTAGAGAAAAAGGGAAAACTATATCGTCCTATTGCCTCTCGCTCATTAATGTGTCGCGACTCACACCAATGAACAAGACTTTACTAGACGTGGCTTTTTTGAGACTTTTAATCCTATAGACTACTTTATAACCTTATGCTCTATACCAAGTAGGTCACGATAGGAGAATATGCTCTATACCTTAGATATCATTCATCGCAAAAACATAAATGAAAGGTAGTGCAGAATTAAAAATTTTTACAACAACCAAATAGTACTTCCAAAGATCTTCCATAGAAAATCATAAGGAAAGACGAAGTCTAAAGTCTCCTTCTTAGACACACGAATATCTTGTGTAATGGCCCATACAACATAAATATTGATAATATCTAAGTCTATTACAATGTTCTTGAATAAGAAAACTAAACATAGTTATGTCCTCGGAACAATTGAGGACATACCAACACTTTCTCGAAAGGAATGCTAAAGTCCAAGCTTTACTTCAAAGGACTTCTCTCAAATGCCACCTACACCTTTGAAGATAAAACACATATGCAATTAATACATTAGAATTCACTAAGTATGGTGTAATGTAATAAAATCATGCTGAAAGGACATTTATATAATACATGCTCTTTTTGAGGAAATCTTCATATCACAAGTATAAGAGATAGCTTTAACACAAAAGATCATATATAAGTCACATTCCAAGTAATCCACATAATAGCATTATCAATACTTGAAGACATATAAGCATATAACACTCATACCGAGAGTTACTCTACGATTAACTTGAGTAAAACAAGAAGAGACCACCCACACAACGTATTAAAGTCTACTTAAGCAATCCTTAAATCTACCTTAAATAGGATGCTTTCATTCAACCTACATTGATTCAAGTCATAATCATTCATTAAGTCATTTAAGATTCATTTAAGCATTTAGGAGATTTCACATAATGGTCTTAAAAAGATCTAGGGAACCTAAACTCTAGTACCTTCAAAGCCTACTCGTGTCATGCCTAGATAACATCCCATTATACTACCTAAACATTATAGTACTTATATATTACTAGCATCGAACATGACGAGAATAGACAATAACCGACATAGACCATAGTAGCTAGTCATGGAATCTGAAGTCTTCTCTACTCCTTTGGACGGTGTTCCACTTGCCAAGGGTAGAACTAGGACACATCCCATATTGGCACATGGTTATGGAATATCAAGGTTTTTTTTATACTCTAGTTTCAACTTAAGAAGAGTCACTCCCTAAGCATACTCACTGGGTGCTACCCCTTGTTCTCATAGAGTAGTTCAATCAATAAGGCATATGAAGAGGTATCATATAGTAGTCACAACCAAATCATAATACACCTTACAAAAGAGTTTCGACTAGGGTGTTCATAAAATGGTTACTAAGAGAGTTAAATAACTTTCCTAAGGATGATTCCATGCCATTCCAGCCAACCAACCCTAAGGCCATCATTCACACAAGAAAGATACCATTACAGCTTTCAACTTAAAGGATATCATAACCTTCTATCTAAGTTGAAGGTTCCACATAAATGACCTTCTTGAAAAGGTTCAAGTTCATATTTCAATTTAACATACACATACATGACTAGGCTACTTTAGCCTACTAAGTCAAGAGTTCACATTCACATACTTCATGTATTAAGTAAGGGACATAGGTCTACCAAAGCAAAACACACATATTATTATATTATCACACGTTCAATATCATTCAAGTAGCATATAGGGTCTACTTAAGCATACCACAAGACACCCTACACACTTCTATAGAAATATCACTATAATCCATCAAAAGACTCATATAGTCAACTAAGAAGATTCACACTTCAACATCAAGTATACACACATAAGGCATCACTATAGCCTATCATGATCACATATAATCACTTAGAAGAACAAATACTTGGACTTCACATATACACATAAACCATATAGACCTTCACCATAATCACATAGCCAAGTTATAACATGATCATATCATAGTTCATAAAGTAATGCCGACGAGGCCATATTCTTCAAAATTACATCACATAAGCACTGCCACCGTAAGTGGACCATTCCAAACATCATAATTCAAGACCTATACTACACAATATAGAGGGAACTAGGTAAAAACACCATCATTCCACCAAGAAAACCTCCAATCCATATCCATTAAAACCAATTCAGTTTACAAGGCTCTTACCCATAGCCATACTCATCAATCCAAACCAGTAATCAAATTATACAATTGATCTATCAAGATGCAATATGAAAATCATCAAAACAAGGCAGCCTATATACAATTCTAACATTATCTTTACATAATTCAATAGCTCAAAGTAAGCTACACATTTATTCAATATAATTAAGCCTTAATCAAATCACCCATATTCGGGACAAAAGTAGGAAATCATGATTTGCATTAGTTCATAGAGTTTTAGACTAAGAATCATCAAATTAACAACAATTCAATCATAAATCATTGATTCAAAACATTTTATGCAAGAGACCATGGCTAGAATACAAAATAGAATAATTCATGTTTGAACATCTTTGAAAACCCATTTGAAATTTGACTCCTTGAATGGAAGAAGATTGAAGGATGAAACACCATACCTTAGTTAGAAGTACCCACGAAATTTTGTTGAAAAGCTTGAGAAATTGGTCCTCCTCCTTGGATCTTGAAGGTTCAACATTGGAGGTTTTGACTTGAGATAACTTTGGGGTTTTGATTTAGGATTTTGAAATAATGAGTTAATGGAAGGTTTTAAGACTTGAAACTATTTATATTAATGATCTAAACCATTTAAAACAAACCCCACTTAATAAAAACACAAATAGAATTTATTTGGAAACTGAAATTTGGACAGCCCGCCGAGGTACGACGCTCACCCTACACCTCATGTCAACAACTAACTCCGGGGCATAATGGGAAGTTGGGTGAACTTAAGGTTTTACTCATTCACACTAATAGATTCATGCTTAAAAGTAAGGAATTCTCGTACATTTGCTTCTCTTAGTTTCCGTGAAAAGAAACACCCCAAGGAGGCCTCCTCAAACATATCCCAACTCCCAGGTGGTTCACCTTAAGCTCTATTATTTTACCATTTATCAAACAAAATTCTACGACACTTTTTAATAGGTATGAAACTAGTTCCACTCTCTTAGCATCAAAATTATGCAAATCTCGAAAGCCTTCTGAAGCTCTTAAAAAAATTGGATCCTCAGTGACACTTGAACCAGTGAAGCTTGAAGGATTCATCCTCAAGAACTAATAGATCCTAGACGTATTAGCCATATCGTGTCGAACCCGTCTTTGCTGCCTAACTTGGTTGGTCATAACTTGACTCAATATAGGGATAGCTTCCCAGAACTCAACATTGGTGACCTCTCCTTGGGGTTGCACTTTGGTTGCATTTGGAAACCCTTGTTCCTCACCATTTCTTTTAGAAAGACGACCTTTGATAGCTATTCGTGGAGGCATGATATGAAAGATACGCACAAGCATGAGTTAGAAGGAAGTATTATAGAGATGAACTTTATCTCACAAAAAGAGTATGAAAGAAGTGAGATAGTTGTAGCCTCCTAATTATAGATGTGGTGCCCTTCAGACCAATAACTAGGGATCTACAAACACGACTTCATAGACACCCTAGGACTCTTGAACTCTGTGCTATGATACAAAAGTTTTCATGCCCTGAGCCTACACCCTGGGCATAATTGTCACTCGAGAACCATTGATTTCCCCAAGCTAACCATTTTCCTGGATTACTACTTAGCAGAGGACTTTACTCAACAAAGATTAAATCATGAAATAAACTTAGAATGTTTTAAAGGAACCATTCAACAGGCCAATGGGGTAACTCAAGTCTTATAACTAAATAACTAAACAAGACTAATGAACCAATAGTGTCTAACTATCCATGAAGCCTCTAATACCATGAGGGATGTTGACATAAGACCACTGATCATCCTTTTAACAAACTGAAATAATAAAACAAACACAGAAATACTACGAAAGCAAGGAGGCACACCAACAACTGTGAAGCTAAACTATATTAAAGAGGCACTGTATGTTGATCCTGGTTACCTGTATCTGCATCATAAAATAATAAAGGCCAATTGGCGTTAGTCCATTGAATATACGAGAATATGGAGGGAAATATTAAAAAAATAGAAGATTCTCTAACTGACAACCATCACTATGAGCTATGTAAAACCGTAGATAAGATCCAAAATGAAACATGTACCTCATCTTTATTCACCTCATAGATACAAAACTCAATGCAGAAATAAAACAACAACAAAGATGCAGTTTATATAAAGCATTCAAAACCGTAGATAAGATCCAGAAGTATTGGAAAATACAACAATGTCTCATTTTTCTATAAAAAAAATACAAAAATAAACTTAGTTTGGGAGATTCTCTAACTGACAACCATCACTATGAGCTATGTAATGATACATTATCTCGCCCAGGCTTCCAGTACTGTCATTTATCTTGTTGGGACATAGAACGTCTCAGTTAAGTAGATCCACTAAGCTATGCTTAAAACATTAAGGAATAATCTGTAACACTTCGAAAGTATAAAGCCTAATCTAGAGCCTCACTGAGTGTCTAACGGTTGTAACACTGTTTTAAGGTAAAAAAAAACAATGTTAATAAGTCATTTAGGAAATTTTAGAGTCAAGACGTCAAGGAATGTCCATGACGTCGAATAACGCAAAAGGTGCTAGCATGCCTTAGCCTTTTTGACAAGGTTTTAAGACTCGGAAATTGATAAAATTTGGTTAAAGCGTGTCTAATACATATTAGAGTAGGTTTAAGGTCAAAATGTCCAATTACGACTCCCCAAGGACCACCCTAAGGGTCCTTGAGAAGGACCCTTCCATTTTGACCAAAACGTTGTCATGTACAGTGTCTACCAATGAAGGCAGACGACGGGGCGTGATTGAATCAACGGGGCATCAATTTCCTACGTCGATGCTCACTTATGCAATTTTTAAAATATGGCCAAAATTCTCTGACCAAAACAACGGTTGTACAGCACAGAGGAGGGTCTTGGTCATCCATTTACCTACGGCCCGTAGGTCGGGTGTCGTAGGTCAGGTCTGCACTTTTTTGTGAAGTTTTAAGTTGTTTCGTTTAATTAGTTAGTTGGTTAGTTAATTAATTAGGGGTTAAGGGAGGTCTAATTAAGTTAGTTAATGACTAATATAATGACCTAAACCTAATAAACCTAACCTAACTCCCATATTTCTCAAAACACAATTGCTCTTCCTTCTCTCTTCTTTCGCCCTCCCATATAGAAGAACTCCATTGAAGGTCTAGGTCAAGGTGTTAGGGCAGCAAGAAGGGTGATTTTCTCTATCAAACTTCAACAATTAACAAGGTATTGGTTCCTTTCACCTTTGGGGTTTCCTTTCCCCAAAGAGTTCTTCCAAAATTGATTTCAAAATGATGAGTTTCATATGGGTTTTCTTCAATTACGTATTTGATCTTATAAATTGCATTGTATATGGTTTCTCTTGATTATTATAGATATATTATGTTGTATTATGATTCAATTATGCTATTTCTTGATTAATTAACCTAGTTTGGGAAGTAGATCAAGAAATTGACCCAAGTCCCTAACCCTAGGTTTTGAATTAGTGATGAATTGATTTGTAGTGATTCAATTGACTTCATTATTGTATTAATTAATAGTGTGATGATATTACACCTACTTTTGGGTTGAATTGGATGGTTGATGGTAAAACCTTGGATGATGGTTTGTGAAGGAGATTGGGTAAGTCTTGTGATCTCAAACCTTTACTTCAATTATGACTACTTGTGTTTAGTGATGAAGTTATATTGAAGTATACCATATGATAACATTGATTAGGGTTGGTCTGATGTTGAATTGAAATATCTTGATGTATGGCTTGTGAGTTGTTGGCTAAGATGTAATGATATAAGGTTGGTGATAAATTGCCTATGTGCTTTATTATGATATGGTGATGTAAATCTGCTAACCTCACATGTGTGAATTGTATTGAAAGGACAAACTCATGCAATTCTTATTGAGCTATGATTATAACTATATAAGGGGTAGACCCCTATGACTAGAAACTAAGTTATGATTGTTAATGAAAGATATTTCAAAAGGGACTCTAGCTTAGCACCGAGCGAACTACAAGTGAGGAGTGTCCCTTCCCACATACGGAAGGTAGGTTCACTGATGTACTCATGAGATTGGAGACTATAATGCACGTAGCATAAAGAGTGTCCCAAACACATCTCCTAGTTCTGGAACTATATTTCCCCCATAGAGTGGATCCACATAGATTCTATGTTCATGTTTTGGTACTACCTTGGCAAGTAGACCACCTTCTTTCGGTGTAGGGTTCCATGACACCGGATTCCACATTAGCTCATGTGGTCTACATTGGTTAAGGCAAGATGTTCCCAAAGGTAAAATGAAGTAATAAAGTGAACTCTAACTAGGATGACCTAAGGGCTTAGTCTAGGTAGGGGTATGGGACTCTACCTACACATTGCACTAGTTAGCCTTGAGGGAAGTCTTACAAAGATGTTCATATGTGATTATATGCTTATAAACGTAAATTATATGCATATGTTGATCTTACATGTTAATGATACTATATGATATTGCTTTAACTTATGAACATATGGTTGGTCTCTATTCCCAAAGTATGATGACGTTTACTCTTAATGATATGGTATGTAAAGTTATGCATTGCTTATAGTTCTTGTTTGGTTTACTTGGTTTAGTGAGGTTATGGGGCCTTACTTAGTCATAGCACTAGTGACTTAATGGGGGTGTATGAGTGATGGTCTTGCTTTGGTTATGATATTATGAACTCTTATGCATGCTTGTTGATATTATAACTTGAAGATAGAGTTGTATTGATTATGATCTCAATTATGTTGATATGCATGTTGACTTGACTATACTTGGTATTGTTGGTCTTGTGATGTACATGGTCTTTACTTAAGAAATATGTGCATATTGACTTGTATTGGCTCTTGAATGTGCATAAGGTATTTCGAAAGTGAGTTTGAGTTCTTTTGAATACATTTCCCTTTTTAGCATGATTTTAATGTTGTATGTGCATATGATCCTCTACTTAGTACAAATGATGTGCTAACCCCATTTCTCCCTTTTCCCCAACATTTTAGGTTCCGGCTGTTGTGGAAATTGTGGCCATTTGCACGGAAGGCTTGGAATCATTCTTCAAGTGGGTATGTCCTCAAGTCCGAGGATGATGCCTTCTTATTACTCTAGCTATGTTTTGTTGTGATAGTCTAAAGACGATCATTCCATTCTACTTGTAGATATTGTTGTAAGCCCTAAGTGGCATTTATGCATTGTGTAAGGGCTTATGCTCATATTGTTTGACTGCGTTTAGACGGTTTAATAAGAGACATACCTTTTAAGACTATGTTGTGTATTATATATATGTTCCATAAAAGTAGAGGACTATTGAATCTTCTTATATGAGGGGCCTATGTATACTCGATATGAATATGTTATGTGTAAGCGAGAAGTCTAAGTAAACCTCATCAAGTAATTGTAGATGAAAAAGTTTTAAATTTTCACATTTTTTTACCTATGAATGTAATTATGAATGCTAAGAGGCTAGTCTTAGTCCTCTCCGAGGACGACGACGCTGGTTATGCCTAGGGGGTGCTCCTCGGATGTGACAAACTTTGTATTAGAGCATGAGGTTGAATATCCCTAAAAATGATGTCTCATTAAGACACGTCTAAGTAGATTCTTATTCATAATTGTGAAGCACGCCACACTTGTGAATGAGAGACTATGTGATGCTTAGAAAGTCTCATCTTCTTGTATTCCTATGTCGTGCCTCTAGAGTCTTGTTATGTGCTTTCACCTAAACCTTTTATCATGGTTATAGGTATTAATACTCAAAGGACAGCGGAAAGAAGGGCTGAAGAAGGCATTGCTAATGTAGGGTCTAATGACAATCAAGCTCCTCCAAGGGACAACCAAGTACCTCCACTTGAAGAAGTTGCTATGGGTTATCAAGTTCCGGTTGTTCCTCAACCTATGACCGATGGAGAGATAAGGGTGGCTTTTCTCAATTTGGACCAAGCCATGACCTCACAAGCCAATGCCGTAACTTCTCAAGCACAAGCCATGACGGCTTAAGTGAATACAAAGGTTGGACCCCTAGTTCCTCATCATGTCAACAACATGGCATCTCGTTTGAGAGACTTTACTAGAATGAACCCACCTATGTTCTTCGGTTCGAAAGTGGATGAAGACCCTCAAAATTTCCTCGACGAGGTCTATAAGATTTTCTATGCTATGACTGTGACCTCAATTGAGAAGGCCAAGTTTGCGGCCTATCAACTCAAAGATGTGCCCCAAACTTGGTACGTGCAGTGGAGGGATAATAGGGTACTAAGAGGTGGTCCAGTGACTTGGGAGATCTTCAAGAAGGTGTTCCTTGATAGGTTCTTTCCTAGATATTTGAGGGAACCTAAGGTTGAAGTATTCATCAACCTTCGTCAAGGAGGTATGAGTGTACTTGACTATTCCTTGAAATTTATTAAATTGTCCAAGTATACTCCATCCTTGGTGTATAACCCGAGGGATAAGATGAGTTATTTTCTTACGGGGGTGTCCGAAGACTTGGTTGAAGAATGTTGTTCGGCCATGTTTTATGATTATATGAATATCTCTTATCTCATGATATATGCTCAACAAGTGGAAGAAAATAGGCTAAAGTGGAAGAGTAGGGAGGCCAAGAAGGCAAGGTTTTTTTAAGGTGGTTCTTCAAAGGGTAGGCTTGACATTCAATACAAGCCTAGGTTCAAGAAGAGGTTTTATAATAAAATTCGCTCCAACTTTCCCAAGGCTCGTGATTATAGGGTGTCTAACTCTAAGTTTCAAAAGGGAAGAGGTACAAGCTCACCAAACAAGAAGTCAAATTGTGGGAACTGTGGCAAGAATCATTATGGTGATGGCTAAGTTGGGATGGACAATTTCTCTAGGTGTGGCAAGAGTGGCCACAAGGTTAGGGATTGACCTAATTTAAAGGGGCAAGAAAAATGAAGCGGACAAGCTCAAGCCAGTGGTTCTAATGTTGATGCTCCAAAGAAGAATCATTTTTATGCTCTTCGGTCTAGGGGTGAACAAGAGATTTCTCCCGATGTGGTGAACGGTATGTTATAAGTCTTCTCTATTGATGTATATGCTTTACTTAATCTGGGTACTACACTATCTTTTGCTACTTTTTTAGTAGATAGAAAGTTTGATATTTTTCCCGATGTCGTAAAAGATCCTTTTATTGTAACTACCACATTAGGTGATGCGGTGGTTGTGAAGAGGGTATATAGAATTCGTACTATAAAATTTCCCAATAGAGTAACTCGTGTTGAATTAAAAGAACTCTATGTGGTTGATTTTGATGTCATTTTGGGGATGAATTGGTTCCATGAGTGTTTTGCATCCATTGATTGTAGAACAAGAATTGTCAAGTTCAATTTTCAAAATGAACCCGTCTTAGAGTGGAAGGGGGAAATTCTATTCCTAGAGGTCGTATAGTTTCTTGTCTTAAGGCTTGTAAGATGATTTCTAAAGGTTGTTTATACCATATTGTAAGAATCAAATATTTAGACTCCGAAAATCCTCCCATTGAGTTAGTCCCCATAGTAAGGGAATTTTCGGAGGTCTTTCCTAATAATCTTCCCAGTATCCCTCCGAAATGGGAAATTGATTTTTATATTGACATGCTACCGGATACCAACCCCATTTATATTCCTCCTTATCGGATTTCTCCGGCCGAATTGAAAGAGTTGAAGGCTCAACTCAAGGACTTGCTAGACAAAGGCTTCACTAGACCTACTATATCTCCATGGGGTGCACCGCTATTGTTTGTGAAGAAGAAGGATGGTTCCCTTAGAATGTGCATTGATTATCGCCAACTCAATAAAGTCACTATTAATAATAAGTATCCTCTCCCTCGGATTCACGACTTGTTTGATCAACTCGAAAGGGCAAGCTACTTTTCTAAGATTGACTTGAGATCAGGGTATCAACAACTTAGGGTGAGAGGTGAGGATATACCATAATGACATTTCGAACTAGATATGGTCACTATAAGCTCTTAGTAATGTCCTTTAGTCTTACTAATGCCCCGGGGGTGTTTATGGACAAAATGAATAGGGTTTTTCGAAGTTACCTAGATTCTTTTGTCATTGTCTTCATTGACAACATCTTGGTATATACGAAAAATGAGGGTGAACACATGGACCATTTGAGAGTGATTTTTCAAGTGCATAAGGAACACCAACTATTTGCCAAGTATAGAAAATGTGAGTTTTGGCTGAGGTCGGTGGCGTTTCTTGGTAGTAAAGGAATTCAGGTTGATCATAGGAAAATGGAGGCGGTGAAAAATAGGCATAGACCATTGACTCTAACCGACATTAAAAACTTCTTGGGTCTAGCAGATTATTATAAGAGGTTTGTGCATGGTTTTGCATCCATTGCTTCTCCCTTGACTACCTTGACCCAAAAGAGTGTGAAATTTGAGTGGTCTGAGGCATGTTAAAGAAGCTTCCAAATTTTGAAGTATAGGCTTACTTACGCTATGGTATTGACCCTACCAGAGGGTACTAAGGGTTTTTTGGTATACTGTGATGCACCCCGAGTGTGCTTGGGGTGTGTTGTTATGCAACATGGGAAAGTAGTAGCCTATGCCTCAAGACAACTTCAGGTGCATGAGAAGAATTATCCAACTCATGATTTCGAGTTAGCGGCCGTGGTATTTTCCTTGAAAATATGGAGGCATTACTTGTATGGTGTTCATGTTGATGTATATAATGACCATAAGAGTCTACAATATGTGTTTAATCAAAAAAAGTTAAATCACCGACAATGGAGATGGTTAGAATTGTTGATAGATTACGACATGAGTGTCCTCTATCACCCCGGCAAGGCCAATGTGGTTGTGGATGATCTAAGTCGTATGACCGTGGCTAGTGTCTCGCATGTGGAAGAAACCAAGAAACACCTAGTGAAAGATGTTCATAGGTTGGCTCGATTGGGTGTTAGGTTGGAAGATTGCCTAAATGGTGGTTTTATGGTTCATCATAACTCCTAATATTCTTTGGTGGTTGAGGTGAAGTCCAAACAACACCTTTATCAACCGTTGATAGAGTTGAAGGAATCGGTTCTCGGTAAGCTAAATAACTCATTCTCCTTGGAGGGGATGGTGTTTTGAGGTACAAAGGAAGGTTATGTGTTTCCAATGTTGATGATTTGAGAAACAAAATTCTAAATAAAGCTCATGGTTCCAGCTATTCCATTTATCAAGGTTCTACAAAGATGTATCATGACCTTAGAGAAGTGTTTTGGTGGGAATGCTTAAAAGGGGACATAGCAGAATTTGTTGCAAATGTCCAAATTGCCAACAAATGAAAGCCGAGCACTAAAAGCCGGGTGTTTTACTTCAAGACATCAAAGTTCCCACTTGGAAGTGGGAAGACCTTAACATGGATTTCGTGGTAGGTTTGCCTCGGACACAAAAGCAACATGACTCTATATGTGTGGTTGTGGATACATTGACCAAATCCGCTCATTCTCTTCCCGTCAAGTCCACTTACTAGGCAGAGAATTATGCAAGGATCTTTATACATGAGTTTGTCTATCTCCATGGTATTCCATTATCCTTCATATCGGATAGGGGTACACAATTAACATCTAGGTTTTGGAGGTTATTCCAAAAAGGTTCGGTTCAAAGGTAAATCTAATCACCACTTTTCATTCCTAAACTGATGGTCAAGCGGAACGTACTATTCAAACCCTTGAGGATATGCTTAGAGCAAGTATAATCGACTTTATGGGAAATTCGGATACACACTTGCCTTTGGTTGAGTTTTCGTATAACAATAGTTACCATTCATCTATATCTATGGCTCCCTTCGAGGCCTTGTATGGTAGGAGATGTATATCTCCAATTGGAAGGTTTGATGTGGGTGAGTCTTCACTTTTCGGTCCCGAGTTGATTTATAAGACTTTGAAGAAAGTTCATATAATAAGGAATCGATTGAAAATAGACTATAGATGGCAAAAGTCTTACGCCGACCATGGGAGAAGAGACTTAGATTTTGAAAAAGGCGATGAGGTGTATCGAAAATTTCACCTATGAAAGGGGTGGTGAGATTTGATAAGAAAGGGAAGTTGAGTCCGCGTTACGTGGGTCCTTATGAAATTTTTCAATGGGTTTGCAGGTTGCATATGAGTTGAGTTTACCTAGTGAATTGGCTTCGGTTCATCCGGTGTTCCATGTCTCCATGCTTAAGAAGTGTATCGGTGATTCCTAATCAATCCTTTCTATTGAGGGTGTAGGTGCGGAAGAGAACCTCTCTTATGAAGAGGTTGTGGTTGAGTAAATGTTATGCTTATGTTGGCTTTTATAGAAGTCCTAGAAGGATGTTCTTATGATATAATAATCTTATAAAGTAAATGTTATGCTTATGTTGACTTTACATGTTGATGATCCTATATGATGTTAGTTTCATTGATGAACATGCTATTGGTCTATATTGCTAAATATGATGATGACTACTATTGATGCTATTTTATGTTGATTTAGGCATTATTTGTGATCCTCTGTTTGGTTTACTTGATTAATTAAGGTTATGGGGCTTTGCTTGGTCATTGCAGTTGTAGGCTAAATGGTGTGTTATGAGTAAGGGTCTTGCTTATTATCATGTTATGAACTCTTATATATGTTGACTTGACTATTACTTATTGATGTTGGTCTTGTGTTGTACATGGATTAAATTTATGGATTATGTGATTATTGGCTTATATGGGTTATTGATTGTGCATAAGGCTTTTCAAAGTACTTTAGCATGGTTTTGATCAATTGTCCTCTTTGGCATGATTTCACTTGTTATATGTGCTTATACCAATACTTAATACAAGTGTGTACTAACCCATGTTTGATGTTTACTAAAACTGTAGGATTCGGACGTTGATATTACAGAAGACTTTGAAGACTACTTGTATTCTTATCTTCCAAGTTTGCTAGGTCCTCATTTTCCGAGGACGATGCCATTATCCACCTATTGGATATTGTTTAGTCTTAAAGACACTTTTTTCATTCTATTTCATTTTGGTACTATAATTGTGAAGCCTATATGTGGCTATAATTGTTTATGTAAGGGATATGCCCAAATTTTGATACTCTTGTATAGATGGTTTAATATGAGACAATGTTATAGACTTCTTATCAGACTATCTTATACTATGTATGTGCAATAAAAGTAGAAGACTATGTAATCTTCCTATATGAAGGGTCTAAGTAGACTCGATAAATATATATTATGTGTAAGCGATTGGTCTAAGTAAACCTCAATGTAGAATTAATCGAAAAGTTTTTAATTTTCCCGCATTTTTAACCTAGGAATGTAATGATGTAAGCTAAGAGGCTAGTATTAGTCCTCTTCGAGGCCGCCGCCGCCGCTTACGTCTCGGGAGTGCTCTCCGGATGTGATAAACTTGGTATTAAAGCATGATGTTGAATACCTTCAGGATTTATGTCTCATTAAACTACATATACGTAGATTCTTATTAATAATTGTGAAGCGCGCCACACTTATGGATGAGGAACTATGTGATGCTTAGGAAACTTTCATCTTCTTGTAATCCTATGTTGTGCCTCTAGAGTCTACTTTATGCGTTCTTTCACCTAAACCTTGTATGGTGGTTATAGGTATGAATATCCGAAGGGCAGCCGCAACAAGGGCCGAGGAAGACATTGCTAATGCGGGAGCACAAGACAACCAAGTGCCTCCTCTTGAACAAGTTACTATGGAAGATCAAGTTCTGGTTGCTTCTACTCCCATGACGGATGGGATATACGGGCAGATTTTCTCCAAATGGACCAAGCCATACAACCCAAGAATATGTCATCACTACTCAAGCACAAGCTATGACGACCCAAGCTAATCGGGAGGTGGTACCCCGAGGAAACCAACAAGTTAGCACTATGGCCTCTCATTTGAGGTATTGCACTAGAATGAATCCTCCTTCTTTGTATGGGTCCAAAATTGAGGAAGACCCCAAGAGTTCAATGATGAAATCTAAAAGATTCTCTATGCTATGGGGTTGACTACTAGTGAGAAGGCAGAGTTACCCACTTACCAGTTAAAAATGTGGCCCAAACTTGGTACGTCCAATGGAGAGACAATAGGCCTCTAAGGGGTGGTCCGGTGACATGGGAGATTTTCAAGAAGGCTTTTCTTGATCAGTTCTTTCCTTGGGAGAAGAGGGAAGCCAAAGTGGAAGAATTCATCAACCTTTGTCAAGGAGTTATGAGTGTACTTGACTACTCTTTAAAATTCACTAAATTGTCAAGATATGCTCCTTCTTTGGTTTTCGACCCTAGAGATGAAATGATCCGCTTTGTCACGGGAGTGTCGGATGAATTGAAACAAGAATGTCGTTCGGCTATGCTACATGATAATATGAACATTTCTCATCTCATCGTGCATGCTCAACAAGTGGAAGAGACTAGGGTGAAGAGGAAGAGTAGAGAAGCAAATAGGGCCAAGTCTTTTGATGGTGGTTCTTCAAAGGGTAGGCTTGATATCCAAGACAAACCTAAGTTCAAGAAGAGGTTCTCCAATCAAGTTCCTTCTAAGTTCCCTAAGTCTCGTGATGATAAGGGTCCTAAAACTAAGTCTCAAAAGGTAAAGAGTGGAAACTTACATAATGAGAAGCCTACTTATACCAAGTGTGAGAAAAGTCACTTTGGTGAATGCTTAGTTGGGACGGGAAATTGTTTTAGTTGTGGAAAAAGGGGTCACAAGGTGAGAGATTTCCCTAATTGGAAGGGGCAAGACAAGGGAAGTGAACAAGCAAGTGGTTCAAATGATGATATTCCGAAGAAGAATCACTTCTATGCTCTCCGCTCTAGAGGTGAGCACGAGACTTCTCCCGATGTGGTGATTGGTATGTTGAAAGTCTTTTATATTGATGTATATGCTTTACTTGATCCCGGTGCTACCTTGTCATTTGTTACTCCTCTAGTAGCTAAAAAGTTTGATATTTTTCCCGATATCTTGAATGAACCTTTTATGGTGACTACCCCGATAAGTGAGTCGGTTGTTGCTAAGAAAGTATATAAAAATTGTCCTATAATGTTGCCCAATAGAGTTACTCATTTGGAGTTAGTAGGACTCAATATGGTTTATTTTGATGT
This sequence comes from Solanum sitiens, assembly GCA_016801875.1. Taxonomy (NCBI): domain Eukaryota; kingdom Viridiplantae; phylum Streptophyta; class Magnoliopsida; order Solanales; family Solanaceae; genus Solanum; species Solanum sitiens. The sequence goes on from JABWTJ010000287.1 coordinate 2,567,273, forward strand.
TATCTTGAGTATGAATTGGTTGCATGCTTGTTTCGCCTCCATAGATTGTAGAACAAGGGTGGTAAAGTTTAACTTTCCAAATGAACCCGTTTTAGAGTAGAAGGGGGGAAATTCTATTCCTAGAGGTCGTATCATTTCTTGTTTGAAAGCTTGTAAGATGATCTCTAAAGGGTGTTTATACCATATAGTAAGAGTCCAAGATTTAGACTCCGAAATTCCTCCCATTGAGTCGGTCCCCGTAGTGAGGGAATTTCTGGAGGTTTTTCTTAATGATTTTTCCGATGCTCCTCCCGAATGGGAAATTGATTTTGGTATCGAATTGCTACCGGATACAAATCCCATTTCAATTCCTCCGTATCGGATTACTCCGACCGAATTGTAAGAGTTGAAGGCTCAACTCAATGTTTTACTAGACAAGGGTTTTATTTGGCCTAGTATTTCTCCATCGGTTGCTATGGTATTGTTTGTGAAGAAGAAAGATGGTTCCCTTAGAATGTGTTATTGATTACCGTCAACTCAACAAAGTCACAATCAAGAACAAGTATCCTCTCCCTCGGATTGATGATTTATTTTGATCAACTTCAACGTGTGACCTACTTTTCCAAGATTGACTTGAGATCGGGATATCACCAACTTAGGGTCAGAGGTGAAGATATTCCCAAGACGTTATTTCGGACTAGATATGGTCACTATGAGTTCTTAGTAATGTCTTTTGGTCTCACTAATTCTCCGACGGTGTTTTTGGACCTAATGAATAGGGTGTTTCGGAGTTACCTAGATTCATTTGTCATTGTCTTCATTGAAGACATCTTGGTATATTCAAAAAATGAGGGTGAACACATGGATCACTTGAGGGTGGTGTTACAAGTGCTTAAGGAACACCAATTATTTGCCAATTATAGCACATGTTTGTTTTGGTTGAGGTCGGTAGTGTTTCTTGGTCATATTATCTCTAGTGAAGGTGTGGAGGTTGATCCAAGAAAGACCGAAGCGGTGAAAATATTTCCTAGACCTTTGGCTCCTACGCATTTTAGGAGTTTCTTAGGCCTAACCGGTTATTATAGAAGGTTTGTCGACAGGTTTGCATCTATTGCTTCCCCTTTGACAACCTTGACTCAAAAGAATGTGAAATTTGAGTGGTCGGAGGCATCTGAAAAGAGCTTCCAAATGTTGAAGGATAGGCTTACTTCCGCTCCGGTATTGACTCTACCGGAGGGTACTAAGGGTTTTGTGGTCTATTGTGATGCATCCCGAGTTGGGTTGGGGTGTGTTCTTATGCAACACTGCAAATTTATAGCATATGCTTCTTGGCAACTCAAAGTTTATGAGAAGAATAATCCGACTCATGACCTTGAGATAGTGTCCGTGGTAATTGCCTTAAAAATATGGAGGCATTATCTTTATGGGCTTCATGTTGATGTGTATACGGACCATAAAAGTCTCCAATATGTATTCACTCAAAAGGACTTGAATCTCCGGCACCGGAGATGGTTAGAGTTATTGAAAGACTATGACATGAGTGTTTTCTATCACCCCGAAAAGTCTAATGTGGTAGCGGATTCTCTAAGTCGATTGTCCATGGGAAGTGTGTCCCATGTGGAGGAATCCAAGAGAAACCTAGTGAAAGATGTTCATAGGTTGGCTCATTTAGGGGTTCAAATTAAAAGTTCTCCAAATGGTGGTATGGTGGTACATCATCACTCCGAGTCGTCTTTGGTGGTTGAGGTAAAGTCTAAGCAACCCCTTGATCCATTGTTGATGGAGTTGAAAGAATCGGTTCTTGGTAAAATGAATGATTCATTCTCCCAAGGGGGATGGTGTTCTTAGATATGAAGGTAGATTGTGAGTGCGTAATGTTGATGATTTGAGGAGTAGGATCATTGAGGAAGCTGATGGAGCCTGTTACTCTATTCATCCGGGTTCTACAAAGATGTACCATGACCTTAGAGAAGTGTTTTGGTGGGATGGCCTAAAAACCGATATTGCGGAGTTTGTTGCAACTGTCCCAATTGTCAACAAGTGAAGGCCGATCACCAAAAGTCGAGTGGTCTACTACAAGAAATCCAAATTCCTACTTGCAAGTTGGAAGATGTTAATATGGATTTTGTAGTGGGTTTGCCTCGAACTCGAAAGCAATATGACTCTATATGGGTGGTAGTGGATAGATTGACCGAATTCGCTCACTTTATTCCTGTTAAGTCTACTTATTCGGCGGAAGACTATGCAAGGATCTTTATTTAAAAGATAGCGAGTCTTCATGGGGTTCCTTTGTCCATTATATTGGATAGAGGTGCTCCATTGACATCTCGGTTTCGGAGGTCATTCCAAAGAGGTTTGGGTACTCAAGTGAAATTAAGCACCGCTTTTCATCCTCGAATGGATGGTCAAGCGGAGCGGACGATACAAACTCTTGAAGATATGCTTAAGGCTTGTATCATTAACTTTAACGGAAATTGGGATGAGCAGTTGCCTTTGGTGGAGTTCTCATATAACAATAGCTTTCATTCATCCATCTCTATGGCTCCTTATGAAGCCTTGTATGGTAGGAGGTGTAGGTATCCTATTGGATGGTTTGAGGTTGGCAAGTCTTCGCTTCTTGGTCCCGATTTGATCTATAAAAGTTTGGAGAAAATTTATATCATAAAAAACCAGTTGTAAACAGCCTATAGTCGGCAAAAGTCTTATGCCGCTCATAGAATAAGAGACCTTGAATTTGAAGAGGGTGATAAGGTATATTTGAAAATTTCGCCCATGAAAGGGGTGGTTAGATTTGGCATGAAAGGGAAATTGAATCCTCGTAATGTGGGTCCCTATGAAATCTTGCAAAGGGTTGGTAAGGTTGAATAAAAGTTGAAATTCCCTAGTGAACTATCTTTGGTTCATCCGTTTTTTCATGTATCCATGCTTACGAAGTGCATTGGTAATCTCGAGTCCATTCTTCCTATTGAAAGTCTTGGTGTGAAAGAGAACCTCTTCTATGATGAGGTTCCAGTTCAAATCCTTGATCTTCAAGTGAAGAGGTTGAGGAAGAAAGAGGTGGCCTCCGTAAAAGTGTTATGGAGAAACCACCTAGTTGAGGGAGCAACATGGGAGGCCGAGGCCGACATGAAGTCCCGTTATCCTCATCTCTTTCCTAATTAAGGTTAGTTGTTCTCCTCAATAATGAAAAATAATGAGTTGATTGCATTTGACTTGTGTTGCAAAATTATGCACAATTAAGGTAAAAAGTTTTTTGCTAAAATGAATTATCATGGAAAAATGCTCTTTTGCTTGATTTGCACTATTTTGTGTATTTGGTATATTGTTGTCTTCTTGATGTGATATTGAGAATGTGGATGTATTGTAAAAAGAAATTTTGGCATGATTGACTCTTTAATGATATGTTGAGCTCATGTTGTTATTGTGAGAAGGAAAATTCCTCATGTTGTGGCTTTGAGCCTTATATGTGCAAAATTGATATTTTGAGTCATTATGTAAATGTTATATTGTTATGTTGAATTTGTTTTAACTCATATTGATGATGTATGTTGTTGGTTGGGCTACTAGTCTTGAGTCTATCCTTTCCCTTTTAAAAAGTTTAGTGTCATTTGGGGACGAATGTTCCTAAGGGGGGGGGGGGATAATGTAACACTATGAAAAGCCGAGACCTAATGCAGAGCCTAACATGAGTGTCTAAGGATTTAGATACTTTTTTAAGACCTAAAATAATGTATATAAGTCATCCAAGAAGTTTTAGAGCCAAGACGTCAAGGAACGTCCATGACGTCCGAAAACTAGCCGAATTGAACTAGTTGACGTCGCTATGTTTGGAAATGGTTTTGGAGGGTCCAATAAAGTCTAAAACTTGTAAAAATACTTTGGTTAGGTACAATGTAGTATATAGGGTCTAAACATCTGAAAAAGACACCCCAAGGACCACCCGAAGGGTCATCGATGAGGACCCCAACATGGATGGGCAGACTGGCAAAGCATCATGCGAGAGTCAAGAATCAGTGGGCTGCTGTGCGACGCGCAGCCCACACGTACCTCACTTCCTCAAATTATGTTTGGGAAATAAAATGCATGTTGACCCCGTGACGCGGAGTAACTTCCCAGATTTGGTAAAATCGTATTTTTGACATTTTGACTTCACAAAAAGACCCATTTAAGTGAGAGGTGTTTTGGGTAATTTGGGGGGTGATTATATATAGCCTTAGGGTCATTGAAGAAGGAAGAAAGCTTGAAGAAGAAGGTCGATTTCTCTAGGATTTCACTTCAATTTCGTGGATTAATCTTAAATAAGGTATGAGTTCTTCACTCTTGGGATTCCGTTCCCCAAGAGTTCCTCTCAAAGTTTATTTCAAAATACCCAATTCCATGGGATTTTCCAATTCTATTGGGTTTTCTTCTAAACTTCAAAAATGATGATAAATTGTGATTTCCTATGACTAATTAAGTATAGATTGTTGATTAATTGATGTTAATTGATGCAATTTAATGTTGATCATGTTCCCTTCCCAAATTCCCCAAACATTGGATCTTTGTTATAAATTGATGGGAATTGATGTATGAATTGATTAAAAGACTTGTTTTATGTATTCTAATTCGTCTATGGATTGGCTAGGGTAATTATTGTTGGGATGTTAATTGGGATAGTGATGGTGCAATTGACCAAGTTCTTGTATTAATTACTATTGATTGATGTTACTACACCTATTATTGGATGTAATTGGTTGGTTGATGGTAAGACCATGATGATGGATTTTGAAGAAGATTTGGTAATTCTTCATGATCCTAACCTTTACTTCAACTATGATGGCTTCTTATTGAGGATGTAGTTCAATTGAAGTATACCTTGTGAATAGCCTATGTAGGTGTTGGTATGATGTTGAATTGAAATGTCTTGACTATGTGATTGTGAGATTATGCTTAAGATGATATGATATAAGGTTGGTGATGACTTGTCTATGTGCCTTATCATGAAATGATGATGATGATATGCTAATCTCACATATAAGGGTTGCCATGAAAGGATAGTCTCATGCAATACCTATTGAGCTAAATGACAATGATTATACAAGCAATTAGATCCTATGACCTAAACTAAGTGATGATTAATAAAGAAAGACATTTCAAAAAGGACTTAGCTTAGCACCGAGTGAACTTGACAATGGGAGGTGTTGACTTCCCATAGAGAAAGATTCACGCTATAGTTCCATATGATGTGTTGACTCCCCTATGAGAGACACTCACCCAACTGATTCCCAAGAGATAAGGCTCCTACTGCCATATGCATATAGAGGGTTTAATACATATCTCCTAGTTCTAGAATGGCTCTACTTTGGCTGGTAGACCACCTTCCATCTGTGTAAGGTTTACAATAATGGAGTCAACACATAGCTCTTGTGGTCTATGTCGGTTAAGGCAAATGTTCCTGAAAGTACGATGAAGTAATGATATGAACTCTAGATAGGGTGACTTGAGAGGTTGGCTTAGTCTAGGTAAGGGTATGAGACTCTACCTAGGCATTGCACTAGTTGTCTTTGAGAGAATTCCTAGAAAGATATTCTTATGATATAATAATCTTATAAAGTAAATGTTATGCTTATGTTGACTTTGCATGTTGATGATCCTATATGATATTAGTTTCATTGATGAACATTCTATTAGTCTATATTGCTAAATATGATGATGACTACTATTGATGCTATGTTATGTTGAGTTAGGCATTGTTTGTGATCCTTTGTTTGGATTACTTGATTGAGTAAGGTTATGGGGATTTGCTTGGTCATTGCACTTGTAGGCTGAATGGTGGGTTATGAGTAAGGGTCTTGCTTATATTATGTTGTTATGAACTCTTGTATATGTTGACTTGACTATTACTTGTTGATGTTGGTCTTATGTTGTACATGGGTTTGATTTATGGATTATGTGATTATTGGATTATATGGGTTATTGATTGTGCATAAGTCTTTTCAAAGTTATTTAGCATGGTTTTAATCAAATGTCCTATTTAGCATGATTTCACTTGTTATATGTGCATTTACATATACTTAGTACAAGTGTGTACTAACCCATGTTTGATGTTCACTACTAATGTAGGATATGACCGTTGATATTAGAGAAGGCTTTGAAGACTACTTGGATTTTTATCTTCCAGGTTCGGTAGGTTCTCATTTTCTGAGGAAGATGCCATTATCTACCTATTGGATATTGTTTAGTCTTAAATACACTTTGTTCATTCTCTTTCATTTTGGTACTATAATTTTAAAGCCAATATGTGGCTATAATTTTTGATGTAAGGGCTATGCCCAAATTGTGATACTCTTATCTAGATGGTTTAATATGAGACAATGTTATAGACTTCTTATGAGACTATCTTATACTATGTATGTGCAATAAAAGTAGAAGACTATTTAATCTTCTTATACGAAGGGTCTATGTATACTCGATAAATATATATTATGTGTAAGCGAGAGGTCTATGTAAACCTCAATGTAGAAGTAATCGTCTAAAGTTTTCTGCATTTTTAACCTATGAATGTAATGATGTAAGCTAAGAGGCTAGTCTTAGTCCTCTTCAAGGACGATGTCGCCGGTTACGTCTAGGGGTTGCTCCCCGGATGTGACACTCATGTCATAATCCTTTGAAAGTTCTAACCATCTCCTTTATCTTAGATTCAAGTCTTTTTGAGTGAATATATATTATACACTCTTGTGATCGGTGAACACATCAACATGTACCCCATAGAGATAATGCCTCCAAATTTTCAAGGCAAACACCACGGCCGCAAGCTCAAGATCATGAGTTGGATAATTCTTCTCATGTGGCTTGAGTTGTCTAGAGGCATACGCTATGACTTTTCCAAATCACCTTTTTCGAACTTACTACATAGCTCGGGGCTTTGATATTCCCTATGATGGTGGGCCAGTTTGGAACCCCTGTCGCGGGCTCCCCCTTCGTCTCCATTTCAAGTGCATAACCTATTTTTGCACAACAGGGACTACAGATCGAACCTATCCAATTTTTACAGTACGATGGTTGGCTGTTCACGGCCTAGTTGTACCTACCGTCTTTTTTTGGGGATCAATATCAGCTCCGCTTTAACAAATGAGAGTTTTTGGTGGAACGCGTTGGATAATAGAAAGAAGGTAGAATTGCGCATGTGCCTGCTATTTTTCCGGAGCTGGTGGAACGCGTTGGATAATGGAAAGAAGGTAGAATTGCGCATGTGCCTGCTATTTTTCCGGAGCTGGTGGAACAACGCATTCAACAGCTCCTTAACCAAATTCAAACTCTGGAAGAACAGGGGAGAACCCTTTCCAGAGACAGGAGACACGTTATAGCCCCTACTTTCGGGAAGCCTACAGTCAAGTGGCTTTCAGCTCCTCCTTTCTTTAATTCACGCACTAAGTTCAATTATTTTTGTTGTGTTTGTAGCAAAAAGTAGTTAGTTTATCCTGAAAAATTGCAATAATCGGGTTCATTGATATTCCTGGTATAGTAGATGCTATCACACATACAATCATACTCAATTCGATGGAATTGTTTGATCTTAAAGGGGATCCAACCCACTTGTCCTGATCGAAAGAAGAAAGAAAGAGAATGGTGGCTCCTTTTCTTAGAGTCAAGTGGATTTTAGCTTCCTAGTTGGAGTTGGCACACGTAGGCCCGACACCAGAGGTTGGTTGGCGCATTCGGTAAAGCATTCCGCTAGCTGAACCTTTCCCTGAGCTCTAGAATCTAGAAATACCTGAGAGCGGAATAAGGACCAAGGAAATAGCGATTTTCCTGTCATCACATATAATTTCGCTCCTTTTTTTCCTCGCGCTTTGATATAGCACGGTTTGTCGGGACGGAGTGGATCAATGCAGGGGACCCCTGACAATTAGTTCTAAGGATCGCAAGAGCAGCAATCTTCTTACTTCCGACTGACTGAAAGGGAGAATAAGACTCTTTATTTGACTTAGTTTGCAAAAGACCCCCGTGAGTTCTCGAAATGGGATAATGCCGGAAAGGATTTTTAGGTAGTCCTCGATCGAAAGTTAGCTCGACTCAAGTCGACAGGCGAGAGACATACTTGTTGAAGGGCTTGACTCTTGTGGGATGGCATATGCTTAGCGAACCTACACATATTAGTACAGTATACTGCGGTACCCGGCCAGAACCACACGTGCAAGTTTCCCTGGCAAGGGATAAAAGAGAAGTACCCGGCCCCATGCAAACGTGGACTCCCATGGCTTTCTTGGAAAAGAGGCGAGTATCCCTCTCTTTCAATTGAGCTGATCGCCTAGAGAGCAAGAAGCTCTTCGTGGCAAAAGTCTTGCACGTCTTTGTACTAGGAGCGGAAATGCATCATATTTTGCTCCTAAACGGCAGCAAATCCTTCTCAGTTTTTTTATGCGAATTGAAGCATCCCCATATAGTGATCGGTCCTTAGTTCACGCAAATCCGAAGAAGTTATCACGGATGAGCCACATACAGGGAAAATTGAACGTGTAGTTCTGGCCGGTCTTTCCTAAGGTATCTAATAACCTTGCTTCTGCTCGCGGAATTGAACACAAGACTTACTTCGGCTAGGTTCTTACTGTGGAAGCAGCAACCGGTCTGTTGGAAAGTTCCTGCCGGTTGTGGGCGAGGAGGGATTCGAACCCCCGACACCCGTCGTCTAGGCATTCCCTGTTGCTCCGGTTGCATGATCACACATCCTAGACCCATTCAGGAGGCATCACAATAAATCACAAAGCCTTCGGTACCCTCAGGTAAGGTCAATACCGGAGCGGAGATGAGTCTATCTTTTAATAATTGGAAACTCTTTTCACACGATTTCGACCATTCGAATTTGGACTTTTTTTGGGTTAAGGCCGTTAATGTAGATACGATAGACGAAAATCCGTTAACAAACCTCCTATAATAACCGGCCAACCCTAGAAAACTTTAGATGTCGGTAGGATTCAAGGGTCTCGGCCAACTTCTGACCACTTCCGTCTTCATTGGATCAACCTCTACCCCTTCACTAGAGACAATGTGACCAAGAAAGGCAACCAATCTTAACAAGAACTCACACTTGCTAAACTTAGCAAAAAGATGGTTATCTTTGAGAACTTGCAAAACTATCCTCAAGTCCCTCATATGATCATTCTCACTCCTAGAGTATATCAAAATGTCATCAATGAAGACAATAAAAAAAATCAAGATGCTTTCTTAAAAATCGATTGATAAGGTCTATGAATGTCATCGGGGCATTTGTTAGACCAAATGACATCACTAAGAATTCACAGTGACCATATCTTGTTCGGAATACCATTTTCGGAATATCAACCTCTCTCACTCTAAGTTGATGATAACCCGACCTCAAGTTAATCTTTGAAAAGTAACTCACTCCTTGGAGTTGATCAAATAAGTCATCAATCCTAGGGAGCGGGTACTTGTTCTTTATAGTGACTTTGTTCAATTGAGGATAATCGATACACATTCTCAAAGACCCGTCCTTCTTCTTCATAAATAATACCGGGGCACCCCATGTAAATATGCTTGGCTTAATAAAACCCTTATATAGCAAATCCTTGAGTTAAGCCTTTAGTTCTTTCAACTCGGCCGGGGCCATCCAATAAGGTGGGATTGAAATAGGTTGTGTACCCGGCAATAAATCTATGTCAAAGTCAATCTCCCGTTCGGGAGGAATTCCGGGAAGGTCATCGGGAAAGACCTCCGAAAATTCCCTCACTATGGGTACCGACTCTATGGGAGGGACCATGGATTCAAGATCCCAAACTCTTACTATGTGGTAGAGACAACCCTTTGCAATCAATTTGCAAGCTTTTAGACATGAGATGATCTTACCCCTAGGATTTGAGTTTCTACCCTTCCACTCAAAAATGGGTTCTTTGGAAATTGAAACTTGACTACCCTTGTCCTACAATCAATAGAGGCAAAGCAAGCATGCAACCAATCCATTCCCAATATGACATCAAAATCAAACATATCAAGTTCTATCAAGTCAACTAATGTAACTCTATTGGTCAAGGAAATAGGACAACCACTATAGACTCTATTAACCATCACGGAATCACCCAGCGGGGTAGAAACCGTGAAAGGTTCATGCAATATGTGTTGTAGTATATCAAACATCATGGCTACAGGAGGGGTGACAAATGACAATGTATCTCTTGGATCTAATAAAGCATAACATCAAAGAAAAATAATTGTAACATACCGGTAACCACATCCAATGAGCTCTTTTGATCACATCGGGATTGGAGAGCATAAAAGCGATTCTTCTTAGGAGCATCCAGATTTGGAACACTTGCTTGAGCTCGAGCATTTTCCCTTCCTTGAGTCTCCATCATAGGGAAATCTCTCTTCATGTTACCACTCTTGCCACATCCATAGCAATTAACCATGCCAACTAGGCACTTACCATCATGTTTTCTACCACATTTTTGCCAAAAATGCTTCTCAACATAAGAACCACAACCTTTCCCTTCTTGGGGCTTGGGAGTATACACTTTACTCTTGTTGACCCTTGTAGCATTAGGAGGGCCTTGGTTGGAAAATCTCTTCTTGAACCTTGGTTTGTCATGAACCTCAAACCTATTCTTAGAAGAATTCCCCTCTTTGGTTCTCACCTTCTTCAACTCCCTACCAACTTGCCTAAGATTTTGCTCCTTAATTTGTTCGGCATGAACCATGAGATGAGAGATGTCCAAGATAGGAATCAATATAGCTGACCTACATTCATTAACCACAAGATAGGATATCCCCATAACAACTTTGTTCATCTTGGCCCTAGAATCCGCAATTATAGTAGGAGAATGCTTTGATAATTGAGTGAAGTTGAGACTATACTCCTTCATGCTCATACCCCCTCGATGAAGGTTGATAAATTCTTGCATTTTCCTCTCCCTTAGTTCCAAGGGAAAGAACCTATCAAGGAAAGTCATCTTGAAAGATCCCCAAGTAATCCGGCCTTCTATAACCGACCTTTCATCCTTCCAATGCTCATACCAAACTTGAGCTACGTCTTTGAGTTGGTAGGCGGCTAGTTCCGCCTTTCCTTAAGAAGAAATACCCATAGCATCAAGAACTTTAAACACTTCATCAATGAACCCTTGTGAGTCCTCCTCCACCATAGAACCATAGAAAGTAGGGGGATTCATCCTTGTGAAATCCCTAACCCTTGAAGCGGTGGTGTTAGCATTGGGGTTCACTTGCACCCTTGCATCCCTAGAAACTGGGGTGACCAACACTTGAGTTAAGCTATGAATGGCCGACCTTATCTCAACATTGGACATAGCCCCTTCTTCAATAGGAATTTGAGGGTTTTGAGGATCTTGAGGGGGAACCACCTCATTCAAATTCTCCTCTTCGGCCCTTTGAGCATTGTTCCTCCTTGTATTCATTGCCTATAATCACAATAAAAGGATTAGAATAAACGACTACAGAGAGTTAAGACTCTTAGGCACAACTAAGGAATAACAAGAGAGTGAAAGTTCCTAAGCATCACATAGTATGTCATTCATAAGTGTGGAGCGCTTCACAATTATGAATAAGAACCTACATAGACGTGGTTTAGTGAGAAATCAATCCTAAGATTACTCAACCTCATGCTCTGATACCAAGTTTGTATTGACTCAAAGTACACCCTAGTCGTTACCGGCGTCGTCGTCCTCGAAGAGGAATAAGACAAGCCCTTAACATACATCATAGCACATCATAGGTCAAATTGGAATTTTTTTAACTTTTTATGAATCTTACTTAGGCTTCTCGTATAGACAACATAACCAACATATATGAATTTAGTCTAATACTTTGTCTCACATTCAACCACAACAGTATGAATCACAATAGTTTGGGCATAGCCCTTAGTTTATTATAATATGCATATAGGCTACAATGAAGTCTCAACATGAGAATGGAATGATTGTCTCAAAACATAGACAAAACTAATAAGGCTTGATGAGTGGCTCTATCCTCGGAACTCATAAGGACTCAACAATTGACTTAGGAAAGATCCAAGTCTTCTTCTCCAATGACCGCAAATCTTCTCAATGGCCCGAACCTAAAAAGTTTGGGGAAAACGGGAGAAATATGGGTTAGTACAAAACCACATGTACTAAGTATGTCTCCTATGCACAAAATCATCAATGCATGAGAAAATGATTAGTCAAAATCATCCTTTCTATCAATTTAACTCAACATGGATATATCAGAAGCACAATAAGTCAATTCAACATAATAGCAACCCAATATGTAGATCACTCAAGCAATACTTGTGCAATGCCAAGATAGAACCCTATAATCATATCAATAGCTACGTATCACATTAAGCAAGCACTTCATACTTACAATATATTCTTGTAATTCATCATAACATACTTAATACATATATATATATATATATATATATATATATATATATATATATATATATATATATATGTATATATATATATATATGTATATATATATATATACTACTCATAACTTATCAACATAATCATAATCATAATCATAATAATAAAAGAACACTATTAGAATCACCCCTTAGGATCCCACATGTGAAATGTGCAAGAGAAGTCCCATACCCTCCCTCACCTTTTGTAGTCGCCTTCAATACAATCCTAATAAGAGTTCAAAGACTTAACTTGTTCATTTGCTTTTTACATTAGGGAAATAAGTGCAATAACCGGCATGAGACCATGTGAGCTACATGCAATCCGATGTTTTATTCCCACACCAAAAAGAGAGGGTTAACATTTGCCTAAGGTGTAACCATTCGTACATAGCTATCTAGGTGGATCCACAAAGCTAGAGTCCTATGTGGGCACATAGTTAAGGGTCAAGGAGATTGTTTCTAGAAACCATGACTTACTAACGTGGAGGTTTCTATCTCATGAGGCAACACATAATTTTGGAAGCCGGACTTACTAACGTAATGAAACCCATGTGGGAGGCCGGACTTACTAATGTGCGACCTCCATCACATTTACATGCCCTTTCGGTGATAAGCAATTATTCCCTTTAGTAATCATATTATTTCAGTATATAAGTTCACATTAGTCTCTTATAGACCCATATATAAACATCTTATCATATTTAGCTCATAGGTCACCACAAGTGAGAACAAATCCTTTCAATTTAGAAACCATCTCATAAGTGAGAAAACCTTTCACTTAACACCTTATTATAATCATGAGAAACTACTTTCAATCATATGATAATCATACCATACCACACTTGCATAATTCATAACCAATTCAATAGTTTAGGGTTAAGGATGAGGAATACTTAGCATCAACATCACAACCACACATTAGACCTAGAAGCATTACTATCTACATAATTCATAATTCATGATTGAATCCATGAAGAACCAATCAACATACCTCATTGCCCTTCCAAGAACCCTAATACTTAAATTACCAAGAATACATAACCAATTACATAAATAAGGCAAATTCTAGAAGCAACTCTATAATTAACAACAATGTAGTCAATCTACATGTTCATGATCTTCACCATTCACCATATCAGTTTACGGTTTTCATGAAATTGGGGGAAGGACATGGGTCTAGGGAAATATCATAGGAAATAATCAATTAACCATCAATATATACTTAAACAAAATTAATTCATCATAATTAATCACAATTGGTTCATAATTTTGTTTTTCAACGAAGACACATGTGTAGAAGAAAACCTAGATTTTTGGGGGGATTTAGAAATCCTCATTTCGAGGGACCTCTTGGGGAAAAGGATCCCAAGATTGAAATAAAACATAACTTAAAGATTATAGATACACCAAATTGGGTTGGAAACTTTAAGGCTTGGTCTTCTTCTTGGAGCTCTAATGGTCTTCAATGGAGGTTTGGAGGAAGAGAGAATTTGAGAGGGATGAGAGTGATTTTTGATTCCAGCTTTTGGTACTTGTTTTGAGTGTTAAATTGAAATAAAACTGACCCTAATAACTTATGTATTCACCCATTACATTACCCAAATAACCCCTCACCTAAATGGGTCTTTTTGTGAAGTCAAAACACTAAAAATACGACTTTTACAAATCTTTGAAGTAGCTGCGCGTCGCGGGTTTAATTTCACGATTTATTTTTGAAATACGGGTTGAGGCAGTGGACCTCATGTAGTACCCGTTTCGCGAGACCAAGTTCAAATCTCCCTGTGATGGATGCGCGTCGCGCAATAGCCACCACAATCCTGTTTCACGCAGGCTGCTTTGGAAGCCTGCTCTCCCATGTTTGGGTCCTCCCCAAGGACCCTTCCTATGGTCCATAGGGTGTCGTGACTGTACGTTTTGACCTTATATACTAGATTCTACCCTTTCAAAGTCTTTTTACAAGTTTTGGACTTCATATGACCCTCCGAAACCTTCACCAAACATAGGGACGTTAACTAGTTAAATTTCGCTAGTTTCCGGACGTTAATACTTTTCTTTAATGCTATGACTCAAATACATCTCAAAAAAGTTACTTACACTAATTTAGGTATAAAATCATCATTATACTACATATGAGGCTCTAGTATGGGTCATGGAAATTACGGGTTGTTACAGGTATGTAGGTATCATCTTTGACTATGATTTTTCAAACTCTGAGTTTATCTATTGAGAAGTTTCCATATCTTTTTAAAGATTGCGTATTTGAGTTATTGAACTTAATTTATTTGTTATGACTGAGTTATTATTCCTCTTGTAGTCAGCCGTGAAGCGGGTTTGCTTAGAAACCAACAATGGCTCTGGAATGCTGATCACGTCCAGGGTGTAGGTTTGGGTCATGACAAACTCGGTATTAGAGCACAAAGTTCAAGAGTCTAGGGTGTCATTGAAACCGTGTCTGTAGAGTCCTACTTAATAGTTTGAAATGAACCATATCTATAATTAGGAGTCTACAACATTTAGGAACTATCTCACTTTTTTCATACTCTTAATCGTTCAATATAGCTATGTCATAGAGATTTATTCATACTCATGTGTTTCTCAGATTCATTCGAGTACCCGTCATACTAGAGGTGGTTTAAAATAAAAGTCATCCCTTTATTGATGAGTTTGTCTTATAAAACGTCTTGAGGAAGTCATGAGACTCAAGAGGATATTGAGAGAAACCCACGAGTGAGTTAAGTGTTGAGTTTTGGAGGAATTCACTCATGTTCATATGAATAATGTGTTTGAGCTAAAAGTGAGTTGTACACTATTCCCTAAACCTTATTCAACTGAGACCTTTAAGTGGATGGCATGTTTACAGCTTGGGTAGTATTTTCTCCCTCAATTATAGTATGAATTACGAGATTAGGAGCAATAGTAGTGAAAGTGCCCAGAATTAGGTAAAGTATGTAGAGTTTCAGTAATCTAAGGAAAGGGGATAATGATGGGGTAGATTATGTGATCGCAATCGTGCACCCAATCATTTATAAGTGACGAGTTCCCTTAATAGTAAAATATGGAATTATAATGTTATAGAGAGTTCTAGATAGAAAGATGAGGAGTAGTTATTAGTCATGATGAGATGGAGTATATTTTTAAACCAAAATATAGTTGATGTCAATGTGGCATCGTGTTATAGAAGACTAAATTCGTATGTTGAATAATCTAGCAGAGTATTCATGAGGTGGTATACCCAATCTAGGCTTATGAACTCTTAAGGGGGAAACCCCATGTTAGTTAGAGGAGGATAGAACTATTTGAGAAATAATGTGCATTAAGTGAGCAAGTAGTACTTAAGTTGTGAAGTCGAATAAGATGGCAATTTTTTATTATGGAGAATAAGAGGTAAGGATTGACTACTTTTTCATAATTTCCTAGTTGACAAGTGTTTCTGAATTGTATCCAGTAGTTGTAAATTAGTATAGTAAGGGATTAATCATATTGGTATTTACGTCTAGTAATAAACATTAAGTTGAATTTCAGATGAGTTTCTAAACAAATGATGGCAACATGAGGGTGATGATGCTAGTCTTGAGAATTGATCTAGAAGACTTTACATAGAGTAGGAGAGGAATTTAAATGATTAGATGCAATAAGTATGAGTGGTACAAGTGAGATACCCTAAACCTCTTGACAAGGGTAGTGAAGTGTGGCTAATTCGCAAGCATAAAAAGAGCATTATGAGGTGTACCGAGAGGGTTACTAATCACATGATGTTAACAAAAACACCTTAGTAAGGAGTCTTTGTATATGCTTATGAAGAGTTCGTTATTAATGAGATAAGTTTCTCTCAAGTGTTAGAGTAAAAGAGGATATAGACCAGTTAGAGATGTTGGAATAGGTCCATAGCCTTCAAGTGTCAACTTTAAACCTAAGGGGGAGATGATAAGATTTGAAATCAAGTCAAGTGTTGAGAATAAGATTGTAATGATTTCAAAGGAGTATGGGAAATATCTTTTCAGAGGTCGTTTTAGTAACAAAGTCATGTTCGAAAGAGAAGATTAATGATCCTACGGTGATAATGATTGTGTGATAATTCTTTCTAAGGTTATAAATGAGAAAGAAGAAGAGAATAAGGTTTTGTTATGAGAAATAGCTAAATTATAGCCCTTAGATGGTTTTGAATAGTAATGTTGGCAAATTCTAGTTGGTATGATAGAGATGATAAGAGTAAACCTGTTGCATACCCCATCCAGCCGCCATTCGAGCACAAATGACCCCAAGGGGGAGATATTGTAACACCCCATAGAATTTTTAAACTACGACTTGAACCATCCTTAGTTTTGAGTAGGATTTTACCAAGGAATTTAAAATTTCTTAAGTATTAAGGTCAAGTCACTAGATATAGCACCTTGAGTTCCAAAAAGAATTAAAGAGAAATAATTCAAGTCATTCCTTAGTTCTTTAATTTTTTACGTCGATGCGTTAGGAGACTCATAAGATATCAAACGAAAGATCTCTGAGTCCTCTTTCCAACGCGACCAACTTTTCTAATTTTCGATCTCATATGAGAGAGAGATGTCTTTTTGAAGTTAGACTGTCCATTTATGAAAAATTACCCAAAATAGAAGGGGTATTTTAGTCTTTTCCTTGCCCCCACTTATTATATTTGCGTTTTTCACCCAATAAAGGGTCAAAATTTATTAGAATAAGTCTCATTCATCCCCAAAACCGTTAAGGGTTTTAGAGAAAACAAACAAGATGAAAAAAGTCCAAAGGTTCAAGCGTTTGTTCACGAAATTCAAGATTTCGCCAAGAACCTTGTTCTTTGAGGCATGTAACCTTACATTTTGTTGGTTTTGTTCACCCACACGCCAATCATGAGTTTTTTTTATGAACATATCCATAAATATCGAGCAACGTAATTTCTTGATGAGTTCTTGAAGTTTCCTCATCTATGAAGTTTTGATGTAAGATTCTACTTGAGTCAAATTCAAAAACACATATCTCTTAGAATATAAAGAGTTATGTGAACCATAAGTTGTTAAATTAGATGTATTTGGATCTACGTTCAAATTCCACCAATATTAAGGCATTCCAATTTATGAGTAAACAACTATGACAATTTTAGTAACCTGATACAGTGCTACTACAAATTAGCTAATGGGAAAACCGTAAAATAGTATTTTTTGTCTCTTTACCTCCAAGAAAACCCTAAACGAATTTCTTGAATAATTAATGTCTCAAAAAATGAGATTTTCATCATTTAATCCATCATTCTCTTCTCTCACAAACCCTACGGAAAAATCAAAGTAGAAGACTACATTCAAGATTCTTTCAATCATTTTCAAGATTCTTCTTCAAAGTAAGTGTTTCTCCAAGAATTCCATTATTTTCAACTCAGATTCCTCCATACAATTATGAATCACTAATGAAAATCATAATTCTTGGCAATAGAGTTTTCAAGAAATTAATTTATGAATCTCAAGAAAGATTTTCTTGATTTTTTACCTTCAATCTATGGTTTCAAGGCTTCTAATCAAATTCTTCTACAAGAACCTTGTTCTTCCAGGTATGTAAGGCTATGATAGTGGTGTACAAGTTCGTCCTCGCACCCTACATCTTCTTTCATATCAATAAAAGAGAAATCTAGGATTCTACCCCTAGATTTGAGTATTCTTTGATAAGTTGATTTGAGTTCTTGAACTCAATGTTCTTTTAAGAAATTCTATTCCTAAGTTTCAATATTTTTATTGAGATCCCTGAGTTGATTTGTTCATGTATATAATTTAGTAGGGAAAAAATATGAATTCCCCCCTAAACTTGTACCAAAAAGTCAGTAACACGCTTCAACTATCATAACGATTTATTTCACACCTCAACTACTTAAAAGTGAATTTTGATACCACCATAATCTGTGCAACACCACTCTTAGGGTATGTGGTGTATTACTCTCTATACCACATCAGCGCCATGTCATAAATTGTATTTTGGGTTATATCATTTTTATTTTATTTTCTTTATTACTTAAGTTGTATTTTATAATTATATCTTACACTAATTAATATCTAATCAATTATTAAATTTCTCTAGTAATTACGTCTTCTTCATAGAAAAATGGTAAAGAAGAAACTTTTAGCGATGGCCACCTAGAAAATTGCCCGGAATCTGGAGTTGAAGAATTCATTCATTCAAAATGTACCCACAAGAAGGTTTCTTAAGTTTCTACCATTAATTGGTCATGAAAAATGAGCTTCCATTATTATTTGTTGAAGCTTGTAGTTGTCAATATTTTTCAGATTCGGGCATACATTCTTTGGTCATTTACCATACTTTTCATAAAGGTTTATTTAAAAATTGAGATAATAGAAAAAATAATATTCTTCCCAATTTTAATCTATCACTCAACTCACTCAAAAACGTTGGTCAAAGCTCCAACAATTGAAATTTCTAAAATGGTACTCCAATTTTATGTAATTTGTTTCTTGGTTATTTCTTGTTATTGGTTTATTTTAATCTTAATGAGGTGTGAAGAAGATTGTACGGGGTGGGAATAAGAAGAGATGTGGGGTAGGGGGTGTAAGAAATATTTTATTTTTTATTTTTTTTACTTTAATAATTATCTGGCACACAATTATTATTATTTTGCCATGTTAGCTTTAGGGGGTTAATAAATTCACTTTTAAATAACAGAGGTGTGTAATAGATCATCAAGTTAGTTTAAGCGTGCAAGTGACTTTTGAAAACAAGTTCGAGGGGAATCTATGCATTTTCCCTAATTTAGTATGAACCCTATTTTGAGTTATAAATCTTGAGAAGTTTTTCAAAGTGGATACTTGAGTTTTAAACTGTGTTTGAGGAAGTACGTATGAGAATGAGAAGAGTTGTATACATAAGTTCTTCATTTTTATTTAGAGACTTAAGTCGAGTCGTTCATACCGACAAATTAAGCATGAACTCCATCAATTGAGTATCTTTGAGAGGAGTATTATCTTCAAGTTTTATGTCTTGAGTGTTCAGTTCGTAATCATTTTTGGATTATATTCCTAATCATGGGGCTACTACATGTATCATGCCCAGAGCCTATACCCTGGGCGCGACTGGCACTCGAGAACCATCGTTGGCATCACACGAAGCCTTCGCCGGACTTACTAATCAGCGAAACACTTTACTCAACAAAGATAAACTCATATAATAAACTTAGAATATTTTAAAGGAACAATTCAATTGGCTAATGAGGAAACTTAAGTCTTATAACAAAACAACTGAACAAGACTAATGAACTGATAATGTCTAACTATCTATGAAGCCGCTAAACCATGAGGGATGTTGACAAAAGACCCCTTATTATCCTCATAACCAAGCTAAAATGATAAAACAAAGATACGGACCCTTCAGGACCAAGGAGGGTCACCAACAACTCTGAATGTCAACAAGATCAATGAGGCGTTAGATACTGATCCTGGTTAACTGTATATGTATCGTAAAATGATGCATGCCAAGTGAAGTTAGTACATTAAATGTATGAGTATGTGTGGGGAAATCTAACAAGAAATAAGCTTGAATCGGAATTGAAAAGAAACACTTACCTCATGTCTACTCCACTCATGGATACTCAAATCAATATAGAAAGAAAACAAGAATTATGATGTCGTTTATATAATGCATTTAAAACAATACATAACATCTCGAAGTATTGGAAAATAAAGTAATGTTCCAATTGTATACAAAAATACAAAAACAAACTCTATTTGGGAGATTCTCTAACCGACAACCATCACTATGAGCTGTGTGATGATACAACGATAGCCCATGCTACCATAACTGTCATATACCTTGCCGAGATATAGAACACCTCGACTAAGTGGATCCACTAAGCTATGCTTAAAATCATTAAGGAATAATAAAAGTATGACCCTTTCTACCCACGTTGGCTATATGGTTTATGGAGACTTGCGTTATCTCAACTCATCCCCATAATGGTGCTCAATACTACTTTCAAAAGTATATTCACCTCATATGTTTAAAAACATAACTCTTTTTGTGGTTTGAGATTACTCAAAATTCTATCTCTTAAAAGAGATGAAATTCAAAATTGCTCATGAAACTCTTTTGGAAATTTGTGTTTCCTCTCATATTGAATGTGAAAACATTTACTCTTTCGGAATACTTAGTTCCAATATATCATTTTAAAGAAAGTGATCTTCACTTTCTCTCTTACTCAACTCAATGCTCAAGTCTTAATACAAGTTCAAAACAATTGTAACATACATTTTTAAAAGACTCGAAGAGCTCTCAAGACTTGACTCTTAGCTCTACCTTGAAAGTGAATTTATGGATTCAAGGTTATGAATTATGTGTATGGATGATTTCTAGATGTTTCAAATTCATTTATCGTAGTTAGAATTGATTCAAAGTTTTACTACACTTTAGAAGGACTCAGACGGGCTAACAACGAAAAATAGGTGGGGGCAAGCGACCCTGGCGCCCCTAAAGTTCAGAGGCTCTTATTTGGTGCATTGCTGGCGTGCCGCACCAGCCCTGCTGGCGTATTAGTGAAGCACCGTGCCACCCCTTCCCCCGATCAATCACACAAAGTTTTCTTCTCATTTTTCACCTTAATTTGAATAGATTCAATTCTTTTTTCTCAATTTCTCTTTAGATTCGGTTACTCAATACATGTACCAAAAAATATACTCTAAAACAACTCTTAAAATTGATACGATCATCTCAAGAATTCATTAATCACATCCTAATTCAAGAACAAAATCAATTTCAAGAAGTTTAATCAAGAACATCAAACCTTCAAATTTTAGGACAAAAATGTCACGACCCAATTTAGAACCTAGACCGGCGCTAAGGAAAAGAATTTCAAAGCAAGCCTTAACAAGAAATCTAGAGAAAATCGGGGAGAGTTTCCTCTGTTTGGGCCTATCCTGAAATTACCTGTATCATAAACTAATAACGCAGCAAAGCAGTCTCATAAATAATCCACCTTCTTCATGAATAGACAATTCGAAGAATAAATATACTAATTCCAACTTCAAAACATAAGAAGTCTCGTACTAGACCTAAGTTTACAATACGAAAGAATACACAAAACTTCTAATAAAAGGAATGATGATAGAGCGACTCTATAAATGTCAACAAATGTCTATAACAACTAATAAGCTTGTTATCCACGCGAACAAGTGCGGGGCTCACTGGAAATTATCAACGCGAAAGCTCTAGACATTACCAAAGTCACCTGTATTCCCTTTAAAACAATATAGAGAGGAGTGAGACACTAGCTCAATTAGTAATAATACTTAACCAAAACCATTTTAATGAGGGACAAGTGAGAAAACATGCTAGTACAATTATCATAACGATGAAATAATGCTCTTTCAGAAACAATAACAATATTCAATCTTTTGTGCCTTATATAAGCAAAAACATAATTAATAGCAAACTCAAAGAAACCTTTCCATATCAAATCTCATAGTTGTAAACTCAGAAAAATGCTTTAATATCAAATCTTATATCTAGGAGGTTTCCAAAGATGAATCATGTAATAAGAGTGGACTTCTCTTTAAGAAGTAACCAATAACAGTGATATCATAAAGGAGTTAAATATTCATATCAGTAGATCCCTACTCAAGGGATATCAGTAACAGTATACTAGTTCCACCTTCCCACTAGCAAGAGCTTTATAAGAAATCAGTAATTACAAGGTGCACCAGGTCTAACGATCCCGCCGATATCTACGGGATTAATCAAGGTCTACTCCCATTTATATTTTTTATGTAATTAGTAGAAGCATTTGAAAATCGAACAGAGCATTTAAATCTTATCCAATCATATCATATCAAAGTTTGACAATAACCTCTCAAAATACTATTTCTCAAGTAAGTGTAAAACATTTCAATAACAATAATCATATTGTGTAAGAATGAGATCATCTCACGAATATTTTTGGTATCATATCCAGTAAAAGACTTGTCCCACATGAAGATCAAAACATGCGATAACATATTTAGTTTATAAATGATGTGAAAATCATGCAAGTTATAAAACATCAATTGTGGTAATATTACTACTCACGAAATATGAAGCTCTTAACTCTAGTAATCCATACGAATTCCTTTAGTCAATCTATAAACACATTCATATCGATTTCGAGTTAATCTCCTTGTTAAGGCTAATTCATAAACTAAGATAAAGATTTTCAAACCTTTTTGGATCTTCTTTTTCATCAAATTGCTAAATTATAATTATCCTAGGTCATAAGTAATTTCATTGATGCACAATCTCCTAACTTCAGCAAATTTACATAAGTTGTTCATCTACATCCGTCTCAAATTAGAACTTACTGCCTACCTTGTTGACTCTGGTAATAAAACTTCAGCATCCGAAATATATTATCTAGACTAAGAATTTCTCATGGAAAAGCTACTAAGGATCGTGGCAAGGCAGTTAAGGTTCAAGGTGAAGGTACAAAGGAATACGATTTACCTCAAACTGTTTAAATCTGTTGAATCCTTCTCTTCTTTCTGCGTACCCCCGTGCTTCACACTTCCTCTCTTTCTTCTCTGTCTATTCAAAATGCTTTCTTCCTTTATTATTGTTGTACTTTGATTTCCCAATTCCTACTCCCTGCTCTCTTTCTCTTTTTTTTCCTGTTAATTTGCTGCAGCCCTTCGCTGTGTTGGGCCTTTAGCCCACTATTCTCTTTTAATAAAACAAACCAACAATCTGCCTCTCCCTTTTTAAAAACAAAATCAAAAGACAAAAATGAACTTACTTCAATTTAGGGTATTACATTCTCCCAACCTTAAGAAATTCGGTCCCCGAATTTAAACAAATGCATACTGGTGGATTAATACAAGTGGAGATACTTGATTTACATACCATTTTCTGATTCCCATGTTGCTTCTTCAATGATTTTATTTTTCCATAAGACTTTTACGGATATAATTTCGTGTGATTGTAACCTTCTTACTCGCCTATCAGCAATAGACATTTGTTCCTGTTCATACGTTAAGTTCTCATCCATTGGCACAGTCGATGTTTCAAGCGCCTTAGAGAATCCTGATATATATTTCCTTATCCCACAGACATGAAACAGTGGACGGATGGAAGACATCTGATGAAGAACAGGCAGATGATACACTACTACTCCTACCTGGTCAAATATTTCACATCTCATCTTTCATAGGGGGACTCATAGGAATACTTTATCCTCAACAAAGTGCTCTTATCGATCTAGAATCCCTATGATAATCCCATATTTGGAGGCAATATGTATAAGTATTGTCCTTGAGTCTAGACAAATTCATACTTAGAGAACTTTAAAAAAATTGATGTTCTCGCAATGTCTGTATCACAATCCTCAAGAAATCCTCTTCCTTCTTTCTTCTTGAGAATGAGGATAAACCATAACATCATCAATAAATATGATAATAACTCTTTCTCAAAATACTTAAACTGATTAATTCTTTAACTCCATAAATGTGGCTGGAGCATTTATTAGTTTGAAAATTATCACATGGAATTCATATACCTTTACGAAGTTCTAAAGACAACATTAGAATGTTTTCCTCCAATTCAAAGTTTATGATAACAAACCAAAACAAATATTTCAGACGTAAGTTGCTTCTTGTAGCTGCTCAAACGTCATCCTTAGGAGACTATAGGTATTTATCGTGTATCATTACCTGATTCAATTGTTGTTTTGTATGTACATTCACAAAGTCTCATCCCTTTCTATTTTATTTTTCAACAATATCCTCATTGAGTCCCAAACTTTACTATCCTTGCAGAAAAATCAAGGGTATCGATGTAGGAAGATAATCAGTTCATACCCATTAGCATGTCTAAGTAGATTGTATCATGTATAATCATCTCAACCGGGTATCCCTCTCTCTGTTATACCAAGCTTGTTTACATGTCTAGCAAACAATAATGATAACAATCTGTTCATAGCAACAACAGTATTAGCATTGGCTAAGGTCTTAAGCATTCATAATTTCCAACTCTTTATTAAAATTTCCATAGAACGATATCTTAGTTCTTGGAATTTCTTAATGAATGTTGATTTCCCTCTTATCACATCACATATTTTCATTCTTTATAGAAACGACAACTATCTCAAAGTAGGTTAACGTCCTCATATGTAGGGTTGTTCAAGGGACTAACCAACCTTCCAACAAACCTCTAAAGCATAAATACTTTGGTTGGTAATAAGTAGGGATCATTTCTATCCAATTGAATATTCTGGAGCCATATATTAGTTCAAACCATCATTTTGAACAAATTCCTTATCAACTTACTTATTTTCAATTGCCCAGAAAGAAACAATCCATAATAACTTAGTGAATCGCCTCAAATCTTTGGTGTTCTTCTACTTTTTTTTTGAATAATACAATACTATACCATGTATTTTCTCATAGTCATTGTCTGTACCCTACCAGAACTTCAACACTTATTCTGAAACATGCTAGAGTTCATAAAGCTTTAAGTATTTCACCCAAGAATATTTTCAAAGAATCTTTAAGACCCTTAAGGATCTTTGAGTTATTATAACCTTGGAGGTTTTATCTATAGAAATTCTCCACCTTAATAGGAGGGAATGAGTGTTATCAAAGGTAGCCTTTGTTGCCTCTAAACATTCAAAATATTCTGGTTATTGGGTGACTAGGTTCAACACATGTGTTAGAAAGATAAACAATGTTAGATACATCTAGTTGAACCTATCAAACGCACACACAATACGGAGGAAGAGAGAACAACAAGACACAACCAATCACGTTCTCGCAGAATAACAATTATACAAATGGCCGGCAACATAACCATAATTGAGATTCTACTACTAACGTGTGCTCAATAAGTCACAAGAATAACCTAAGGCTCTGATACGAACTTTGTCATGACACAATTTAGAACTGTGACCGCACAAAGGAAAAGAATTCCAAAGCAATACTTAACCATGAAATCTACAGAAAACGGGCAGAGTTTCTTCTGTTTTGGGCCTATTACCTGTATCAGTAACCAATAATGCAGACAATTAGTCTCATCAATAATCCACCTTCTTCATCAATAGACTATTCAAAGAATAAATATACTATTCCAACTTCAAAACTTAAGAAGTCTCATACTAGACCTAATATTACAATACGAAAAAGTACCCATAACTTCCAATAAAAGGAATGACTATGGAGAGACTCTAAGATTCCAACAAATGTCTATAAAAACTAATAAGCTTGTTATACACGCGAATAAGTGCGGGGCTCACTGAAAATTATCAACTCGAAAGCTCTAGACTTTACCAAAGTCATATGTATTCTGTGTAAAAAAATATAGCGAGGAGTGAGACTCTAGCTCAGTGAGTAATAATACATAACCACAACCATTTTAATGAGGGACGAGTCAGAAAATATGCTGGTACAAATAATCATAACGACGAAATATTGTTCTTTCAGAAACACAAAAAATATTCAATCTTTTGTACCTTGTATAAGCAAAAACAATGTAAATAATTAATAGTAAACTCAAAGAAACCTTTCCATATCAAATCTTATAGTTGTAAACTCAGAAAAACTCTTTCATATCAAATCTTATATCTGGGAGGCTTTCAAGGTTGAATCATGTAATCAGAGTGTTCTTCTCTTTAAGTAGTAACCAACAACAGTGAACTCCTCATAAAAAAGTTAAATATTCATATTAGTAGATCCCTACTCAAGGAATATCAGTAGCAGTATTCTGGTTCCACGTTTCCACTAGTAAGGGCTTTATCAGAAATCAGTAATTACAAGGTGCATCAGGTCTAGCGATCCCGCCCTTAGGTACGGTATTCATCAAGGTCTATTCCCATTTATATTTTTCTTGTAATCAGTAGAAGCATTTCAAAATCGAAAAGAGCATTTAAATCTTATACAATCATATCATTTCAAGGTTTCACAATCACCTGTCAAAATACTATTTCTCAATTAAGTGTAAAATATTTCAATAACAATAATCATATTTTATAAGAATGAGATCATCTCAAATAATCTTTTCAGTATCATATCTAGTAAAAGACTTGTCCCACGTGAAAGTTAAAAACAATCAATAAGACATTTACTTTATAAATGATGTGAAAAGCACGCAAGTTATAAAACATCAATTGTGACAAGATTACTAATCACAATACTCATACGGAAATACCAAGCTCGTCACTCTAGTATCTGTATGAATTCCATTAGTCAATCTACTAACATATTCATATCAATTTCGAGTTGATCTCCTTATTAAGGCTAATTCATATACTAAAATAAAGCTTTTTCAACCCTTTTTGGATCTTCTTGTCCATCAAATTATAATTATCCTAGGTCTTAAGTAATTTCATTGATGCACGATATCCTAACTTCAGCAAATTTACATAACTTGTTCATCTACTTCCGTCTCAAATTACAACTTACTGTCTAACTTGTTGTCTCTTGTAATGAAACTTCAGCATCTGAAATAGATTCTCTAGACTAAGAATTTCTCATGGCAAAGCTACTAAGGATCGTGGCATGGATATTAAGGATAAAGGTGAAGGTATAAAGGAATACGATTTACCTCAAACTGTTTAAATCTGTTGAATCCTTCTCTTCTTTCTGCGTACCCCCCTTGCTTCGCACTGCCTCTCTTTTTTCTCTATCTATTCAAAATGCTTTCTTCCTTTATTATTGTTGTACTATGATTTCGCAATGCCTACTCCCTGCTCTCTTTCACTTTTTTTTCCTGTTAATTTGCTGCAGCTCTTTGCTGCGTTGGGCCTTTAGGCCACTATTCATTTTTTATTAAAAAAAAATCTGCCTCTCCTTTTTTTTAATACAAAATCATAAAAATAAAATTGACCTTACTTCATTGTAGGGTATTTTAAAAAAATACGTTGAAATTAACATAATTGACCCATTGGTGAAAGAACCAAACACTATGTGAACTCACATACCTCTTTACGGATCAACCCTTGGCGAAACGACCTTCGATTTCACAAGAAATTTCTGAAAACGCCATGACATTTCTCCTTTTCTCCTATTTTTGAACTATTGTCAAAACAATTGGCATTAATCTTGATTGCGTAAGCTGAACCTAAACAGATTAGACCCATAATTAACTACTAAAAACTAAATAACTTTACTGGGTAAGTAAAAGACCACAATACTCCTCTTAAATCCGAGTAACTTCCCTTAACCGGAGAGCCCAACTTCAAACGGGCATATTTCCCTCATACGAGCTCGGAATTTAGCAAAATTTGTTACGTTTGAAAGAGGATTCCAATATTTTTCCTTTAATATCTTATAGTCCTTATAACACATCCTACCTTACATTTATGTCTGTTTGAAATTGAACCAAAACTTATACTTAGCATAACATGCCAAAAATTTTATGAATTCTCTTTCAAAAATTAGTTCATTATAATTCTAGTTCTCTCTAAAGCGGGATGTTAAAATATCCCCCCCTTGGGAACATTAGTCCTCCAATGAGATTACTATAAGTAGCCTAATAATGTAACATCTAGAATTCGACTCAAACAACCAATAAGCAATATATAAAACAACATGTCAACTCAAAATATATGCCAAGAAAAGGATAATTACCTTAATTTGGAAATTCTCCGAATTCAAATAGATGTGGGTATCTCTTCTTTATGTCCTCCTTATTTTCCCAAGTAGATTCCTCAACAAACTAATTCCTCCACAGAACTTTGACTGATGCAACTTCGTTGGTCCTCAACTTGGGAACTTGGTGATAAAGAATCTCAACATGGATCTCCTCATAAGATAAGCTATCCTTAATACCAATATCTTCGGTAGGTATGATACATGATGGATCACTTGTACACTTCTTCAACATAGAAATGTACAATACTGTATGGACCATTGTTAACTTTTGTAGTATTTCCAACACATAAGCCACATTATCGATCTTCTTGTATATTCTGTAAGGGCAAATATATATCGGGGACTAATCTTTCCCTTCTTACAGAATCTCATAACACCCTTCATGGATGAAACCTTCAAATAAACCCAATAATCTATTTTAAACTCTAAGTCTTTTATCCTAACATATCTGACTCTAAGTTGTTTTCATCCTCTTTTGAATAATCTTTACATTCTGCATAGAATGATGAACTAAGTTTGGTCCTATAAACTTAGCTTGACCAACCTCAAACCATCCAATAGGATATCTTACCTTCTTCCATAAAGAGCCTCATACGAAGCCATTTGGATGCTAGAGTGATAACTATTATTGTAACCAAACTCTATCAATGGTAAATGATCATCCTAATGACCTTTCAAATCAATCACACAAGACATAAACATATCTTCCAAAGTCTGAACTGTGGGTTCTACTTGACCATCTTTCTGAGCATGAAAAGTAGTACTCAAATTTATTTTTGAACCCAAACCTTTCTGGAAATACTTCCAGAATTGTACACCTCTATCTGAAATAATCAACACTGGAAATCCATGAAGTTTAACTACTTCTTGAAGATATAACTTGGTATAATCCTCCGTTGGATGGGTGGTATTTACCGGCAAAAAGTTGGTTGATTTAGTCATTCTATCTACAATCACCCAAACGGAATCGGCTATATGTGATACCTCGACAAACAAGTAATAAGTTTATATTGATCATCTCCCACTTCCATTCCAAAATATCTATATGATGAGTCATACCATCGATCCGTTGGTGCTTTACCTCAACATGATGTCAATTCGGGCACTTAGCAACAAACTCTGTAATGCCCTTTTTCATACTACTCCACTAATAGACTTCTCTCAAATCACAATACATCTTTGTAAAACCCGGATGGATAGAATGTACGGAGCAATGGGATTTCTCCATTATCCTCTTTTGAAGTTCATATACCATTTGCACACACAATATAACTTGATATCACAATACACAATCTCCTCCTAGTTCAAAAGCCATCACTTTTTGCTTATGAACATTTTCTTTCAAATCAAGAAAAAGAGGATCTTGGTCTTATTTCTCTTTTACTTCAGACACTAGTGACAATTCAACCCCATTCATCACCACTACTCTTTCTTTGTGGGAATCCATTAGTCGAACAACTAATCGTGCAAGTCTATACACATCTTTTGCTAACTCTTTCTAGTCTTCCTTTACATAGGCGGTAATACCCATAGACAAACTTCTCAAGGCACCATCAAACACCTCCTTTGTTTTGATATTAAGCTCTTTCTGACATAACACATACCAAAGACTCTTGTGATAGGTGAACACATCTACATGAACACGATAAAGATAGTGATACCATATTTTCAAAGCGAATGCTACAAAAGCCAAATCTATATCATGGGTTGGGTAATTCTTCTTGTGAATCATAAGTTGTCTCTAGGCATAAGCTATAACTTTTTCATTTTGCATTAACACACAACCCAGTATAACTCTGCACATCACATTATACCATAAAACCTTTTTTACCTTCTTGTAAGGTCAATAGTGGGGCAGTAGTGAATAGTGTATATTCAATTCATAAAAGTTTTTCTCACAAGATTCAGACTAATTAAACTTAATGGTTTTCTGAGTCAACTGGGTCAATGAGGATGAAATAGATGAAACCCCTAGATGAACCTTCTAATAGTAACAAGCCAATTCCAATAAACTCCTAATAATTGTTGGAGATGTGGGTCTAGGCTAGTTCTGCACTGCCTCTGTCTTTTGAGTGTTAAGTCGAATCTCGTCACCATAAACAATATGGCCTAGGATTGCCACAAACTCAATCCAAAACTCACACTTAGAGAATTTGATCTTATAACTGCTTATCCTTTACTCATTCCTTGAATAGATTAAGATGTCATCAATGAATATGATAACAAACATATATAAATAAGGTTTGGATACTCTATTCATAAGGTCCATGAATGTTGCATGATCATTAGTCAAACCAAAGGAAATAATTAGGAATTCATAATGAACATAGTGGGTCCTTAAATCTATCTGAGGTCTATCTTAAAAAAAAACAAGTGGCACATTAAAATTGATCAAAAAAATAACCAATTCTCGGAAAGAGGATACTTATGGTTGTCTATGAGAGAACTATCTTTCTTCATCACAAATAAGACTAATTGTCGCAAGGTGAGACTTTTCTCATGAAGATCATTCAACTCTACTGGAGCCATTTTATACGAAAGAATAGATATAAGATGAGTATCGATAATAATATCTGTACCAAAGCCTATTTCTCACTTAGGAGGGAATCCGAGAAGATTTTCTTGATAGAACTCAGGAAACTCACTCACAACTGGAACTGATTGAATTGGCGGTGTCTCAACACTATTCTCATTAACTAGGACTAAGTCACAGACACAACCCTTGGAAACTAACTTTCTCCCCTTAAGGTATGAAATAAAATGACCCTTAGGCACTGCTAAACTACTCCTCCACTCAATAATTGGCTCATCAGTAAAATGGAACTTAAAGACTCCAGTTCTACAACCAACTAAGGCATAACGGGCATGAAACCAATCTATACCTAGAATGACATCAAAATCTACCATATCTTACTCCACTAAGTCAGCCATGGTGTCTGTGTGATTGATGGAAATGGTACAATCAAGATAAGCTCTCTCAACAAGAATAAACTCACCAAGAGATGTAGAAACACTAAAGGGCTCAAGAAGTTGCTCAAGAAGGATATTAAATATCATAGAAACATAAGGAGTCACAAAATATAGACTATATCCTCAATCTAGAAAAATATAAACATCAAAGGAAAGACTTTTATCACACCATAGACAACATCTTGCGAATTCTCTTTAACTTGGCGACTAGTGATAGAATATAGACGTTTTTACCCTACGCCAGTCCCTGAAGTAGCTTCCTTAGGTGCAACCCTATCTGGTGGAGGAACTGTAGAAGATTGGGCTCTTTTGCTGCTATTTCCACCGCCCTGCATGTTCTTAGGGAAATCTTTCATGAAATTACCCACTTGACAACACTTGAGGCAACCACTGGAGCCATCACACACATTCTTGGGTAATTCCTCCCGCACTTAGCACATGTAGGAGTCAGATTACCTCCTTGTGACACACTACCTTAAGACTGTGAAGGTCTAGCTCTAAAATTTTGTGAATAATTATTGAACTCACCTATGTTCCTTAGTGCAGGTGCACTAGCAGATGATGGAGCAAGTCCCTTTTTTCTTATGTTTGAAAGATGTCCGGTTGACATTACTCTTCTTCTGTCCAAACTTATTCCTTGTCTGAGATTTCTTGTTTCAAAATTCCTTTCTATCTCTCATCTTATCTTCCTCAATATCATGATGTCACGACCCAAGAGTATACCCTAGAAGATATGTTATTCTCAAATCGTGGCGCGACGTACTTGACCTCTCGAAGGTTTTTGTACAATTCCTTAGAAATCATTCATCGCATAAGCATATGAAAAGTAGTGCGGAATTAAAACTTTTCAAAATAAGCGAATAGTACTTCAATATATCTTTTATAGAATATCATAAGAAAAGGCTAAGTCTCAAGTCACCATCTTAGACACGCGAATATCTTGGTCACGACCCATAAACCATCAATATATCTAAGTATATTACAATGTTTTTTCAGTAAGAAAACTAAACATAGTTATGTCCTCAGAACAATTGAGGACATACCAACACTTGAATGAAAGGAATGTTAGAGTGCAAGCTTTACTTAAGAAGACTCCTCTAAAATTCCACCTACACCTTTATAGATAAAACACATATGTGATTAGTACATTAGAATGCACTAAGTATGGTGTCATGTAATAAAATCATGCTAAAAGGAGATTTATATAGTACATACTCTTTTTGAGGAAATCGTCATAGCATAAGTATAAGAGACACCTTTAACACCAAAGATCACATATAAGTCACATTTCAAGTAATCCACGTCATAGCATTATCAATACTGCAAGACATATAAGGATATAACACTCCTACCAAGAGTTACTCTAAGATTCACTTGAGTTAAAGAAGAAGAGAGCACCCATACACTCTCTTAAAGTCTTCTTAAGCAACCCTCAAATCTACCCTAAATAGGATGCTTTCATTCAACCTACACTAATTAAAGTCATAATCATTCATTAAATCGTTTAAGATTCATTTAACCATTTAGGAGATTTCACATAATGGTATTAGAAAGACCTAGGTAACCTACATTCTAGTACATTAAAAGCCTATTCGTGCCATGTTTAGATAGCATCCCATTCCACTACCTAAACGTTGTAGTACTTATCCTATGCTAGAATGTATCCCACATGATGATAAAAGGCAATAACCGACATAGACCATACTAGCTAGGCATGGAATCCAGAGTCTTCTCTACTCCGTTGGAGGGTGTTCCACTTGCCAAGTGTATAACTAGGACACATCCCATGTTAGTACATGGTTAAGGAATATCAAGGGTTTCTTTGTACTCTAGTATAACCTTAAGAAGAGTCACTCCTCAAGCATACTCACTCGGTGCTAGCCTTTGTTCACATAGAGTAGTTTAATCAAAAGGGCATATGAAGAGATACCATATAGTAGTCACAACCAAATCATAATACACCTTACAAAAGTGGGTCCACTAAGGCTGCCATACCATGGTTATTAAGATAGCTCAATGACTTTCCTAAGGATGATTTCATGTTGTTCCATCCAACAAACCCTAAGTCCATCTTTCACACAAGAAGGATACCATTAGAGCTTTCAACTTCAAGGATATCATAACCTTATATCTAAATTGACTGTTCTTCATAAATGACCTTATTATCAAGGTTAAAGGTCATATTTCAATCATATATACACACACATGACTAGAGTACTTTAGCCTACTAAGTCAAGAGTTCATATTCACTTACTTAATGTATCAAGTAAGGATATAAGTCTACCAAATAAAGACACAGATATCATCATATTATCACATGTACAATATCATTCAAGTAGCATATAGGGTCAACTTAAGCATACTACATGTCACCCTACACACTTCTATAGAAACATCAATATAATCCATCACAAGCTCATATAATTAATTAAGAAGATTCACACTTAAACATCAACTATACACACATAAGACATCACTATAGCCAATCATGATCACATATAATCACTTAGAAGAACACATACATGGACTTCACATATACACATAAATCATATAGACCTTCAAAATGATCATATAGCCAAGTTATAACATGATAATATAATAATTCATAACGTAATGCCGACGAGGCCACATTCTTCACAATTATATCACATAAGTAACGCCACCATAAGTTTACCATACCAAACATCATAATTCAATACCTATACTACACAATATATAGGAATTAGGTTAACATACCATCATTCCATCAAGAACAGCTCCAATCCATAGACATTCCAACCAATTCAATTCACAAGGCTGTTACACATTGCCATACTCATCAATCCAAACCAATAATATAACTATACAATTGATCTATAAAGATACAACATTAAAATAATCAAAACAAGGCAGCCTATATACAATTCTAACATGATCTTTACATAATTCAATAGGCCAATGTAATTTTCACAATAATTCAACATAATTAAACCTTAATCAAATCTCCCATATTACGGCAAAAAGTAGGTAATCATGATTTGCATTAGTTCATGGAGTTTTAGATTAAGAATCATCAAATTAACAACAATTCAATCATAAATCATTGATTCAAAACGTATTATGCAAGAGCCCATGGTTAGAATTCAAAATAAAATAATTCATGTTTGAACATCTTTGAAAACCCATTTGAAATTTGACTCCTTGAATGGAAGAGGATACAAGGATTAAACACCATACCTTATTTGGAATTTACCAACTAAATTTGGTTGAAAACCTTGAGAAATTGGTCCTCTTCCTTGGAGCTTGAAGGTTCAACAATGGAGGTTTTGACTTGAGAGAACTTTGGGGTTTTGATTTAGGGTTTTGAAATAATGAGTTAAAGGAAGGTTATAAGACTTGAAATTATTTATATTAATGATACAAACCTTTTAAAACTAACCCCGCTTAATAAAAACTCTAATAGAATTTATTTGTTAACTCAAATTTTGACAGCCCGCCGAGGGACCACACCCACCTTCATGGTCCTTGAAGGTGGTTCACGACCCCTTTGACGGTCCGTGGTCCTTGGAGAAGTATCTTCCTCGCTTTTACAAGCCTCCAAGAGGCTAATTAAGGTCCACAACCTTCTTCATGAACCGTGGTCAAGTCCACTGGCCGTGAAGTGGTCCATAAACTTTGAGGCAGTAAGCTGCCAACTTGGGACAACCTTGGCTCCCAAGTTGGGTCCTCCTCAAGGAACCTTTGGTTGGTCCTTGGGGAACCCAAATACACTCGTATAAAACTTAGGAACCGCTCAAATCTATTTGAACCAAAACGAATACATAATACATTCCAACACACCCTAAGGCACACAAGCACGTTTCAAGCCTAACTTTCCAACGTCCTAGAC
Organism: Solanum sitiens; assembly: GCA_016801875.1. Classification (NCBI taxonomy): domain Eukaryota; kingdom Viridiplantae; phylum Streptophyta; class Magnoliopsida; order Solanales; family Solanaceae; genus Solanum; species Solanum sitiens. The sequence continues at coordinate 2,602,095 of JABWTJ010000287.1, forward strand.
GCTATTGGATGTTTGACCTCCAAACACTTCCAAACTTTATACACTTCCTCAAAAAATCATTATAAACCATTTTAGGACTTTAAAGCCTCATGACACACATGTTAGACTCTAGCTTCACCGAATTCGTTTTTAGGGGCGTTACATTCTCCCCCAATTGGACAACATTCGTCCTCGAATGACACTTGCTTCATTTTAAACACTTTCAAGAGATAAGACTCAAAGACTAGCAACTCATAACTATACAACATCATATTCAATACACATAGATAGGAAGAACATAAACTTCACATAACAAAGAGACTCAAAACACAACAAGGCAGTAGGAACTTTATCTACAACTTATCATGCAATAAGACTCTCTTTGTCATTTCATAGAGGAGGAAATTCTTTCTCCATAAATTATCATGCTCATATACAACCTTTCTAAGCACATTATAACCAACTTTCATAAAAAAACAATTTAGCAAGAATTCCAAATAATTCACAAATGCAATATTTTAGCAATTTGTTATGAAAGCATGACTATATGAGAGACAAGGTCATATAAATTGATTTTACCACATAAACATAACTTCATGAAAATGAACAATACAAGGATATCAATGAAGTTCATTTTCAACAATACTCCTAAAGAAAATGCAACATGCTACTATCACCATCTACTCCTCATACTCCCCCACTTAGAAGGAATCCAATAATAACTAAAGAGAGAAAACTATAATTTACCGACATCATCACCCGACTTAGGTTTATCTTTGAGAGCATAGAAATGACTCCTCTTTGGTGCACCATCATTCGGTGCACTAGGAGGAACTTTCTTGGCCTCTTTTCCTCTAGACGCACTTGTAGGACAATCCTTCAACTTATGACCATCCTTACCACAACAAAAGTAATCACAGGTACATGCTAGACATTTCCCAAAGTGCTTCTTCCCACAAGTAACACAAGTAGGCTTAACACCTTCAGAACCATTACCTCTTTCAAACTTGACCATAGGAGCATTAGATCCTTCTTGCATTGGAGCCCTTTTCTTGAACATAGGTTGGTTTTGCTCATTGGATCTACTCCTCTTCAAATTCTTTGAGATCCTACTAAGTGTGGACTCTTCAATGGATTGTGAAAACACCATAATTCTAGACAAGTTCATGTCATTATGGAGCATGGACATACGAAACTCTTCTTTGACAAGGTCGGCAACACCGGTCACAAACCTTCTCATCTCATTCCTAGGGTTAGACACCAAGGATGGAGCATATCTAGAAAACATGGTAAACTTCAAAGAATACTCTTCAACACTCATATTACCTTGTTAAGGTTAATGAACATCTCAACCTTCACGTCCCTCTTCTCATGGGGAAAGTACTTTTCTATGAAAGCCTACTTAAGCTCTTTCAACTCTATGGGACCCAACTCAACCGGCCTATTATCTTTCCATTGAGTGTACCACAGTTGAGCAACATCCCTCAATTAGTATGAAGCTAACTCCGCCTTCTCCCTAGAAGTCACTCCCATGGCACTCAACACCTTGTACACACCATCAAGATACTCTAGGGGATCCTCTCCCACCTAAGAGCTAAGAAAGATAGGAGGATTCATCCTCAGAAAGCCCCTCAATCTTGAGGTCATGGTACTTTCTAAAGCATTCACTCTAGGTTTAATGCCCCTATTTTCATGAGTTGTCATGGCTCGATATAGGGCAAGAAGAGCCTCTCCACTCTCTCCATTATTCATGTCCAGGGGAACCACTAGAACCTCATCCCTTTTACCCCTAATAGGAACTTGCTCACCTTGAGGAGCTTGCACAACTTGTGGAGATTTTCCACCTTGGAGAACTTGCTCAAAGATGGGAGGAATTTCCTCGTTCACCCTCTCTTCTTAAACACTTCTTGGAGCAATCCTTCTAGTAGTCATCTCATATAAACACAAAGAAAAACATTATGAAAGGACACACTTAACTTTTAATCTCTACAACACGACACAAGAGTAGAGAAAAAGGGGAAACTATATCGTCCTATTGCCTCTTGCTCATTAATGTGTCGCGACTCACTCCAATGAACAAGACTTAACTAGATGTGGATTTTTTGAGACTTTGAATCCTATAGACTACTTTATAACCTTATGCTCTATACCAAGTTTGTCACGACAGGAGAATATACCCTACAAGATATGTTATTCTCAAATTGTGGTGAGACGTACTTGATCTCACGGAGGTCTTGTACAAGCCCTTAGATATCATTCATCGCAAAAACTTATATGAAAGGTAGTGTAGAATTAAAAAATTTCACAACAACCGAATAGTACTTACAAAGATCTTTCATAGAAAATCATAAGGAAAGACGAAGTCTCAAGTCTCCTTCTTAGACACACGAATATCTTGGGTCATGGCCCATACAACATAAATATTGAAAATATCTAAGTCTATTACAATGTCCTTGAATAAGAAAACTAAACATAGTTATGTCCTCAGAACAATTGAGGACATACCAACACTTTCTCGAAAGGAATGCTAAAGTCCAAGCTTTACTACAAAGCACTTCTCTCAAATGCCACCTACACCTTTGAAGATAAAACACATATGCAATTAATACATTAGAATTCACTAAGTATGGTGTAATGTAATAAAATCATGCTAAAAGGACATTTATATAATACATGCTCTTTTTGAGTAAATCTTCATAACATAAGTATAAGAGATAGCTTTAACACCAAGGATCATATATAAGTCACATTCCAAGTAATCCACATAATAGAATTATCAATACTTGAAGACATATAAGCATATAACACTCATACCAAGAGTTACTCTACGATTCACTTAAGTAAAACAAGAAGAGACCGCCCACACACCGTATTAAAGTCTACTTAAGCAATCCTCAAAGCTACCTTAAATAGGATGCTTTCATTCAACCTACATTGATTCAAGTCATAATCATTCATTAAGTCATTTAAGATTCATTTAATCATTTAGGAGATTTCACATAATGGTATTAAAAAGACCTAGGGAACCTACACTCTACTACCTTCAAAGTCTACTCGTGCCATGCCTAGATAGCATCCCATTATACTACCTAAACGTTATAGTACTTATATATTACTAGCAATGAACATGACGAGAATAGACAATAACCGACATAGACCATAGTAGCTAGTCATGGAATCTGAAGTCTTCTCTACTCCTTTGGATGGTGTTCCACTAGCCAAGGGTAGAACTAGGACACATCCCATATTGGCATATGGTTATGCCATTCCAGCCAACGAACCCTAAGGCCATCATTCACACAAGAAAGATACCATTACAGCTTTCAACTTAAAGGATATCATAACCTTCTATCTAAGTTGAAGGTTCCACATAAATGACCTTCTTGAAAAGGTTCAAGTTCATATTTCAATTTAACATACACATACATGACTAGGCTATTTTAGCCTACTAAGTCAAGAGTTCTCATTCACATACTTCATGTATTAAGTAAGGGACATAGGTCTACCAAAGCAAAACACACATATCATCATATTATCACACGTTCAATATCATTCAAGTAGCATATAGTGTCTACTTAAGCATACCACAATTCACCCTTCACACTTCTATAGAAATATCACTATAATTAATCAAAAGACTCATATGTCTAAGAAGATTCACACTTCAACATCAAGTATACTCACATAAGGCATCACTATAGCCTATCATGATCACATATAATCACTTAGAAGAACAAATACTTGGACTTCACATATACACATAAACCATATAGACCTTCACCATAATCACATAGCCAAGTTATAACATGATAATATCATAGTTCATAAAATAATGCCGACGAGGCCACATTCTTCACAATTACATCACATAAGCACAACCACCATAAGTGGACCATTCCAAACATCATAATTCAAGACCTATACTACACAATATAGATGGAATTAGGTAAAAACACCATCATTCAACCAAGAACACCTCCAATCCATATCCATTACAACCAATTCAATTCACAAGGCTCTTACCCATAGCCATACTCATCAATCCAAACCAGTAATGAAATTATACAATTGATCTATCAAGATGCAATATGAAAATCATCAAAACAAGGCAACCTATATACAATTCTAACATTATCTTTACATAATTCAATAGCCCAAAGTAAGCTACACAATTATTCAATATAATTATTCCTTAATCAAATCACCCATATTCGGGACAAAAGTAGGAAATCATGATTTGCATGGGTTCATAGAGTTTTAGACTAAGAATCATCAAATTAACAACAATTCAATCATAAATCATTGATTCAAAATATTTTATGCAAGAGACCATGGCTAGAATACAAAATAGAAGAATTCATGTTTGAACATCTTTGAAAACCCATTTGAAATTTGACTCCTTGAATGGAAGAAGATTGAAGGATGAAACACCATACCTTAGTTAGAAGTACCCACGAAATTTTGTTGAAAAGCTTGAGAAATTGGTCCTCCTCCTTGGATCTTGAAGGTTCAACATTGGAGGTTTTGACTTGAGATAACTTTGGGGTTTTGATTTAGGGTTTTGAAATAATGAGTTAATGGAAGGTTTTAAGACTTCAAACTATTTATATTAATGATCTAAACCATTTAAAACTAACCCCACTTAATAAAAACACAAATAGAATTTCTTTGGAAACTCAAATTTGGACAGCCCCCCGATGTACGACGCTCACCCTACACCTCATGTCAACAACTAACTCCGGGGCATAACCAGAAGTTGCGTGAACTTAAGCTCTTACTCATTCACACTAATAGATTCATGCTTAAAAGTAAGGAATTCTCGTACATTTGCTTCTCTTAGTTTTCGTGAAAAGAAACACCCCAAGGAGGCCTCCTCAAACATATCCCAACTCCCAGGTGGTTCACCTTAAGCTCTATTATTTTTCCATTGATCAAACAAGATTCTACGACACTTTTTAATAGGTATGAAACTAGTTCCACTCTCTTAGCATCAAAATTATGCAAATCTCGAAAGCCTTCTGAAGCTCTTAAAAAAATTGGATCCTCAGTGACACTTGAACCAGTGAAGCTTGAAGGATTCGTCCTCAAGAACTAACAGATCCTAGACGTATTAGCCATATCATGTCGAACCCCTCTTTGCTGCCTAACTTGGTTGGTCATAACTTGACTCAATATCCGGATAGCTTCCTAGAACTCAACATTGGTGACCTCACCTTGGGGTTGCACTTTTGTTACATTTGGAAACCCTTGTTCCTCACCTTTCTTTTAGAAAGACGACCTTTGATAGCTATTCGTGGAGGCATGATCTGAAAGATATGCACAAGCATGAGTTAGAAGGAAATATTATAGAGATGAACTTTATCTCACAAAAAGAGTATGAAAGAAGTGAGATAGTTGTAGCCTCCTAATTATAGATGTGGTGCCCTTCAGACCAATAACTAGGGATCTACAAACACGACTTCATACACACCCTAGGACTCTTGAACTCTTTGCTCTGATACAAAAGTTTTCATGCCCTGAGCCTACACCCTGGTCATAATTGTCACTCCAGAACCATTGATTTCCCCAAGTTAACCATTTTCCTGGCTTACTACTTAGCCGAGGACTTTACTCAAAAAATATTAAATCCTAAAATAACCTTAGAATGTTTTAAAGTAACCATTCAACAGGCCAATGGGGCAACTCAAGTCTTATAACTAAATAACTGAACAAGACTAATGAACCAATAGTGTCTAACTATCCATGAAGCCTCTAATACCATAAGGGATGTCGACATAAGACCACTGATCATCCTTTTAACAAACTGAAATAATAAAACAAAGACAGAGATACTATGAAAGCAAGGAGGCACACCAACAACTGTGAAGCTCAACTATATTAAAGAGGCACTGTATGTTGATCCTGGTTACCTGTATTTGCATCATAAAATAATGCAGGCCAATTGGCGTTAGTACATTGAATATACGAGAATATGAAGGGAAATATAACAAATACAAAAAGATTCTCTAACTGACAACCATAACTATGAGCTAAGTAAAACCGTAGATAAGATCCAAAATGAAACATGTACCTCATCTTTATTTACCTCATGGATACACAACTCAATGCAGAAATAAAACAACAATAAAGATGCAGTTTATATAAAGCATTTAAAACCGTAGATAAGATCCAGAAGTATTGGAAAATACCACAATGTCTCATTTTTCTATAAAAAAATACAAAAATAAACTCAGTTTGGGAGATTCTCTAACTGACAACCATCACTATGAGCTATGTAATGATACATTATCTCGCCCAGGCTTCCGGTACTGTCATTTATCTTGTTGGGACATAGAACGTCTCAATTAAGTAGATCCACTAAGCTATGCTTAAAACATTAAGGAATAATTTGTAACACTCTGAAAGTATAAAGCCTAATCTAGAGCCTCACTGAGTGTCTAACGGTTGTAACACTGTTTTAAGGTAAAAACAATGTTAATAAGTTATTTAGGAAGTTTTAGAGTCAAGACGTCAAGGAATGTCCATGACGTCGAATAATGCAAAAGGTGCTAGCATGCCTTAGCCTTTTTAACAAGGTTTTAAGACTCGGAAATTGATAAAATTTGGTTAAAGCATGTCTAATACATATTAGAGTAGGTTTAAGGTCAAAATATCCGATTACGACTCCCCAAGGACCACCCTAAGGGTCCTTGAGGAGGACCCTTCCATTTTGACCAAAAAGCTGTCATGGACAGTGTCTACCACCGAAGGCAGACGATGGAGTGTGGTTCAATCAACGGGGCATCAATTTCCTACGTCGATGCTCACTTATGCATTTTTTAAAATATGTCCAAAATACAAATCTCTAACTAAAACAACGGTTGTACAGCACAGAGGGGGGTCTTGGTCGTCCAGTTACCTACGGCCCGTAGGTCGGGGTGTCGTAGGTCAGGTCTGCACTTTTCTGTGAAGTTTTAAGTTGTTTCATTTAATTAGTTAGTTGGTTTGTTAATTAATTAGGGGTTAAGGGAGGTCTAATTAAGTTAGTTAATGACTAATATAATGACCTAAACCTAATAAACCTAACCTAACTCCCATATTTCCCAAAACACAATTGCTCTTCCTTCTCTCTTCTTTTGCCCTCCCATATAGAAGTACTCCATTGAAGGTTTATGTCAAGGTGTTAGGGCAGCAAGAAGGGTGATTTTATCCATCAAAGGTATTGGATCCTTTCACCTCTGGGGTTTCCTTTCCCCAAAGGGTTCTTCTAAAATTGATTTCAAAATGATGAGTTTCATATGGGTTTTCTTCAATTACGTATTTGATCTTCTAAATTGCATTGTATATGGTTTCTCTTGATTATTATAGATAGATTAAGTTGTATTATGATTCAATTATGCTATTTCTTGATGAATTAACCTAGTTTGGGAAATAGATCAAGAAATTGACCCAAGTCTCTAACCCTAGGTTTTGAATTAGTGATGAATTGATTTGTAGTGATTCAATTAACTTCATTATTGTATTAATTAATAGTGTGATGATATTACCTACTTTTGGGTTGAATTGGATGGTTGATGGTAAAACCTTGGATGATGGTTTCTGAAGGAGATTGGGTAAGTCTTGTGATCTCAAACCTTTACTTCAATTATGACTACTTGTGTTTAGTAATGAAGTTATATTGAAGTATACCATATAATAAGATTGATTAGGGTTGGTCTGATGTTGAATTGAAATATCTTGATTGATGGCTTATTAGTTGTTGGCTAAGATGTAATGATATAAGGTTGGTGATAAATTGCCTATGTGCTTTATTATGTTATGGTGATGTAAATCTGCTAACCTCACATGTGTGAATTGTATTGAAAGGACAAACTCATGCAATTCTTATTGAGCTATGATTATACCTATATAAGGGGTAGACCCCTATGACCAAAAACTAAGTTATGATTGTTAATGAAAGACATTTCAAAAGGGACTCTAGCTTAGCACCGAGCGAACTAGAAGTGAGGAGTGTCCCTTCCCACATACGGAAGGTAGGTTCACTGATGTACTCATGAGATTGGAGACTATAATGCATGTAGCATAAAGAGGGTCCCAAATACATCTCCTAGTTCTTGAACTATATTTCCCCCATAGAGTGGATCCACATAGATTCTATGTTCATGTTTTGGTATTACCTTGGCAAGTAGACCACCTTCTTTTGGTGTAGGGTTCCATGACACCGGATTCCATATTAGCTCATGTGGTCAATATCGGTTAAGGAAAGATGTTCCCAAAAGTAAAATGAAGTAATAAAGTGAAATCTAACAAGGATGACCTAAGGGGTTTGGCTTAGTCTAGGTAGGGGTATGGGACTCTACCTACACATTGCACTAGTTAGCCTTGAGGGAAGTCTTACAAAGATGTTCTTATGTGATTATATGCTTATAAATGTAAATTATATGCATATGTTGATCTTACATGTTAATGATACTATATGATATTGCTTTCACTTATGAACATATGGTTGGTCTCTATTCCCAAAGTATGATGACGTTTACTCTTAATGATATGGTCTAAAAAGTTACGCATTGCTTATAGTTCTTGTTTGGTTTACTTGGTCGAGTGAGGTTATTTGGTCCTTACTTAGTCATAGCACTAGTGACTTAATGGGGGTGTATGAGTGATGGTCTTGCTTTGGTTATGATATTATGAACTCTTATGCATGCTTGTTGATATTATAACTTGAAGATAGAGTTGTATTGATTATGATCTCAATTATGTTGATATGCATGTTGACTTGACTATACTTGGTATTGTTGGTCTTGTGATGTACATGGTCTTTACTTAAGGAATATATGCTTATTGACTTGTATTGGCTCTTGAATGTGCATAAGGTATTTTGAAAGTGAGATTGAGTTCTTTTGAATAAATGTCCCTTTTTAGCATGATTTTAATGTTGTATGTGCATATGATCCTACACTTAGTACAAGTGATGTGCTAACCCTATTTCTCCCTTTTGCCAACATTTTAGGTTCCGGCTGTTGTGGAAATTGTGGCCATTTGCACGGAAGGCTTGGAATCATTCTTCAAGTGGGTATGTCCTCAAGTCCGAGGATGATTCCTTCTTATTACTCTAGCTATGTTTTGTTGTGATAGTCTAAAGACGATCATTCCATTCTACGTGTAGATATTGTTGTAAGCCCTAAGTGGCATTTATGCATTGTGTAAGGGCTTATGCTCATATTGTTCGACTCCATTTAGACGGTTTAATAAGAGACATACATTTTAAGACTATATTGTGTATTACATATATGTGCCATAAAATTAGAGGACTATTGAATCTTTTTATATGAGGGGCCTATGTATACTCGATATAAATATGTTATGTGTAAGCGAGAAGTCTAAATAAAACTCATCAAGTAATTGTAGATGAAAAAGTTTTAAATTTTCACATTTTTAACGTATGAATGTAATGATGAATGCTAAGAGTCTAGTCTTAGTCCTCTCCGAGGACGACGACGCTGGTTACGTCTAGGGGGTGCTCCTCGGATGTGACAAACTTTTTATTAGAGCATGAGGTTGAATATCCCTAAAAATGATGTCTCATTAAGACACGTCTAAGTAGATTCGTATTCATAATTGTGAAGCATGACACATTTGTGAATGAGAGACTATGTGATGCTTAGAAAGTCTCATCTTCTTGTATTCCTATGTCGTGCCTCTAGAGTCTTGTTATGTGCTTTCACCTAAACCTTTTATCATGGGTATAGGTATGAAAACTCAAAGGGCAGCGGAAAGAAGGACCGAAGAAGGCATTGCTAATGTAGGGTGTAATGACAATCAAGCTCCTCCAAGGGACAACCAAGTGCCTCCACTTGAAGAAGTTGCTATGGGTGATCAAGTTCCGATTGTTCCTCAACCGATGACCGATGGAGAGATAAGGGTGGCTTTTCTCAATTTGGCCCATTCCATGACCTCACAAACCAATGCCGTAACTTCTGAAGCCCAATCCATGACGGCTTAAGTGAATACAAAGGTTGGACCCCTAGTTCCTCATCATGTCAACAATATGGCATCTCGTTTGAGAGACTTTACTAGAATGAACCCACCTATGTTCTTCGGTTCGAAAGTGGATGAAGACCCTCAAGATTCCCTCGACGAGGTCTATAAGATTTTTTATGCTATGACTATGACCTCAATTGAGAAGGCCAAGTTTGCGGCCTATCAACTCAAAGATGTGCCCCAAACTTGGTACGTGCAGTGGAGGGATACTAGGGCACTAAGAGGTGGTCCGGTGACTTGCGAGATGTTCAAGAAGGTGCTCCTTGATAGGTTCTTTCCTAGATATTTGAGGGAACCTAAGGTTGAAATATTCATCAACCTTCGTCAAGGAGGTATGAGTGTACTTGACTATTCCTTGAAATTTTTTAAATTGTCCAAGTATGCTCCATCCTTGGTGTATAACCCAAGGGATGAGATGAGTTGTTTTTTTACGGGGGTGTCCGAAGACTTGGTTGAAGAATGTTGTTCGGCTATGCTTCATGATTAAATGAATATCTCTCATCTCATGATATATGATCAACAAGTGGAAGAAAGTAGGTTAAGGAGGAAGAGTACGGAGGCCAAGAAGGCAAGGTCTTTTTAAGGTGGTTCTTCAAAGGGTAGGCTTGACAATCAATACAAGCCTAGGTTCAAGAAGAGGTTTTGTAATAAAATTCCCTCCAACTTTCCCAAGGCTCGTGATTATAGGGTGTCTAACCCTAAGTTTCAAAAGGGAAGAGGTACAAGCTCACCAAGCAAGAAGTCAACTTGTGGGAACTGTGGCAAGAATCATTATGGTGATTGCTAAGTTGGGATGGACAATTGCTCTGGGTGTGGCAAGAGTGGCCACAAGGTTAGGGATTGACCTAATTTAAAGGGGCAAGAAAAATGAAGCGGACAAGATCAAGCCAGTGGTTCTAATTTTGATGCTCCAAAGAAGAACCATTTTTATGCTCTTCGCTCTAGGGGTGAACGAGAGAGTTCTCCCGATGTGGTGACCGGTATGTTACAAGTCTTCTCTATTGATGTATATAATTTCCTTGATCCGGGTGCTGCACTATCTTTTGCTACTCCTTTAGCAGATAGAAAGTTTGTTTTTTTCCGATGTCGTAAATGATCCTTTTATTGTAACTACCCCATTAGGTGATGCGGTGGTTGTGAAGAGGGTATATAGAAATTGTCCTATAAAATTTCCCAATAGAGTAACTCATGTTGAATTAGTAGAACTCTATATGGCTGATTTTGATGTCATTTTGGGGATGAATTGGTTCCATGAGTGTTTTGCATCCATTGATTGTAGAACAAGAATTGTCAAGTTCAATTTTCCAAATGAACCCGTCTTAGAGTGGAAGGGGGAAATTCTATTCCTAGAGGTCGTATCGTTTCTTGTCTTAAGGCTTGTAAGATGATTTCTAAAGGCTGTTTATACCATATTGTAAGAATCAAATATTTAGACTCCGAAAATCCTCCCATTGAGTTAGTCCCCGTAGTAAGGGAATTTCCGGAGGTCTTTGCTAATAATCTTCCCGTCAAGTTCACTTACTAGGCGGAGAATTATCCAAGGATCTTTATACATGAGTTTGTCTGTCTCCATGGTATTCCATTATCCTTCATATCGGATAGGGGTGCACAATTAACATCTAGGTTTTGGAGGTCATTCCAAAAAGGTTGGGTTCAAAGGTGAATCTAAGCACAGCTTTTCAATGGGTTTGCAGGTTGCATATGTGTTGAGTTTACCTAGTGAATTGGATTCGGTTCATCCGGTGTTCCATGTCTCCATGCATAAGAAGTGTATCGGTGATCCCTAATCCATCCTTCCTATTGAGGGTGTAGGTGCGGAAGAGAACCTCTCCTATGAGGAGGTTGTGGTTGAAATACTTTATAGACAAGTAAAGAAGTTAAGGAACAAGGAGGTGGCTTCCATAAAGGTGTTATGAAAGAACAACCTAGTTGAGGGTGCAACATGGGAGGCCGAGGCCGAGGCCGACATGAAGTCATGTTACCCTCATCTATTTGATAACTAAGGTTAGTTGTTCCTATTTATAGTGAAAATAATGAGTTTATTTGAAATTGTTGATTTTTGGTAAAATATTGAGATATATGCATTGTTACAGTGAATAAGTATGCCTAAAAATAAAACTTATTTGAAAAATGCTCTTTATTTTGATTTGCACTTATTGTGTACTTGGTATGTTGTTTCCTTAATGAAATGATGTTGAACATCTTGATAGGATGAGTTTTGGCATAATTGACTCTATAATGGTATGTTGAGTTCATGTTGTTGTGAGAAGGAAATTCTTCATGTTGTGATTTTGAGCTCTTATGTGTAGTAATTAAAGTTTGGAATTGTTTTGTGTAAATTCCATGATTGAGTTGTAACTCATGTTGATTATGTATGTTGTTGGTTGGGCTTCTAGTATTGAATCTATCCTTTCACTTCAAAATATTTTTAGTGTCATTCAATGAAAAATGTTCCTAAGAGGGGGGGGGGGGATAATGTAACACTCCAAAAGTCTAAAGCCTAATCTAGAGCCTCACATGAGTTTCTAAGGGTTGTAACACTGTTTTAAGGGGGAAAATAATGTTAGTAAGTCATTTAGGAAGTTTTAGAGTCAAGTGGTCAAGGAATGTCCATGATGTCCACAGAATAATGCAAAATTTGCTAGCTTGGCTTAGCCTATTTGACAAGGTTTTGAGACTCGAAAATCGATGAAATTTGGTAAATTGGTGTATAACACATATTAGAGTAGGTTTAAGGTCAAAACGTCCTGGTACGACTCCCCAAGGACCACACTAAGGGTCCTTGAGGAGGACCCTTCCATTTTGACCAAAAAGTTGTCATGGACAGTGTCTACCAACGAAGGCAGACGACGGGGCGTTTATTACCTTCGTCGATGTTAACTTAGCAATTTTTCAAAAATGGCTAAAATACAAATCTCTGACTAAAATGGTGGTTGTACAGCACGGAGGGGGGTCTTGGTCGTCGACTAACCTACGACCCCGTAGGTCGGGGTCTCGTAGGTCAGGTCTGCACTTTTCTATGATGTCTTAAGTTGATTAATTTTTTTAGTCAGTTGGTTAGTTAATTAATTATGTGCTATGGGAGGTCTAATTAAGTTATTTATTGGCTTATATAAATACCTAAACCTAATTAAACTAACCAATCTCCCAAATTTCCCAAAACACAATTGCTATTCCTTCTCTCTTTTTTCTCTCTCCAAAATAGAATAACTCCAATGAAGGGATAGGTCAAGGTATTAGGGCAGCAAGAAGGGTGCTTTTCTCCATCAAACTTCAAAAATTAACAAGGTATGGGATCCTTTCACCTTTGGGATTTCCTTTCCCCAAAGGGTTCTTCCAAAATTGATTTCAAAAAGATGAGTTTGATATGGGTCTTCTTCAATTACGAATTTAATCTTGTAAATTGCATTGTCTATGTTTTATCTTGATTATAATAGTTAGATTATGATGTATTATGATTCAATTATCCTAGTTCTTGATGAATTAACCTAGTTTGTGAACTAGATCACGAAATTGACCCAAGTCTCTAACCCTAGGTTATGAATTAGTGATGAATTAATGTATAGTGATTCAATTGACTTCATTATCATTTTAATAACTATTATGTGATGATATTACACCCATTGTTGGGTTGAATTGGATGGTTGATGGTAAAATCTTTCATGATGGCTTGTGAAGTAGATTGGGTAAGTCTTGTGATCTCAAACCTTTACTTCAATTATGACTACTTGTGTTTAGTGATGAAGTTATATTGAAGTATACCATATGATAAGATTTATTAGGGTTGGTATGATGTTGAATTGAAATATCTTGATTTATGGCTTATTAGTTGTTGGCTAAGATGTAATGATATAAGGTTGGTGATAAATTGCCTATGTGCTTTATTATGATATGGTGATGTAAATCTGCTAACCTCACATGTGTGAATTGTATTGAAAGGACAAACTCATGCAATTCTTATTGAGCTATGATTATACCTATATAAGGGGTAGACCCCTATGACCAAAAACTAAGTTATGATTGTTAATGAAAGACATTTCAAAAGGGACTCTAGCTTAGCACCGAGCGAACTAGAAGTGAGGAGTGTCCCTTCCCACATACGGAAGGTAGGTTCACTGATGTACTCATGAGATTGGAGACTATAATGCATGTAGCATAAAGATGGTCCCAAATACATCTCCTAGTTTTTGAACTATGTTGCCCCCATAGGAATACTAGCAAGTGGATCCACATAGGTTCTATGTTCATGTTTTGGTATTACCTTGGCAAGTAGACCACCTTCTTTTGGTGTAGGGTTCCATGACACCGGATTCCACATTAGCTCATGTGGTCAATATCGGTTAAGGAAAGATGTTCCCAAAAGTAAAATGAAGTAATAAAGTGAAATCTAACAAGGATGACCTAAGGGGTTTGGCTTAGTCTAGGTAGGGGTATGGGACTCTACCTACACATTGCACTAGTTAGCCTTGAGGGAAGTCTTAGAAAGATGTTCTTATGTGCTTATATGCATATAAATGTAAATGATATGCATATGTTAGTCTTACATGTTGATGATACTATATGATATTGTTTTCACTTATGAACATGCAGTTGGTCTCGATTTCCAAAGTATGATGATGTTTACTCTTAATGATATGGTATGTAAAGTTAGGCATTGCATACAGTTCTTGTTTTGTTTATTTGGTTGAGTGAGGTTATGAGGCGTTACTTAGTCATTGCACTAGTGACTTAATGGGGGTGTATGAGTGATGGTCTTTCTTTTGTTATGATATTATGAACTCATATGCATGCTTGTTGATATTATAACTTGATGATAGAGTTGCCTTGATTATGTGCTCAATTATGTTGATATCCATGTAGACTTGACTATACTTTGTATTGTTGGTCTTGTGATGTACATGGTCTTGACTTAAGGAATATATGCTTATTGACTTGTATTTGCTCTTGAATTTGCATAAGGTATTTCTAAAGTGAGTTTGCATGCTTTTGAATAAATGTCCCTTTTTGGCATGATTTTAATGTTGTATGTGCATATGATCCTATACTTAGTAAAAGTGATGTTCTAACCCCATTTCTCCCTTTTCCCCAAAATTTTAGGTTCAGTCTGTTGAGGAGATTGTGTCCATTTGCACGGAAGGCTTGGAATCATTCTCCAAGAGGGTATGTCCTCAAGTCCGAGTACGATGCCTTGTTATTACTCTAGCTATATTTCTTTGTGATAGTCTAAAGACGATCATTCCATTCTACTTGTTTCAAAATATTGTTGTAAGACCTAAGTGTAATTTATACATTGTGTAAGGGATTATGCCCATATTGTTCGACTCTGTTTAGATGGTTTGATATGAGACATACCTTTTAAGACTATATTGTGTATTTTATATATATGTGCCATAAAAGTAAAGGATTATGTAATCTTCTTATATGAGGGGCCTATAAGTACTGGGTATGAATATGTTATGAGTAAGCGAGAGGTCTAAGTAAACCTCATGAAATAATTGTAGATGAAAAAGTTTTAAATTTTACACATTTTTAACCTATGAATGTAATGATGAATTTTAAGAGGTTAGTCGTAGTCCTCCCCGAGGACGACTGTCACGACCGGAATCTTGACCCCTGACGAGACCGGCATTGTTGATCTCTCAGAGGTTGCAGACAATCCTACATACGTCATCGTTACTTCATCTAGGTTAATTTTTAGTGGAAAATTTGAACTTTTTGTTTTCTTATTTCATGTGAAACATATTATACTTAACATCATAGGCTTTCACAAATCAACCATCTAATATAGAAATAATCAAATGAAAGAAGCAGTTCATAATTGCATTAAACGTATTATTGCCAAAACGGCACCAATACAAAGTCTGAAATGAAAGGGGAAATGAAACACTAGTGGAACATGCTCCACTAGATAAAGCCTACATCTAAGCTTGATAATAACAGTAGACATCCTCGAAAGCATGAGGGCCTACCAAATTCGGATGAAAGCTCCACGTCCGGATAGCTACAACGTCGTACTGTAAGCTCTAACATCCACCTGTGCCTGCACCTAAAAGTAGATATTTGTATGGAATTAGTACACAATATGGGTATATGCAAGCACACACCAAGGACATGCATGAGTAAGAATAGCTCTTTCCTAACAACATGATTTACGTAAAGTCAAGTCAGTGGACTTGCCAAATTTGAATTAGGAAAGTCAGTAGACTTGCCAAATTTGTATTAGGAAAGTCAGTGGACTTGCCAAATTTGGATTAGGAAAGTCATGCCATGAGAGTAATATGCATCATCATACTTATCATTTTGCAAGCAGCACATAACGTATTGCACATATCATATCACACAGTTCACATCATTCTTTCATATGCCATGAGACCTTGGAATCATGGACTTGACATTAGGACTTCCCAAAATGAGGGCTCAACATATGGGACCTCAACTAGAGAGCCTTCTTTAGCAAACACAGAGTCTGCTTCATTCATTCATACGTACTTCGTTTTCATTCATTCATATACTAGTGCAATCACTAGTCATACCTAGGATGTAGTTTAAGACTCTTATCGGGTTTGCTGTGCAATGACCAAGAATAACCTAGTGTCATTACTTGAGTCTAGCTCACCTCTTGATTATGCTATCCTAACACCTTGGGTATCGTTCATTTCAATATATGCATTTGTTGAGGCTGGTCTCATTCTTTCTTTAGGAACTTTAACCTTAACCGACATAGATCATGTGAGCATCATGAAATCCAGTGTGTAATCCCCACACCGAAAAGAGGTGGAATCACCGACCAAAGTGAACCAAAACATGCTAGCGTATATAGGGAATTGAACCCTGATAGATCCCTATATTTGCAGTATAGGTTCAAAGACTAGGAGATATAAGGAGACCCATACCCGGCATGCCGGACAGTATCATCTCATGAGATTTATGTGAACCTCCGCCCTTCTTGAAGGAAGGCATCACCACTCATAGCTAGCCTATGGGTGCTCAGTATAAAGTTCCATTACATTCAACTCATACATCATGGAAGTTGTCTTCTAGCATGAGGACATCATAGCTCATTAGATGAATTCTCATCTCATCATTTGAGTTAAGTACGCATTAACTTCAATACTTTCATTAGAGTGTTCACAGAGACTGGTCTCTTCATTAACTTTACACTCTCATAGGTGAGTACGTTTTGGTAACATTTACTTAGGCTCATTTGAGATTGCTCTCATCTTTCACATTAGCCTCTTATCATGTTGTCACCACATTCTTTAACTTTAGCACATTTACTCTTCATAATTACTCACCACTTTACGTGAATGTTTATTTCATCGTATGCCAATGCACTTGGCTCTTTAGTGTGTGTCACACTCTTACCTTACCCCTCTGGGCTTCCATTATCTCATCACATAATATCATAGGTTCACTTACTTTTTAAATGTATGCTAGACTTATGAGTCCACACATACAAGTCATGAGGCTTCATTGATAGTGTATCTAAGTGATTCATATTTACCCAAGATTATGTGGTACAAGACTTACGCATCTTGTAGGTATGCCAAGATATTGATTTCCATCTTTAGAGGTAGAATTCATTAAATAATTGTTTACGTATGACTTATGTGTCAATACGGAATTGGGCAAGGGAACCCGATTTCGAATCCCTTGGGCAACCCTTAATCTTATATTAAACCTGGTGATTGGATTTTTCAGATTTGGGGGACCCTAGTTCGATCCCCATCAGCCCCATAATATTTTCTTTCTTTTTCTCCTCTATTTTTCGTCCAAGGCATGGAGGTTGTGGGTTCAATCCCCCACAAGCTCATTATTTTTCTTTTAATTTATCTCTTAACTTTCACCTATCCAAGAGGTTGTGGGTTCAATCCCCACTCTCCACATTTATTTTCTCCTTTATTTTTCTCCTAACTCTCTCATCCATTCAAGAGGTTGTGGGTTCAATACCCACTCACCACATCTATTTTTCCTTGCATTTTTCTCACGAATATTTTATGAAATTTTCATTTAGTGAGGTCATGGGTTCAATTCCCAATGACCTCACATTTTACATTCATTTTGTACCACTTTGTTTGGCCGAACCCAACCTACCAAATGCTGGAAATTTGTTCAGTATTTTCAGCTTCTTTTTATCATCATTCATATGTTAATTCTTAAGGCATTTTGCGGATCATTTGGTGCATCTTTAAGTGTAATCTTTTTATGATTATATTTAGCCAAGAATTACCATTACATCCAGCAACATTACACCACTTATACACCTAATGATTTACACAAACATTCACACATAAAATTCAACCATAAAAACATATCATTTTTCACATACTTTCGGTTGACATAACTTAACATGCTTACAATTCCAAACACATAATCATGAACACATTATCACGAAAATCACACTTCATACTTAAACTACCAGCAAACATACCAACAACATGATCTCTAACCTATTTCACATTGAGATCAAAGGGATACTAGGGACAAGGAGTTCGACAAGAACGGGAACAACCCTAGTTACAAGATTCGTTGAATTTATGGGAAAGAAAATTCTCTTGGAGAAAGGAGTGCAGGAGAGAAACCCATACCTGACTTTGGTGTTGTTCAACACTCAAACTTGCTGCCCAAAACCCTCTACAAACTCACGTCCAAATCCCGCAACTTCAACACAACTCGACGAAACCTTAAATTTTTCTTCACGTTTTTGGTTAGTTTTTTTTTTTATGTAAGTTCTTCAAGTGTAAGAACATTTGGTTATGTTTTCTATTCTTGTACTTTGTTAGCAGATAGAACGTGAAAACAAAGAGGTTTGATCGTGAAAGTGACAAGATAGACGTGAGAAGTGAGAGGTTCCTTAGGATTAGGAGTTTAGTTTTAGACTTAGTCAAAAATAAGGTTTTGTTAAATTGTAAAATCTGATTTAATTTAATTACACGTGAAACGACCATTATGCCCTTAAAAAAATCAGATTTTAAACCCCACTTTAATTCACTTGGGCGTACCTTCCGTCGAGGATCGAACCCGTGACGTCCCCATCGCAAAAACGGGTCCCTCCGGGTCGACCCGACCCAAACCGCCCCATTAATTAATAATTAATAATAATAATCTGATTTTCCTTTTTCTTAAATTAGCATTAAGATATTAATTAATTAAATTAATTCTCCAATATAAATAATCAAGTTAAATCATTGCTCCCACCTAGGTTCGAACCCGGGTGGAGCAAGATTTTGCTCAATGGGCAATTTCGTCCCTTTCTACCCAAAAAGCCCCCCCACCTTATTAATTAAATAATTAATTACTTATTTTGGGTAATTATGATACTACCCTTAGCCTGGGAAAAGACCATTTCACCCCTAGACCCTCCAAACTTAAGATTTCCCCTTTTTAAGTCCGGTAAAGACTCATCCGAGTAAATCTTCATATTAGGGAGCCCTATATGGCTGGACCCAACCTTTTCTAGCTCAACTAACTCCCCAAGTTAGTTGGCTTGGCTGTCGCAAGGGTTCAGAGGTCTGGTTCTACGCGCATCAATCCGTGTGAACCCGATCTAATCGTAGGCATTCTAGACACATTAAGCATTACTTAGCATATCCATTTTTAGGGTTGTTACAAGGACGACGCCGGATACGTCTAGGGGGTGATCCCCGAATGTGACAAACATTGTATTAGAGCATGAGGTTGAATATTCCTAGAAATAATTTCTCATTAAGCCACGTCTATGTAGATTCTTATTCATTTTTGTGAAGCGTGCCACACTTATGAATGAGAGACTGTGATTCTTAGAAACACTCATCTTCTTTTATTCCTAAGTTGTGTCTCTAGAGTCTTATTATGTGCTTTCACCTAACCCTTTTATCGTGGTTATAGGTATGAATACTCGAAGGGCAGCAACAAGAACGGCAGAAAAAGGCATTGTTAATGTGGGGGCTAATGACAACCAATCTCCTCCACAATACAACCAAGTTCCTCCACTTGAAGAAGTTGCTATGGGTGATCAAGTTTCGGTTGTTCCTCAATCGATGACCGAAGGAGAGATAAGGGCGGATGTTCTCAATTTGGCCTAAGCCATGACCTCACAAGCCAATGATGTCACTTCTCAAGTCCAAGCCATGACAACTCAAGTTATTAGGGAGGTTGGACCCCGGGCATCTCGTTTGAGAGTCTTTACTAGAATAAACCCACCTATGTTCTTCGGTTCAAAAGCGGATGAAGACCCTCAAGATTTCCTCGATGAGGTCTATAAGATTCTCTATGCTTTGGGTGTGACCACAATTGAGAACGCCAAGTTTGCAGCCTATCAACTCAAAGATGTGGCCCAAACTTTGTACGTGCAATGGAGGGCAGTAAGAGGTGGTCCGGTGACTTGGGAGATCTTAAAGGAGGCGTTCCTTGATAGGTTCTTTCCTAGATATTTGAGGGAACCTAAGTTTGAAGATTTCATCAACCTTCATCAATGAGGTATTAGTGTACTTGACTATTACTTTAAATTCATTAAATTGTCCAATTATGCTCCATCCCTGGTGTCTATCCCAAAGGGATGATATGAGTCATTTTCTTATGGGGGTGTTCGAAGACTTGGTTGAAAAATGTCGTTCGGCTATGCTTCATCATAATATGAATATCTACTGTCTCATGGTACATGCTCAACAAGTGGAAGAAACTAGGCTAAGGAGGAAGAGTAAGGAGGCCAAGAAGGCAAGGTCTGTCACATCTGGGGAGCACCCCCTAGAAGTAACATGGTGTACTTGACCTCTCGGAGGTCTTATACAAGACCATAGTTATCATTCATCGCATTGACATAGTAAATTTAGCGAAAAATTTAAAACTTTTCATAGCACATCATATGCTAGGAACTTTACATAAAACATAAGTCGTAATACATATGTAGACCCTAAGTCTCTTTGCCATCTTAGACTCAACACCATTAGAACTCATTAGGGATACGGCCCTTAAAACATAAGACATAACTATACAATCTTTAAACATTTAACATTAAGACATGAGTTGGGAATCCTTGGAACTTAAGGACCCCTTTCCTTGAGCTTGCGAATCACATATAAAGCTCCTCAATCATAGACATACTTTAAGCATCCATAACCTACACTTTGTGTAAAAAGTAGAGAAGAATGGGATTAGTACAAGAATGCACTAAGTATGGCAACCATGAAAAAATATGTATTTAAAAGGGACATTTTCTTTGAAATCATACTTCATGCCATTTTAAGTAAATCATCATAAAACTTTTACCAATAGCATTTATATCAACCACATACTTCATATAATCATATTGAAAGGATATAGGATTTATTACATTTTTTAGTCACATTACAGTGAGCTCTTGTTCCCTTAACAGTGAGCTAATTTCCCTTTTTATTCATTAATCTCCCAAGTAACCCTCTAGTGATACTTGGTGCAATGCATCACCTTAAAGCCACAAGGAAACGTACATATCGTCTACACAAGACAACACATACCATCATAGAAGTATAGTACAACATAGACATAGTTAAGTCAAAACTATAAGGGCAATACACTGAACTCCTAGTCATTATGCACATATACTTATTTTATTTCACATCGAACCTTATAAGACCTAACTCATGCCCCAAATCTAAGTTTACTAGTACAATATACATGTAAGGCCCCATAACCTCACACATACTTAGTAAACCTATCATGAGACCACAAGCCTTGACATCCAAGTCATATATCAACATAGTAAGAGGAGCACTTCATTTATGTCAAGCAAGACCTTCATCATATAGTCAACAAGATCAACATTATGCATAAAGACTCATATCATGCACATCTTCATAACAAGTAGACAAATACTACAATGTCATGCATAAAGAGCACAATACATAGTGACATGCATTAGAACACCTTCCTAGAACTTCCTAAGGAGCTACTTGTGCAATGTCTAGATGGGTTCATTACTTCCACCTATCCTAAGTAACCTCCCTTAAGTCATTCTAGTTAGGGTCCTAGTCATTTACTTCCATTGTCCATTTTACTTTAGGGAAACTATAGCCTTAACCGACATAGACCATGTGATGCTAAACATGTAATCCGATGTCATAAAACCCCACACCGAAAAAGGGTGGTCTACCGGACAAAGTAGAACGAAACATAACATAGCTTTCTAGGTGGATCAACTAGCTAGTATCCTATGGTGGCAACATAGTTATGGAACTTGGAGGATATCTTGGAAACATCCCTCTATGCCCTTGGGATATGAGGCTTTCTACCTCATGTGATTTATGGTAGACCTACCTTTCCACATTGGAAAGGGACACACACTCATATACAAGTTCACTCGGTGCTAAGATAAGTTCCCTTTATTAAAAAAGCCTTTATTATCATTTATTTATAAAACATAGGCTTAGGAGAATTCATCCCCTCATATGCTTAGCTCATAGGTCATAGATGAGAATTCATCAACCTAAATCATGTGAGAAATCCTTTCACATGGACATAGCATATGTAAAGCACCATCTAGTTAAGGATACACTTGAGCACACCTTTCAAGGCTCCTATATTGACTAGATCATCATTCATGTGTGTGTATACATATATGTGAGCAAACCTTTCACATAACACATTAAGTCACACATGTTCATACATCGTATTCATGCATATAGGAACCAAAGCTTGAACTATCCTATCAAGGTACACATGTGCAATTTATAAGCAAAGTCCCATACCCTTGCCCATACTAGTACACCTATCAAGTCATCCTAGTTAAGGAAATACATATCATACTTTCATAAACGTCATCTTAACATGCATAGTAGTAGACACTAGTGAATATGAGAACTACCTTTCATTTAGACACCATGAACCTTTACTACTTTCAAGCATGCATAAAGTGTGAGTGTGTGTGTACATTGGTCAACATGATCACATAATGACTATCAACAACATATTGAGGTAGCCTCCCTCTTAGACCACATTCCCCTTTCAAGCATAGACCACACAACACACAATAGCATAGGAGGCAAGTTAACTTCATAGAACACTTTAAGACTCCTAACATTAGCTATTCACACATTCATATAGGGGTACATGGGTAGGAGTCATCAATCATTAGCACCTAAACATGGAAGCACCTACACAGGATATTACATAACCCTCTACACGCTCATAACCATAGTAACATAACCTAGATTCACAACCCAAATAGAAGACTAGGCACAAGTTACACATAAGGTGGTCATCATAGTCACTTATTCATATATTAATCAAATTTTCTTCAAGGCCATGGTCCACACGTATATAATGACATACAATAAACACCGCCACCATAAGTGGACCATACCACACAATGACATCCACGTCTTCATCAACATTACTATAGAGAAGTATAGAAATAGAAGAGTAGAGCAATTCTTACCAACCCTTTAGCCTTTGGTCATCATTGACCTTTTCTACCATTTCATCAATAATTCAAGTATAAGGCAGTAGCTTAAGTTCCATAAACATACATGAATTCAATTACAAGCTACTACAAGGTCACACTACAACTAGCACAACACCTTAGCATACTAGAAGGTAGAAGAACATAGACCATTAGCCAATTTCACTTACATGGATTATAGATCATATTTCATCAATAATATCAATCTAAGGCAGTAGATAATCATACACTTAATCATAATGTAATCAAGTTTAAAGCACTTCAAGATCAAACTTCCAACATAGGCATTAGACTTACTAATTCGCTAGAATAGAGAGGAATTAACCAACACTATTTATTCTCTAAGGCCTTGATCATCAATCACATTTTAACAATAATGTACATGCTAGGCAGTATCTAAATAGATCATCACGTCAAAGGAATCATGTTTCATCTATGCGCAATTCAAGATCACATCATATACATAGTATTATCAATCGATAGACTAGAAGATATTAGATCAATTCACATAAGCCATACTTACTTCAATCATACAAGATTCATATTCATAATTAAAACATGATATTAACCTATAACATTAGATATAAACAACTTAACATGATCGAAATCCACATTTAATCATTAAGAGGCCAATGTTACAGTGAACCATGGAAACTAGGCTAAACATGTTCAAATCTTCATAAATTGATCCTCATGGATCCTTCAACATTAATTTAACATAAATTCATGTAAATAACAGTATATATAATCACTTCAACGTAAGAACATCACAATTCAATCGATAACAAAACGTGATCACATTGCCCATGCAAAGGTAAATCATTTTGGTGAAGGAGCATGGGTTCATCATGCAATTAGAGTCAAATTCACGTTAAAACAATTGTATTAACTTCAATTAATCATGATTTAATCATTCAAAACCTTTTTAGAAGGATCCCATGGCGGATTGAAGAAGAAAGTGTTTGATCATATTTTCCTCTTTGAAATCTTTGAGATTGACTCTCTAGATGAAAAGATAACTAGAGATGAAGATTACCATACCTTAATCTTCATGAAGACCTCTAAAACCTGGTGATTCATCCACGAAAATCCAAGCTCCAAGCAGTTCTTGAACTTTACCAACAATGGTGGTTTCTAGGGAGAGGAGTTTTGGAGAGCAGATTTCTTATGTGTATAGGATTGGGAATAGGAGGTTCACGTGTATGATGACTTATATACACCCAAAATTATCTAAATAACTTAATTAGAGTCGGTTTAGGACGTGGGGTGAATTTCCCATTCACCCCTTTAATGAAAAAGACGCAGGCACCAGTTTACAGGTCACCATTGACAGAGCAATCGACTGGTCGTAGGTCAGTCTACTGGCCGTCCTTTGACTTCCGTCGACTGGTCCTTAGCTAAATTTTGGGTTGAGACATGTCCAAGATAAGTAACAATCGACGAGACCTCACCTATGGGCCGTTGGTTGACTAACTGGCCGTTGCTTAGTCCGTCGATTGACACTGCCAAGGCAGTGTCTCGAACAGCCTTGGGCCCTTCTTGTGGGGCCTATTACGGGGCCCTTTAGAAGTTGTACCCGGACGTATCCAACTTTAATACAATCCTTAACAAGATTTAGACCTCCCACATGAGTTTCACCCAAATACAATACTCGCAACTCGTCCAAACAGGCTAGGCCCCATCAAGAGACACGTTGAGCGTCTTAAGGGCTATCTTTCGAACGCCTTGGACGTTCTTGGTCGTTTGACCTCCAAACTTCTCAAAACTCCATATACCATCTGTATAAATCATTATAACTTATTTTAAGACTTAATAAACTCATTACAAATAGTATATAAACACGCATAGACACATGAGACACATAGGTGACTAGTCGTCGAACGTTTTGGTCATCCCTTAACGTTCGACTTCCAAATCACTTCAAACTTTACACACTGCCTCTAAAACATATTATAATTCATTTAGGACCTTAGAAACTTAATACAAACATGCTAGTCTCTAAACACCCTATCTCATTTTGGGGTCTTACAAGGTCTTTTGAAGGTGGTTCTTCAAAGGGTAGGCTTGACATTCAAGACAAGCAAGGTTCAGGAAGAGGTTTATAATCAAGTTCCCTCCAAATTTCCCAAGGCTTGTGATCATAGGGTGTCTAACCCTAAGTCTCAAAAGGGAAGAGGTACTAGCTCACCAATCAAGAAGCCAAATTGTGGAAAGTATGGCTAGAAGCATTATAGTGATTGCCTAGTTGGGATGGACAATTGCTCTGGGTGTGGCAAGAGTGGACACAAGGTTAGGGATTGACCTAATTTAAAGGGGAAAGAAAAATGAAGCAGTCAAGATCAAGCTAGTGGTTCTAATGTTGATGCTCCAAAGAAGGATCGCTTTAATGCTCTTCGTTCTAGGGATGAAATTTGACAAGAAAGGGAAGTTGAGTCCTCGTTATGTGGGTCCTTATTAAATTTTTCAAAGGGTTGGCAAGGTTACATATGAGTTGAGGTTACCTACTGAATTGGCTTCGATTCATCCGGTGTTCCATGTCTCCATACTTATGAAGTGTATCCGTGATCCCGAATCCATCCTTCCTATTGAGGGTCTAGGTGTGGAAGAGAACCTCTCCTATGAGGAGGTACCAGTTGAAATCCTTGATAGACAAGTAAAGATGTTAAGGAACAAGGAGGTGGCTTTCGTAAAGGTGTTATGAAAGAACAACCTAGTTGAGGGTGCAACATGGGAGGCCGAGGCCGAATGAAGTCCTGTTTCCCTCATATATTTGATAACTAAGGTTAGTTGTTCCTATATATGGTGACAATAATGAGTTTATTGGAATGTTCCTTGATTTTTGGTATAATATTGAGATATATGCATTGTTACAATAAATAAGCATGCCTAAAAATAGAACTTATTTGAAAAATGCTCTTTGTTTTGATTTGCACTTATTGTGTACTTGGCATGTTGTTGCCTTTATAAAATGATGTTGAGCATGTTGATAGGATGAGTTTTGGCGTAATTGACTCTTTAATAGTACGTAGAGGTTATGTTATTGTGAGAAGGAAATTCTTCATGTTATTATTTTGATCTCTTATGTGTAGTAATTTAAGTTTGGAAGTTCTATGTGTAAATTCCATGATTGAGTTGTAACTCATGTTGACTATGTATGCTGTTGGTTGGGCTGCTAGTATTGAGTCTATCCTTTCCCTTCAAAAGAATTTTAGTGTCATTCGGGGACAAATGTTCCTCAAGGGGAGGATAATGTAACACTCCGAAAGTCTAAAGCCTAATCTAGAGCCTCACATGCATGTCTGAGGGATGTAACACTGTTTTAATGTAAAAAATAATGTTAATAAGTCATTTAGGAAGTTTTAGAGTCAAGGGGTCAAGGAACGTCCATGACGTCCAGAGAATAGTGCAGAATCTATCCTTAGCCTATTTGACAAGGTTTTAAGACTCGGAAGTTGATGAAATTTGGTAAAAGGGTGTATAACACATATTAGAGTAAGTTTAAGGTCAAAACGTCTAGGTACGACTCCCCAAGGACCACCCTAAGGGTCCTTGAGGAGGACCCTTCCATTTTGACCAAAACATTGTCATGGACAGTGTCTACCAAAGAAGGAAGACAACGAGGCCTATGTATACTCGATATGAATATGTTATGTGTAAGTGATAGGTCTAAGTAAACCTCATGAAGTAATTGTAGATGAAAAAGTTTTAAATTTTCCACATTTTTAACGTATGAACGTAATGATGAATGCTAAGAGTCTAGTCTTAGTCCTCTCCAAGGACGCCGACGCCGGTTACATCTAGGGGGTGCTCCCCGGATGTGACAAACTTGGTATCAGAGCATGAGGTTGAATATTCATAGAAACGATGTCTCTTTAAGCCCGTCTATGTAGATTCTTATTCATAATTGTGAAGCGCGCCACACTTGTGAATGAGAGACTATGTGATGCTTAGAAACTCTCATCTTCTTGTATTCTATGTCGTGCCTATAGAGTCTTGTTGTGTGCTTTGATTTAAACCTTTATCGTGGTTATAGGTATGAATACTCGAAGGGCAGCGGCAAGAACGGCCAAAGAAGGCATTGCTAATGTAGTGGCTAATGACAATCAAGCTCCTCTACAAGACAACCAAGTGCCTCTACTTGAAAAAGTTGCTATGGGTGATAAAGTTTTGGTTCTTCCTCAACTGATGACCGTTTGAGAGATAACGGCGCATTTTCTCAATTTGTACCAAGCCATGACCTCACAAGCCAATGTTGTCACTTCTCATGTCCAAGCCATGACGGCTCAAGTGAATAGGGAGGTTGGACCTCGAGTTACTCATCATGTCAACAACATGGAATCTCATTTGAGAGACTTTACTTGAACGAACCCACCTATGTTCTCTGATTCGAAAGCGGATGAAGAACCTCAAGATTTCCTTGATGAGGTCTATAAGATTCTCTATGCTATGGGTGTGACCTCAATTGAGAAGGACAAGTTTGCGGCCTATCAACTCAAAGATGTGGCCCAAAATTGGTACATGCAATGGAGAATTAATAGGGCTCTAAGAGGTGGTTCGGTGACTTAGGAGACCTTCAAGAAGGCGTTCCTTGATAGGTTCTTTCCTAGAGATTTGAGGGAACCAAAGGTTGAAGAATTCATCAACCTTCGTCAAGGAGGTATGAGTGTACTTGACTATTTCTTGAAATTCATTAAATTGTCCAAGTATGATCCATTCTTGGTGTCTAACCCAAGGGATTAGATGAGTTGTTTTCTTATGGGGGAGTCCGAGGACTTGGTTGAATAATGTCGTTCGACTATGCTTCATGATAATATGAATATCTCTCATCTCATGGTACATGCTCAACAAGTGGAACAAAGTAGGCTAACGAGGAAGAGTATGGAGTCCAAGAAGTCAAGGTCTTCCAAAGGTGGTTCTTCAAAAGGGTAGGCTTGATATTCAAGACAAGCCTAGGTTCAAGAATTGGTTTTCTAATCAAGTTCCATCCAAATTTCCGAAGGCTGTGATGATAGGGTGTCTAACCCTAAGTCTTAAGTCTTAAAAGGGAAGAAGTACTAGCTCACTGTGCAAGAAGCCAACTTGTAGAAAGTGTGGCAAGAAGCATTATGGTGATTACCTAGTTGGGACGGACAATTGCTCTGGGTGTGGCAAGAGTGGTCACAAGGTTAGGGATTGACCTAATTTAAAGGGCAAGAAAGATGAAGCGGGCAAGCTCAAGCTAGTGATTCTAATGTTGATGCTCCAAAGAATAAGTGTTTTATGCTCTTCGCTCTAGGGGTGAACAAGAGAGCTCTTCCGATGTGGTGACCGGTATGTTACAAGTCTTCTCTATTAATGTATATGCTTTACTTGATCCGGGTGCTACCTTATTTTTAATTACTCATTTAGTAGATAGAAAGTTTGTTATTTTGCTAATGTCCTAAATGATCCTTTTATGGTAACTACTCTGGTAGGTGATGCGGTGTTTGCAAAGAGGGTATATAGAAATTGTCCTATAAAATTGCTCAATAGAGTAACTCATGTTGAATTAGTAAAACTTGATATGGCTGATTTTGATGTCATTTTGGGGATGAATTGGTTTCATGATTGTTTTGCTTCCATTGATTGTAGAACAAGAATCGTCAAGTTAAATTTTCCAAATGAACCCGTTTTAGAGTGGAAGGGGGGAAATTCTATTCCTAGAGGTCGTATCATTTCTTGTCTTAAGGCTTGTAAGATGATCTCTAAAGGGTGTTTATACCATATTGTAAGAATCAAAGATTTAGACTCCAAAAATCCTCCCATTGAGTTAGTCCCTGTAGTAAGGGAATTTCCGGAGGTCTTTTCTAATGATCTTACTGGTATCCCTCTGGAACGGGAAAGTGATTTTGGTATTGACTTTCTGCCGGATTCCAACCCTATTTAAATTACTCCTTATCGGATGGCTCCGGCCGAATGAAAGAGTTTAAGGCTCAACTCATGGACTTGCTAGACAAAGGCTTCATTAGACCTAGTATATCTCCATGGGGTGCACCGGTATTGTTTGTGAAGAAGAAGGATGGGTCCCTTAGAATGTGCATTGATTATCGCCAACTTAATAAAGTCACTATTAAGAATAAGTATCCTCTTCCTCACATTGAAGACTTGTTTGATCAACTCCAAAGGGCAAGCTACTTTTCTAATATTGACTTGAGATCGAGGTATCACCAACTTAGGGTGTGAGGTGATGATATACCAAAAATAGCTTTTCAAACTAGATATGGTCACTATGAGCTCTTAGTAATGTCCTTTTGTCTTACTAATGTCCCGGCGGCGTTTATGGACCTAATTAATAGGGTTTTTTGAAGTTACCTAGATTATTTTGTCATTGTCTTTATTGATAACATCTTGGTATATCCGAAAAATGAGGGTGAACACATGGACCATTTGAGAGTGGTTTTGCTAGTGCATAAGGAACACCAACTATTTGCCAAGTATAGCAAATGTGAGTTTTGGTTGAGGTCGGTGGCATTTCTTGGTCATATCATCTCTAGTGAGGGAGTTGAGGTTGATCCAAGGAAAACGGAGGCTGTGAAAAATTGGCCTAGACCATTGACTCCAACCGACACTAGGAGTTTCTTGGGTCTAGCGGGTTATTATAGGAGGTTTGTGCATGGTTTTGCATCCATTGCTTCTCCTTTGACTACCTTGACCCAAAAGAGTGTGAAATTTGAGTGGTAGGAGGCATGTGAAAGAAGATTCCAAATTTTGAAGCATAGGATTACTTCCGCTCCGATATTGACCCTACCGTAGGTTACTAAGGATTTTGTGGTATATTGTGATGCATCCCGAGTTAGCTTGGGGTGTGTTCTTATGCAACATGAGAAAGTAGTAGCCTATGCCTCTAGACAACTTAAGGTGCATGAGAAGAGTTATCCAGCTCATGATTTTTGAGTTAGCGGCCGTGGTATTTGCCTTGAAAATATGGAGGCATTACTTCAATGGTGTTCATGTTGATGTATATACCGACCATAAGAGTCTACAGTAAGTGCTTACTCAAAAGGAGTTAAATCTCCGACAAAGGAGATGGTTGGAATTGTTGATAAATTATGACATGAGTGTGCTCTATTACCCCGGTAACGCCAATGTGGTTGCAGATGCTCTAAGTCGTATGACCATGAGTAGTGTGTCGCATCTGGAAGAAACTAAGAAAGATCTAGTGAAAGATGTTCATAGGTTGGCTCGATTAGGTGTTAGGTTGGAAGATTGCCTAAATGGTGGTTTTATTGTTCATCATACCTCCGAATGGTCTATGGTGGTGGAGGTGAAGTCTAAACAACACCTTGATCAACCGTTGATAGATTTAAAGGAATCGGTTCTCGGTAAGCTAAATGACTCATTCTCTTTGGGGGGGATGGTGTTTTAAGGTACCAAGGACGGTTCTGTGTTTCCAATGTTGATGACTTGAGAAACCAAATTCTCAAGGAATCTCACGGTTCCCGGTAGTCCATTTATCCAGGTTCTACAAAGATATATCATGACCTTAGATAAGTGTTTTGGTGGGAAGGCTTAAAAGGGGACATAGTAGAATTTGTTGCAAAATGTCCAAACTGCCAATAAGTGAAAGCCGAACACCAAAAGCCGGGTGGTTTACTTCAAGAAATCCAAGTTCCCATTTGGAAGTGGGAAGACATTAACACGGATTTCGTGGTAGGTTTTCCTCGGACACAAAAGCAACATGATTCTATATGGGTGGTTATGGATAGGTTGACCAAATCCGCTCATTCTATTCCCGTCAAGTCCACTTACTAGGCAGAGGATTATGCAAGAATCTTCATAGATGAGATTGTGTGTCGCCATGGTATTCCATTATCTATCATATCGGATAGGGGTGCACAATTCACATCTAGGTTTTAGGGGTCATTCCCACAAGGGTTGGGTACAAAGGTGAAGCTAAGCATCGCTTTTCATCCCCAAACGGATGGTAAAGCAGAGCGTACTATTCAAACCCTTGAGGATATGCTTAGAGCAAGTATAATCGACTTCAAGGGAAATTGGGATAGACACTTGCCTTTGGTTGAGTTTTCGTATAATAATAGTTACCATTCATTTATATATACGGCTCCTTTGGAGGACTTGTATGGTAAGAGGTGTTGATCTCCAATTGGATGGTTTGAAGTGGGTGAGTCTTCACTTTTTGGTCCAGAATTGATTTATAAGACTTTGGAGAAAGTTCATATAATAAGGAAGCGATTGAAAATAGACTATACCACACGAGAGGAGATTTAGAGTTTGAAGAAGGCGATAAGGTGTATCTAAACATTTCACCTATGAAAGAGTGGTGAGATTTGACAATAAAGGGATGTTGAGTCCTTGTTTTGTGGGTCCTTATGAAATTTTTCAAAGGGTTGGCAATGTTGCATATGAGTAGAGGTTACCTAGTGAATTGGCTTCATCCGGTGTTCCATGTCTCCATGCTTAAGAAGTGTATCGGTGATCCCCAATCCATCCTTCCTATTGAGGGTATAGGTGTGGAAGAGAACCTCTCCTATGAGGAGGTTCCGGTTGAAATCCTTTATATACAAGTAAAGGAGTCAGGAACAAGGAGGTGGCTTCCTTAAAGGTGTTATGAAAGAACAACCTAGTTGAGGGTGCAACAGGGGACGCCGAGGCCGACATGAAGTCCCGTTACCCTCATATATTTGATAACTAAGGTTAGTTGTTCTTATTTATAGTGAAAATAATGAGTTTATTTGAAGTTGCCTTAATTTTTGGTAAAATATTGAGATATATGCATTGTTACAGTGAATAAGCATGCCTAAAACTAAAACTTATTTGAAAAATGCTCTTTGTTTTGATATGCACTTATTGTGTACTTCGTATGTTGTTTCCTTTATGAAATGATGTTGTGCATGTTGATATAATGAGTTTTGGCATAATTTACTCTTTATTGGTATGTTGAGTTCATATTGTTATGAGAAGGAAATTCTTCATGTTGTAATTTTGAGCTCTTATATGTAGTAATTGAAGGAATTTCTATGTGTAAATTCCAGGATTGAGTTTTAACTCATGTTGATTATGTATGTTTTTGGTTGGGCTGCTAGTATTGAGTCTATCCTTTCCCTTCAAAAGATTTTTAGTGTCATTCGGGGACGAATGTTCCTAAGGGGGGGATAATGTAACACTCTGAAAGTCTAAAGTCTAATCTAGAGCCTCACTTGTGTCAGGGCTGTAACACTGTTTTAAGGTAAAAATAATGTTAATAAGTAATTTAGGAAGTTTTAGAGTCAAGAGGTCAAGGAACGTCCATGACGTCCAGAGACTAGTGCGAAATGTTCTAGTGTGCCTTAGCCTATTTGAGAAGGTTTTATGACTCGAAAATTGATGAAATTTGGTAAATGGGTGTCTAACACATATTAGAGTAGGTTTAAGGTCAAAACGTCCGGGTACGACTCCCCAAGGATAACCCTAAGTGTCCTTGAAGAGGACCTTTCCATTTTGACCAAAAAGTTGTCATGCACAGTGTCTACCAACGAAGGAGACAATGGGACGTTGATTACCTCCATCGATGTTCACTTAGCCATTTTTTAAAAATGTCCAAAATATAAATCTCTGTCTGAAACGTCGGTTGTACAACATGGAGGGAGGTCTTGGTCGTCGACTAACCTACGGCGCCGTAGGTCAGGGTCTCGTAGGTTAGGTCTTCACTTTTCTGTGAAGTTTCAAGTTGTTACATTTAATTAGTTAGTTGGTTAGTTAATTAATTAGGTGTTAGGGGACGTCTAATTAAGTTAGTTAGTGACTTATATAAAGACCTAAACCTAATTAATCTAATCAAGCTCCCATATTTACCAAAACACAATTGCTCTTTCTTCTCTCTTCTTTCTCTCTCCCAAATAAAAGAACTCTAATGAAGGGCTAGGTCAAGGTATTAGGGCAGCAAGAAGGGCGCTTTTCTCCATAAAACTTCAAAAAGTAACAAGACATGGGATCCTTTCACCTTTGGGATTTCCTTTCCCCAAAGGGTTCTTCCAGAATTGATTTCAAAACGATGAGTTTCATATGGGTTTTCTTCAATTACGAATTTGATCTTCTAAATTTCATTGTATATAATTTATCTTAATTATTATAGTTAGATTATGATGTATTATGATTCAATTATCCTATTTTATGATGAATTAACCTAGTTTGTGAAGTAGATCACAAAATTGACCCAAGTCCCTAACCCTAGGTTATGAATTAGTGATGAATTGATGTGTAGTGATTCAATTGACTTCATTATCGACTTAATTACTATTGTGTGATGATATTACACCCATTTTTGGGTTGAATTGGATGGTTGATGGTAAAATCTTTGATGATGGCGTGTGAAGTAGATTTGGTAAGCCTTGTGATCTCAAACCTTTACTTCAATTATGACTACTTGTGTTTAGTGATGAAGTTAGATTGAAGTGTACCTTATGATAACATTGCTTAGGGTTGATCTTGAATTTAAATTTCTTGATTTAAAGCTTGTGAGTTGTTGGGTAAGATGTAATGATATAAGTTTGGTGATGAATTGCCTATGTGTCTTATTATGATATGGTGATGTAAATGTGCTAATCTCACATGTGTGAATTTTATTGAAAGGACATATGCATGCAATTCTTATTGAGCTGTGATTATGTCTATATAAAGGGTAGACCCCTATGACCTAAAACTAAGTTATGATTGTTAATGAAAGACATTTCAAAAGGGACTCTAGCATAGAACCGAGTGAGCTAGAAGTGAGTAGTGTCCCTTCTCACATAGGGAAGGTAGGTTCACTAATGTACTTATGAGATTGTAAACGAAAATGCATGTAGCATAAAGAGATTGCCAAATACATC
Source organism: Solanum sitiens (assembly GCA_016801875.1). Taxonomy (NCBI): domain Eukaryota; kingdom Viridiplantae; phylum Streptophyta; class Magnoliopsida; order Solanales; family Solanaceae; genus Solanum; species Solanum sitiens. Next base: position 2,636,340 of record JABWTJ010000287.1, read on the forward strand.
TCCTAGTTCTTTAATTATGTTGCCCCCATAGGAATGCTAGAAAGTCGATCCACATAGATTCCATGTTCATGTTTTGGTATTACCTTTTCAAGTAGACCACCTTCTTTCGATATATTGTTCCATGACACCCGATTCCAAATCAACTCATATGGTCTTTGTCGACTAAGGCAAGATGTTCCCAAAGGTAAAATAAAGTAATAAAGTGAACTCTAACTAGGATGACCTAAGGGGTTTGGCTTAGTCTAGGTAGGAGTATGGGACTCTACCTACACATTGCACTAGTTAGCCTTGAGGGAAGTGTTTGCATGATGTTCTCATGTGCTTATATGCTTATAAATGTAAATGATATGCATATGTTGATCTTACATGTTGATGATACTTTATAATATTTCTTTCACTTATGAACATGTGGTTGGTCTCTATTTCCAAAGTATAAAAATGTGGTTGCTTTCACTTATGAACATGTTTACTCTTAGTGATATGGTATGTAAAGTTAGGCATTGCTTATAGTTCTTGTTTGGTTTACTTGGTTGAGTGAGGTTATGGGGTCTTACTTAGTGATTGCACTAGTGACTTAATGGGGATGTATGAGTGATGGTCTTGATTTGTTTATGATATTATGAACTCTTATGCATGGTTGATATTATAACTTGATGATAGAGTTATCTTGACTATGTGCTCAATTATGTTGATATGCACGTTGACTTGACTATACTTGATATTGTTGGGCTTGTGATATACATGGTCTTGACTTAAGGAATATGTGCTTATTGACTTGTATTGGCTCTTGAATGTGAATAAGGTATTTCTAAAGTGAGTTTGCATGCTTTTGAATAAATGTCCCTTTGGGGATGATTTTAATGTTGTATGTGCATATGATCCTATACTTAGTACAAGTGATGTGCTAACCCCATTTCTCCCTTTTCCCCAACATTATTGGTTCCGGATGTTGAGGAGATTGTGTCCATTTGCACGCAAGACTTTGAATCATTCTCCAAGTGGGTATGTCCTCAAGTCCGAGGAGGATGCCTTATTATTACTCTAGCTATGTTTCGTTGTTATAGTCTATAGACGATCATTCAATTCTACTTGTTTCAAGATATTCTTGTAAGCCCTAAGTGACATTTATACATTGTGTAAGGTCTTGTGCCCATATTGTTCGACTCTGTTTAGATGGTTTAATATGAGACATCTCTTTTAAGACTATATTGTGCATTTCATATATATGTGCCATAAAAGTAGAGGACTATGTAATCTTATTATATGAGGGGCCTATGTATACTTTATATGTATATGCTATGTGGAAGCGAGAGGTCTAAGTAAACCTCATGAAATAATTGTCGAAGAAAAAGTGTTAAATTTTACACATTTGTAGCCTATGAATGTAATAATGAATGTTAAGAGGCTAGTCGTAGTCCTCTCCGAGGACGACGACGCCGGTTACGTCTAGGGGGTGATCCCCGAATGTGACAAACTTTGTATCAGCACATGAGGTTGAATATTCCTAGAAATAATGTCTCATTAAGCCACGTTTATGTAGATTCTTATTCATTTTTGTGAAGCGTGCCACACTTATGTATGAGAGACTATGTGATTCTTAGAAACAATCATCTTCTTGTATTCCTAAGTCGTGTCTCTAGAGTCTTATTATGTGTTTTCACCTAAACCTTTTATTGTGGTTATAGGTATGAATACTTGAAGGGCAGCAGCAAGAACGGCCGAAGAAGGCATTGCTAATGTGGGGGCTAATGACAACCAAGCTCCTCCACAATACAACCAAGTTCCTCCACTTGAAGAAGTTGGTATGGGTGATCAAGTTCCGATTGTTCCTCAACCGATGACCGATGGAGAGATAAGGGCGGATTTTCTCAATTTGGCCCAATCCATGACCTCACAAGCCAATGATGTCACTTCTCAAGTCCAAGCCATGACAACTCAAGTTATTAGGGAGGTTGGACCCCGGGCATCTCGTTTGAGAGTCTTTACTAGAATGAACCCACCTACGTTCTTTGGTTCGAAAGCGGATGAAGACTCTCAAGATTTCCTCGACGAGGTCTATAAGATTCTCTATGCTATGGGTGTGACCTCAATTGAGAACGCCAAGTTTGAGGCCTATCAACTCAAAAATGTGGCACAAACTTTGTACGTGTAATGGAGGGCAGTAAGAGGTGGTCCGGTGACTTGGGAAAGCTTCAAGAAGGCGTTCCTTGATAGGTTCTTTCCAAGACATTTGAGGGAAACTAAGTTTGAAGATTTCATCAACCTTCATCAATGAGGTATGAGTGTACTTGACTATTCCTTTAAATTCATTATTGTGCAAGTATGCTCCATCCCTGGTGTCTATCCCAAGGGATGAGATGAGTCGTTTTCTTACGGGGGTGTCCGAATACTTGGTTGAAGAATGTCGTTCGGCTATGCTTCATCATAATATGAATATCTACTGTCTCATGGTACATGCTCAACAAATGGAAGAAACTAGGCTAAGGAGGAAGAGTAAGGAGGCCAAGAAGGCAAGGTCTGTCACATTCGGGGAGCACCCCCTAGAAGTAACATGGTGTACTTGACCTCTCGGAGGTCTTATACAAGCCCATAGTTATCATTCATCGCATTGACATAGTAAATTTAGCGGAAAATTTAACACTTTTCATAGCACATCATATGTTAGGAACTTTACATAAAACATAAATCGTAATACATATTTAGACCCTAAGTCTCTTTGCCATGTTAGACTCAACACCATTAGAACACATTAGGGACACGACCCTTAAAACATAAAACATAACTATACAATCTTTAAACATTTTAGATTAAGACATGAGTTGGGAATCCTTGGAACTTAAGGACCCCTTTCCTTGAGCTTGGGAATCAAATATCAAGCTCCTTAATCATAGACATACTTTAAGCATCCATAACCTACACTTTGTGTAAAAAGTAGAGAAGAATGGGTCTAGTACAAGAATGCACTAAGTATGACAACCATGCAAAAACAAGTATTTAAAAGGGACATTTTCTTTGAAATCATACTTCATGCCATTTTAAGTAAATCAGCATAAAACTTTTACCAATAGCATTTATATCAATCACATACTTCATATAATCATATTGAAAGGCCAAACATTTCATAAGATCACATATAGTATTTATTACATTTTTTAGTCACATTACAGTGAGCTCTTGTTCCCTTAACAATGAGCTAATTTCCCTTTTTATTCATTAATCTCCCAAGTAACCCTCTAGTGATACTTGGTGCAATGCATCACCTTAAAGCCACAAGGAAACGTACATATCGTCTATAGAAGACAACACATACCATCATAGAAGTACAGTACAACATAGACATAGTTAAGTCAAAACTATAAGGGCATTACAGTGAACTCCTAGTCATTATGCACATATACTTATTTTATTTCACATCGAACCTTATAAGACCTAACTCATGCCCCCAATCTAAGTCTACTAGTACAATGTATATGTAAGGCCCCATAACCTCACACATACTTTGTAAACCTATCATGAGACCACAAGCCTTTACATCCAAGTCATATATCAACATAGTAAGAGAGGACCACATCATTTATGTCAAGCAAGACCTTCATCATATAGTCAACAAGATCAACATTATGCATAAAGACTCATATCATGCACATCTTCAAAACAAGTAGACAAATACTACAATGTCATGCATAAAGAACACATACATTGTGACATGCATTAGAACACCTTCCTAGAACTTCCTAAGGAGCTACTTGTGCAATGTCTAGATAGGTTCATTACTTCCACCTATCCTAAGTAACTTCCCTTAAGTCATTCTAGTTAGGGTCCTAGTCATTTACTTCCATTGTCCATTTTACTTTAGGGAAACTATAGCCTTAACCGACATAGACCATGTGATACTAAACATGTAATCCGGTGTCATAAAACCCCACACCGAAAAAGGATGGTCTACCGGACAAAGTAGAACCAAACATAATATAGCTTTCTAGGTGGATCCACTAGCTAGTATCCTATGGTGGCAACATAGTTATGGAACTTGGAGGATATCTTGGAAACATCCCTCTATGACCTTGGGCTATGAGGCTTTCAACCTCATGAGATTTATGGTAGACCTACCTTTCCACATTGGAAAGGGACACACACTCGTATACAAGTTCACTCGGTGCTAAGATAATTTCCCTTTATTAAAAAAGCCTTTAATTTATTTATAAAACATAGGCTTAGGAGAATTCATCCCCTCATATGCTTAGCTCATAGGTCATAGATGAGAATTCATCAACCTAAATCATGTGAGAAATCCTTTCACATGGACATAGCATATGTAAAGCACCATCTAGTTAACGATACACTTGAGCACACCTTTCAAGGCTCCTATATTAACTAGATCATCATTAATGTGTGTGTATACATATATGTGAGCAAACCTTTCACATAACACATTAAGTCACACATGTTCATACATCATATTCATGCATATAGAAACCAAAGCTAGAACTATCCTATCAAGGTACACATGTGCAATGCATAAGCAAAGTACCATACCCTTGCCCATACTAGTACACCTATCAAGTAATCTTAGTTAAGGAAACACATATCATACTTTCATAAACGTCATCTTAACATGCATAGTAGTAGACACTAGTGAATATGAGAACAACCTTTCATTTAGACACCATGAACCTTTACTACTTTCTAGCATGCATGAAGTGTGAGTGTGTGTGTAAATTGGTCAACATGATCACATAATGAATATCAACAACATATTGAGGTAACCTCCCACTTAGACCACATTCCCCTTTCAAGCATAGACCACACAACACACAATAGCATAGGAGGCAAGTTAACTTCAGAGAACACTTTAAGACTCCTAACATTAGCTATTCACACATTCACATCGGCGTACATGGGTAAGGGTCATCAACCATTAGCACCTCAAACATGGAAGCACCTACACATGATATTACATAACCTTCTACATGCTCATAACCATAGTAACATAACCTAGATTCACAACTCAAATAGAAGACTAGGCACAAGTTACACATAAGGTGATCATCATAGTCACTTATTCATATATTAATCAAATTTCCTTCAAGGCCATGGTCCACACGTATATAATGACATAAAGTAAACACCGCCACCATAAGTGGACCATACCACAAAATGACATCCACGTCTTCATCATTACAATACAAAAGTATAGAAATAGAAGAGTAGAACAATTCTTACCAACCCTTTAGCCTTTGGTCATCATTGACCTTTTTTACTATTTCATCAATAATTCAAGTATAAGGAAGTAGCTTAAGTTCCATAATCATACATGAATTCAATTACAAGCTACTACAAGGTCACACTACAACTAGCACAACACCTTAGCATACTAGAAGGTAGAAGAACATAGACCATTAGCCAATTTCACTTACATGGATTATAGATCATATTTCATCAATAATATCAATCTAAGTCAGTAGCTAATCATGCACTTAATCATAATGAAATCATGTTTAAAGCACTTCAAGATCAAACTTCCAACATAGGCATTAGACTTACAAATTCGCTAGAATAGAGAGGAATTAACCAACACTATTTATTCTCTCAGGCCTTGATCATCAATCACATTTTAACAATAATGTACATGCTAGGCAGTAGCTAAATAGAGCATCACATCAAAGGAGTCATGCTTCATCTATCCCCAATTCAAGATCACATCATATACATAGTATTATCAATCGATAGACTATAAGAGATTAGATCAATTCACATAAGCCATATTTACTTCAATCATACAAGATTCATATTCATAATTAAAACATGATATTAACCTAGAACAGTAGATATAACCAACTTAACAATATCGAAATCCACATTTAATCATTAAGAGGCCAATGTTACAGTGAACCATGGAAACTAGGCTAAACATGTTCAAATCTTCATACATTGATCCTCATGGATCCTTCAAAATTAATTTAACATAAATTCATGTAAATAACAGTATATATAATCACTTCAACGTAAGAACATCACAATTCAATCGATAACAAAACGTAATCACATTGCCCATGCAAGGCTAGATCGTTTTGGTGAAGGAGCATGGGTTCATCATGAAATTAGAGTCAAATTCACGTTAAAACAATTGTATTAACTTCAATTAATCATGATTTAATCGTTCAAAACCTTTTTAGAAGGATCCCTTGGAGGATTGAAGAAGAAAGTGTGTGATCATATTTTCCTCTTTGAAATCTTTGAGATTGACTCTCTAGATGAAAATATAACTAGAGATGAAGATCACCATACCTTAATCTTCATGAAGACCTCTAAAACCTGGTGATTCATCCACGAAAATACAAGCTCCAAGCAGTTCTTGAACTTCACCAACAATGGTGGTTTGTAGGGAGAGGATTTTTAGAGAGAAGATTTCTTATGTGTGTATGGGATTGGGAATGGGAGGTTCACGTGTATGATGACTTATATACACCCAAAATTATATAAATAACTCAATTAGAGTCGGTTTAGGACTTGGGGTGAATTTCCCATTCACCCCTTTAATGAAACAGACGCAAGCACCAGTTTACAAGTCACCATCGACGGAGCAATCGACTGGTCGTAGGTCAGTCTACTTGCCATCTTTGGCTTCCGTCGACTGGTCCTTAGCCAAATTTTGGGTTGAGACCTGACCAAGATAAGTAAAAATCTACTAGACCTCACCTATGTTCCGTTGGTTGACTAACTGGCCGTCGTTTGATCCGTCGATTGACAATGCCAAGGCAGTGTCTCGACCAGCCTTAGGCCCTTCTTGTGGGGCCTTTTACGGATCCCCTTAGAAGTTGTACCCGTACGTTTCCAACGTAAATACAATCCTTAACAAGTTTTAGACCTCCCACATGAGTTTCACCCAAATCCAATACTTGCAACTCGTCCAAACAGGCTAGGCCCCATCAAGAGACACGTTGAGCGTCTTAAGGGCTATCTTTCAAACGCCTTGGACGTTCTTGGTCGTTTGACCTCCAAACTTCTCAAAACTCCATATACCATCTTTAAACATCATTATAACTTATTTTAAGACTTAATAACTCATTACAAACAGTATATAAACACGCATGGACACATGAGACACATAGGTGACTAGTCGTCGAACGTTTTGGTCGTCCCTTAACGTTTGACTTCCAAATCACTTCAAACTTTACACACTGCCTCTAAAACATATTATAATTCATTTAGGACCTTATAATAATACAAACATGCTAGGCTCTAGACACCCTATCTCATTTTGGGGTCTTACAAGGTCTTTTGAAGGTGGTTCTTCAAAGGGTAGGCTTGATATTTAAGACAAGCCAAGGTTCAGGAAGAGGTTTCTAATCAAGTTTCCTCCAAATTTCCCAAGGCTCGTGATCATAGGGTGTCTAACCCTATGTCTCAAAAGGGAAGAGGTACTAGCTCACTAATCAAGAAGCCAACTTGTGGAAAGTGTGGCTAGAAGCATTATGGTGATTGCCTAGTTGGGACGGACAATTGCTCTGGGTGTGTCAAGAGTGGACACAAGGTTAGGGATTGACCTAATTTAAAGGGGCAAGAAAAATGAAGCGGTCATGATCAAGCTAGTGGTTCTAATATTGATGCTCCAAAGAAGGATTGCTTTAATTCTCTTCGCTCAGGGGATGAAATTTGACAAGAAAGGGAAGTTGAGTCCTCGTTATGTAGGTCCTTATTAAATTTTTCAAAGGGTTGGCAAGGTATCATATGAGTTGAGGTTACCGAGTGAATTGGCTTCGATTCATCCGGTGTTCCATGTCTCCATACTTAAGTCCCGAATCCATCCTTCCTATTAAGGGTCTAGGTGTGGAAGAGAACCTCTCCTATGAGAAGGTAACAGTTGAAATCCTTGATAGACAAGTAAAGAAGTTAAGGAACAAGGAGGTGGCTTTCGTAAAGGTGTTATGAAAGAACAACCTAGTTGAGGGTGCAACATGGGAGGCCGAGGCCGACATGACGTCCTGTTTCCCTCATATATTTGATAACAAAGGTTAGTTGTTCCTATATATGGTGACAATAATGAGTTTATTGGAATGTTCCTTGATTTTTGGTATAATATTGAGATATATGCATTGTTACAGTAAATAAGCATGCCTAAAAATAAAACTTATTTGAAAAATGCTCTTTGTTTTGATTTGCACTTATTGTGTGCTTGGCATGTTGTTGCCTTTATGAAATGATGTTGAGCATGTTGATAGGATGAGTTTTGGCGTAATTGACTCTTTAATAGTATATAGAGGTTATGTTGTTGTGAGAAGGAAATTCGTCATGTTATTATTTTGCGCTCTGATGTGTAGTAATTTAAGTTTAGAAGTTATATCTGTGAATTCCATGATTGAGTTGTAACTCATGTTGATTATGTGTGCTGTTGGTTGGGCTGCTAGTATTGAGTCTATCCTTTCCCTTTAAAAGAATTTTAGTGTCATTCGGGGACGAATGTTCCTCAAGGGGAGGATAATGTAACACTCCGAAAGTCTAAAGCCTGATCTAGAGCCTCACATGCATGTATGAGGGATGTAACACTGTTTTATGGTAAAAAATAATGTTAATAAGTCATTTAGGAAGTTTTAGAGTCAAGAGGTCAAGGAACGTCCATGACGTCCAGAGAATAGTGCAAAATCTATCCTTAGCCTATTTGACAAGGTTTTAAGACTCGGAAATTGATGAAATTTGGTAAAAGGGTGTATAACACATATTAGAGTAGGTTTAAGGTCAAAACATCTAGGTACGACTCCCCAAGGACCACCCTAAGGGTCCTTGAGGAGGACCCTTCCATTTTGACCCAAAAACTGTCATGGACAGTGTCTGCCAAAGAAGGAAGACAACCAGTCCTATGTATACTCGATATGAATATGTTATGTGTAAGTGATAGGTCTAAGTAAACCTCATAAAGTAATTGTAGGTGAAAATGTTTTAAATTTTCCACATTTTTAACGTATGAATGTAATGATGAATGCTAAGAGGCTAGTCTTAGTCCTCTCCAAGGACGCCGACGCCGGTTACGTCTAGGGGGTGCTGCACGGATGTGACAAACTTGGTATCAGAGCATGAGCTTGAATATCCACAGAAACGATGTCTCATTAAGCCCGTCTATGTAGATCCTTATTCATAATTGTGAAGCGCGCCACACTTGTGAATGAGAGACTATGTGATGCTTAGAAACTCTCATCTTCTAAGCCTTTGATTTAAACCTTTATCGTGCTTTGATTTAAACCTTTATCGTGGTTATAGGTATGAATACTTGAAGGGCAGCGGCAAGAACGGCCGAAAAAGGCATTGCTAATGTGGTGGCTAATGACAATCAAGCTCCTCTACAAGACAACCAAGTGCCTCTACTTGAAAAAGTTGCTATGGGTGATAAAGTTTCGATTCTTCCTCAATTGATGACCGAATGAGAGATAACGATGGATTTTCTCAATTTGGACCAAGCCATGACCTCACAAGCCAATGCTGTCACTTCTCATGTCCAAGCCATGACGGCTCAAGTGAATAGGGAGGTTGGACCTCGAGTTACTCATCATGTCTACAACATGAAATCTCGTTTGAGATACTTTACTAGAACGAACCCACCTATGTTCTTTGATTCGAAAGCGGATGAAGAACCTCAAGATTTCCTTGACGAGGTCTATAAGATTCTCTATGCTATGGGTGTGATAAAATTTAGAAGGCCAAGTTTGTGGCCTATCAACTCAAAGATGTGGCCCAAACTTGGTACGTACAATGGAGGATTAATAGGGCTCTAAGAGGTAGTTCGGTGACTTGGGAGATATTCAAGAAGGCGTTCCTTGATAGGTTCTTTCCTAGAGATTTGAGGGAACCAAAGGTTGAAGAATTCATCAACCTTCGTCAAGGAGGTATGAGTGTACTTGACTATTTCTTGAAATTCATTAAATTGTCCAAATATGCTCCATCCTTGGTGTCTAACCCAAGGGATTAGATGAGTTGTTTTCTTATGGGGGAGCCCGAGGACTTGGTTGAATAATGTCGTTCGACTATGCTTCATGATAATATGAATATCTCTCATCTCATGGTACATGCTCAAATAGTGGAACAAAGTAGGCTAACGAGGAAGAGTAGGGAGTCCAAGAAGTCAAGGTCTTTCGAAGGTGGTTCTTCAAAAGGGTAGGCTTGATATTCAAGACAAGCCTAGGTTCAAGAATTGGTTTTCTAATCAAGTTCCCTCCAAATTTCGCAAGGCGGTGATGATAGGGTGTCTAACCCTAAGTCTTAAAAGGGAAGAAGTACTAGCTCACTGTGCAAGAAGCCAACTTGTGAAAAGTGTGGCAAGAAGCATTATGATAATTACCTAGTTGGGACGGACAATTTCTCTGGGTGTGGCAAGAGTGGCCATAAGGTTAGGGATTAACCTAATTTAAAGGGGCAAGAAAGATGAAGCGGGCAAGATCAAGCTATTGATTCTAATGTTGATGCTCCAAAGAAGAAGCGTTTTTATGCTCTTCGCACTAGGGGTGAACAAGAGAGCTCTCCCGATGTGGTGACTGGTATGTTACAAGTCTTCTCTATTGATGTATATGCTTTACTTGATCCGGGTGCTACACTATCTTTTGTTACTCATTTAGTAGATAGAAAGTTTGATATTTTGCTCGATGTCCTAAATGATCCTTTTATGGTAACTCTCTGGTAGGTGATGCGGTGTTTGCAAAGAGGGTATATAGAAATTGTCCTATAAAATTGCCCAATAGAGTAACTCATGTTGAATTAGTAAAACTTGATATGGCTGATTTTGATGTCATTTTGGGGATGAATTGATTTCATGATTGTTTTGCTTCCATTGATTGTAGAACAAGAATCGTCAAGTTATATTTTCCAAATGAACCCGTTTTAGAGTGGAAGGGGGTAATTCTATTCCTAGAGGTCGTATCATTTCTTGTCTTAAGGCTTGTAAGATGATCTCTAAATGGTGTTTATACCATATTGTAAGAATCAAAGATTTAGACTCCAAAAATCCTCCCATTGAGTTAGTCCCCGTAGTAAGGGAATTTCCGGAGGTCTTTTCTAATGATCTTACTGGTATCCCTCCGAAATGGGAAATTGATTTTGGTATTGACTTTCTACCGGATACCAACCCTATTTAAATTCCTCCTTATCGGATGGCTCCAGCAAAATTGAAAGAGTTTAAGGCTCAACTCAAGGACTTGCTAGACAAAGGCTTCATTAGACCTAGTATATCTCCATGGGGTGCACCGGTATTGTTTGTGAAGAAGAAGGATGGGTCCCTTAGAATGTGCATTGATTATCTCCAACTAAATAAAGTCACTATTAAGAATAAGTTTCCTCTTCCTCACATTGAAGACTTGTTTGATCAACTCCAAAGTGCAAGCTACTTTTCTAATATTGACTTGAGATCGGGGTATCACCAACTTAGGGTGTGAGGTGATGATATACCAAAAATAGCTTTTCGAACTAGATATGGTGACTATGAGCTCTTAGTAATGTCCTTTGGTCTTACTAATGCCCCGGCGGCGTTTATGGACCTAATTAATAGGGTTTTTTGAAGTTACCTAGATTCTTTTGTCATTGTCTTTATTGATAACATCTTGGTATATCCGAAAAATGAGGGTGAACACATGGATCATTTGAGAGTGGTTTTGCAAGTGCATAAGGAACACCAACTATTTGCCAAGTATAGCAAATGTGAGTTTTGGTTGAGGTCAGTGGCATTTGTTGGTCATATCATCTCTAGTGAGGGAGATGAGGTTGATCCAAGGAAAACGGAGGCTGTGAAAAATTGGCCTAGACCATTGACTCCAACCGACACTAGGAGTTTCTTGGGTCTAGCGGGTTATTATAAGAGGTTAATGCATGGTTTTGCATCCACTACTTCTCCCTTGACTACCTTGACCCAAAAGAGTGTGAAATTTGAGTGGTCGGAGGCATGTGAAAGAAGATTCCAAATTTTGAAGCATAGGATTACTTCTGCTCCGATATTGACCCTACCGTAGGTTACTAAGGATTTTGTGGTATATTGTGATGCATCCCAAGTTGGCTTGGGGTGTGTTCTTATGCAACATGAGAAAGTACTAGCCTATGCCTCTAGACAACTTAAGGTGCATGAGAAGAATTATCCAACTCATGATTTTGAGTTAGCGGACGTGGTATTTGCCTTGAAAATATGGAGGCATTACTTCAATGGTGTTCATGTTGATGTATATACCGACCATAAGAGTCTACAATATGTGGTTACTCAAAAGGAGTTAAATCTCCGACAAAGGAGATGGTTGGAATTGTTGATAGATTATGACATGAGTGTACTCTATTACCCCGGTAACGCCAATGTGGTTGCGGATGCTCTAAGTCGTATGACCATGGGTAGTGTGTCGCATGTGGAAGAAACTAAGAAAGATCTAGTGAAAGATGTTCATAGGTTGGCTCAATTGGGTGTTAGGTTGGAAGTTTGCCCAAATGGTGGTTTTATTATTCATCATACCTCTGAATGGTCTATGGTGGTGGAGGTGAAGTCTAAACAACACCTTGATCAACCGTTGATAGATTTAAAGGAATCGGTTCTCGGTAAGCTAAATGACTCATTCTCTTTGGGGGGATGGTGTTTTGAGGTACCAAGGAAGGTTGTGTGTTTCCAATGTTGATGGTTTGAGAAACCAAATTCTCAAGGAATCTCACGGTTCCAGCTAGTCCATTCATCCAGGTTCTACAAAGATGTATCATGACCTTAGATAAGTGTTTTGGTGGGAAGGCTTAAAAGGGGACATAGTAGAATTTGTTGCAAAATGTCCAAATTGCCAATAAGTGAAAGCCGAGAACCAAAAGCCGGGTGGTTTACTTCAAAAAATCCAAGTTCCCATTTGGAAGTGGGAAGACATTAACATGGATTTCGTGGTAGGTTTTCCTCGGACACAAAAGCAACATGATTCTATATGGGCGGTTATGGATAGATTGACCAAATCCGCTCATTCTATTCCCGTCAAGTCCACTTACTAGGTGGAGGATTATGCAAGAATATTCATAGATGAGATTGTGTGTCGCCATGCTATTCCATTATCTATCATATCGGATAGGGGTGCACAATTCACATCTAGGTTTTAGGGGTCATTCCCAAAAGGGTTGGGTACAAAGGTGAAGCTAAGCATCGCTTTTCATCCCCAAACGGATGGTAAAGTGGAGCATACTATTCAAACCCTTGAGGATATTCTTAGAGCAAGTATAATCGACTTCAAGGGAAATTGGGATAGACACTTTCCTTTGGTTGAGTTTTCGTATAACAATAGTTACCATTCATTTATATATACGGCTCCTTTGGAGGACTTGTATGGTAAGAGGTGTTGATCTCCAATTGGATGGTTTGAAGTGGGTGAGTCTTCACTTTTCGGTCCAGAATTGATTTATAAGACTTTGGATAAAGTTCATATAATAAGGAAGTGATTGAAAATAGACTATACCATATGAGAGGAGACTTAGAGTTTGAAGAAAACGATAAGGTGTATCTAAACATTTAACCTATGAAAGAGTGGTGAGATTTGACAAGAAAGGGAAGTTGAGTCCTTGTTATGTGGGTCCTTATGAAATTTTTCAAAGGGTTGGCAATGTTGCATATGAGTTGAGGTTACCTAGTGAATTGTCTTCATCCGGTGTTCCATGTCTCCAAGCTTAAGAAGTGTATCGGTGATCCCCATCCATCCTTCCTATTGAGGGTATAGGTGTGGAAGAGAACCTCTGCTATGAGGAGCTTCCGGTTGAAATCCTTTATAGACAAGTAAAGGAGTCAAGGAACAAGGAGGTGGCTTCCTTAAAGGTGTTATGAAAGAACAACCTAGTTGAGGGTGCAACAGGGGAGGCCGAGGCCGACATGAAGTCTCGTTACCCTCATCTATTTGATAACTAAGGTTAGTTGTTCTTATTTATAGTGAAAATAATGAGTTTATTTGAAGTTGCCTTAATTTTTGGTAAAATATTGAGATATATGCATTGTTACAGTGAATAAGCATGCCTAAAAATAAAACTTATTTGAAAAATGCTCTTTGTTTTGATTTGCACTTATTGTGTACTTCGTATGTTGTTTCCTTTATGAAATAATGTTGAGCATGTTGATAGAATGAGTTTTGGCATAATTTACTCTTATTGGTAGGTTGAGTTCATGTTGTTGTGAGAAGAAATTTCTTCATGTTGTGATTTTGAGCTCTTATGTGTAGTAATTGAAGTTTGGAATTTCTATGTGTAAATTCCATGATTGAGTTGTAACTCATGTTGATTATGTATGTTTTTGGTTGGGCTGCTAGTATTGAGTGTATCCTTTCCCTTCAAAAGATTTTTAGTGTCATTCGGGGACGAATGTTCCTAAGGGGGGGATAATGTAACACTCCGAAAGTCTAAAGCCTAATATAGAGCATTACTTGTGTCTAAGGGTTGTAACACTATTTTAAGGTAAAAATAATGTTAATAAGTTATTTAGGAAGTTTTAGAGTCAAGAGGTCAAGGAACGTCCATGACGTCCAAAGACTAGTGCGAAATGTGCTTGTGTGCCTTAGCCCTTTTGACAAGGTTTTAAGACTCGAAAATTGATGAAACTTGGTAAAATGGTGTCTAACACATATTAGAGTAGGTTTAAGGTCAAAACATCCGGGTACGACTCCCCAAGGACCACCCTACGGGTCCTTGAGGAGGACCTTTCCATTTTGACCAAAAAGCTATCATGGACAGTGTGTACCAACGAAGGAGACGACGGGGCATCGATTCCTCCGTCGATGTTCAGTTAGCCATTTTTTAAAAATGTCCAAAATACAAATCTCTGACTAAACCATCGGTTGTACAACATGGAGGGAGGTCTTGGTCGTCGACTAACCTACGGCACCGTAGGTCGGGGTCTCGTAGTTCAGGTCTTCACTTTTTTGTGAAGTTTCAAGTTGTTTCATTAAATTAGTTAGTTGGTTAGTTAATTAATTAGGGTTTAGGGGACGTCTAATTAAGTTAGTAAGTGACTTATATAAAGACCTAAACCTAATTAAACTAACCAAGCTCCCATATTTACCAAACCACAATTGCTCTTCCTTCTCTCTTCTTTCTCTCTCCCAAATAAAAGTACTCTAATGAAGGGCTAGGTCAAGGTATTAGGGCCGCAAGTAGGGCGCTTTTCTCCATCAAACTTCAAAAATTAACAAGACATGGGATCCTTTGACCTTTGGGATTTCCTTTCCCCAAAGGGTTCTTCCAGAATTGATTTCGATGAGTTTCATATGGGTTTTCTTCAATTACGAATTTGTTCTTCTAAATTGCATTGTCTAAATTTAAATTGATTATTATAGTTATATTATGATGTATTATGATTCAATTATCCTAATTCATGATGAATTAACCTAGTTTGTGAAGTAGATCACAAAATTGACCCAAGTCCCTAACCCTAGGTTATGAATTAGTGATGAATTGATGTGTAGTGATTCAATTGACTTCATTATTGACTAAATTACTATTGTGTGATGATATTAAACCCATTTTTGGGTTGAATTGGATGGTAGATGGTAAAATCATTGATGATGGCTTGTGAAGTAGATTTGGCAAGCCTTGTGATCTCAAACCTTTACTTCAATTATGACTACTTGTGTTTAGTGATGAAGTTATATTGAAGTATACCTTACGATAAGATTTCTTAGGGTTTGTATGATCTTGAATTTAAATTTCTTTATTTATAGCTTGTGAGTTGTTGGGTAAGATGTAATGATATAAGTTTGGTGATGAATTGCCTATGTGTCTTATTATGATATGGTGATGTAAATGTGCTAACCTCACATGTGTGAATTTTATTGAAAGGACCTATGCATGCAATTCTTATTGAGCTATGATTATGTCTATATAAGGGTTAGACCCCTATGACCTAAAACTAAGTTATGATTGTTAATGAAAGACATTTCAAAAGGGACTCTAGCTTAGAACTGAGTGAGCTAGAAGTGAGGAGTATCCCTTCCCACATAGGGAAGGTAGGTTCACTAATGTACTTATGAGATTGTAAACTACAATGCATGTAGCATAAAGAGAGTCCCAAATACATCTCCTAGTTCTTTAATTATGTTGCCCCCATAGGAATGCTAGAAAGTCGATCCACATAGATTCTATGTTCATGTTTTGGTATTACATTGGCAAGTAGACCACCTTCTTTCGGTGTATGGTTCCATGACACCCGATTCCAAATTAACTCATATGGTCTTTGTTTGCTAAGGAAAGATGTTCCCAAAGGTAAAATAAAGTAATAAAGTGAACTCTAACTAGGATGACCTAAGGGGTTTGGCTTAGTGTAGGTAGGAGTATCGGACTCTACCTACACATTGCAGTAGTTAGCCTTGAGGGAAGTGTTTGCATGATGTTCTCATGTGCTTATATGCCTATTAATGTAAATGATATGCATATGTTGATCTTACATATTGATGATACTTTATAATATTGCTTTCACTTATGAACATGTGGTTGGTCTCTATTTCCAAAGTATAAATATGTGGTTGCTTTCACTTATGAACATTATTACTCTTAGTGATATGGTATGTAAAGTTAGGCATTGCTTATAGTTCTTGTTTGGTTTACTTGGTTGAGTGAGGTTATGGGGCCTTACTTAGTGATTGAACTAGTGACTTAATGGGGATGTATGAGTGATGGTCTTGATTTGTTTATGATATTATGAACTCTTATGCATGGTTGATATTATAACTTGATGATAGAGTTATCTTGACTATGTGCTCAATTATGTTGATATGCACGTTGACTTGACTATACTTGATATTGTTGGGCTTGTGATGTACATGGTCGTGACTTAAGGAATATGTGCTTATTGACTTGTATTGGCTCTTGAATGTGAATAAGGTATTTCTAAAGTGAGTTTGCATGCTTTTGAATAAATGTCCCTTTTGGCATGATTTTAATGTTGTATGTGCATATGATCCTATACTTAGTACAAGTGATGTGCTAACCCCATTTCTCCCTTTTCCCTAACATTATTGGTTCCAGATGTTGAGGAGATTGTGTCCATTTGCACGCAAGGCTTTGAATCATTCTCCAAGTGGGTATGTCCTCAAGTCCGAGGAGGATGCCTTGTTATTACTCTAGCTATGTTTCGTTGTTATAGTCTATAGACGATCATTCAATTCTACTTGTTTCAAGATATTATTGTAAGCCCTAAGTGACATTTATACATTGTGTAAGGGCGTGTGCCCATATTTTTCGTCTCTGTTTAGATGGTTTAATATGAGACATCCTTTTTAAGACTATATTGTACATTTCATATATATGTTCCATAAAAGTAGAGGACTATGTAATCTTCTTATATGAGGGGCCTATGTATACTTTATATGAATATGTTATGTGTAAGCGAGAGGTCTAAGTAAACCTCATGAAGTAACTGTCGATGAAAAAGTTTTCAATTTTCCACATTTTTAACCTATGAATGTAATGATTAATGCTAAGAGGCTAGTCTTAGTCCTCTCCAATGACGACGACGATGGTTACGTCTAGGGGGTGCTACCCGGATGTGACATCATCTAAAAATTATGACTCCTTCTACCCACGTTGGATACATGGTTTATGGAGACTTGAGTTATCTGAACTCGTACCCATATGGGTGTTCAATAATACCCCCAAAAATATACTCACCTAATATGTTTACAAACATAACTTTTTCTTTGGTTTGATATTTTTGCTCTTAAATTTATCTTTTAAAATAGATGTAACTCAAAACTGCTCAAGAAAACTCTTTTGCAAAACGATGTTTCCTCTCATCTTAACTGTAAAAACATTTACTCTTTCGGAATATTTAGTTCCTATATAACATTTTTAAGAAAATGAACTTCTTTATTACTCTTACTCAACTCAATTCTCAAGTCTTAAAACAAGTTTAAAATAATTGTAATTTTTTTTCAAAAGACTCGATGAACTCTCAAATCTTGACCCATTGCTCTACCTTGAATTTGAGTTTATGGATTCAAGGCTGTGATTCATGTTTATGAATGACATCAATATTTTTAGAAGTCTTTTGGAGTAGTTAGAATTGATAGAAAGTGTTAGTACACTTTTGTAGGACTCATAGGATGGGCTAAAAGAAGGAAAAAAGGTGGGCCATGCGACCTGGGCGCACTTCTGGCACGGGTCGCTCGCCTCTTATGTTCATAGGATATTTTTTGGTGCATTGCTGGCGTACTGCGCCACCCCTGCCCCAGATAAATCCGATGAATTTTTCTCGTCGTTTTATGTCCTGAATTCAACAAGATTTGATTTTTTTGCTCAATTTCTCTTTTGATTTGGTTACCCAATAAATGTACCCAATATTCTACTAAAAATCAGTTAAAATGGATACGATCATCTCAAGAACTCATCAATCACATCCTAATTCAAAAATGAAAGCAATTTCAAGAACACTAATAAAAAACATCAAACCTTTAACTTTTTAGGAAAAACAATACGCTAAAATTCACATGATTAGCGTGTGGGTGAACAAACTCAATGCTATGCGAACTCACATACCTCTTTAGGTATCAACAATTGGAAAAAGGACCTTCGATTCCGCCATAAATCTCCAAGAAGACCTTTACTTTTCTCATTTTCTCCTTTCTTGAACTATTCTCAAAACTTTAGGCGTTAATTTTGATTACCTGAACACAACCAAATCAGTTTAGACCCCAATTTAATTACTAAAAACAAAATAACTCTTTGGTTAAGGAAAGACCCAAAATACCCCTCTTAAATATGCGTAACTTTCCATAACCGGACAACCTGAATTCAAATTGGCATATCTCCCTCATATGAGCTCGAAATTGAGCAAACTTGGGGCCGTTGGAAAGAGAATTCCAATAACTTTAATTTGATATCTTATAGCCCACATAACCCATCATGTACAAAAATTATTGTCGTTTGAAGTTAACTTATAACTTATACTTAGCATAACTTGAGTAATTTTCAAATTTACTCTTTCCAAAATAGTTCTTTCGAATTCTAATTCTTTCTTAGGAGGGATGTTAGAACATGTTACCCATGAATGTCTTTGATTATAGGCAAATTTAGATCCCTAGTAATTGAGTAATTCCCATATTTAAACTAAGCTTGAGTTATATGTGTTTGTTTATAGTCTTATCGAGTCTTTTGTTTGTTTATAAGCTTACAAACATGATTAGTTGTGTAGGTGAGCTTAATGGGAGAAACGAGCATAGAAATGCACAATGGGGAAGCTAAACGATTTGAGTTGAAAAGAAGGATTGAAGAAAAAAGAAGAAAAGAAGTCGAGGAAGAAAAGAAGTCAAAGCATTGAAGTATTGAGAGGGATGCTGAAATTAAGCGAAAGTGATATTTACGCAGAATACTCCTTGTAGCAGCGGTGTCACGGAGAAGTGAACTTTCTTGAAAATCTAATCGGAGAGGTGTCTCCACGTCGCGAAGAGAGAGGTTTAATTTAAGTAACGAGAATCAAATTGAGGCAGAGCGCTCTATGTCGCTCCTGCATCGCGGAGAAGGGAAAAGATTATGTTTGGCTACCCCCACGATTTGCCCTTGAGTCCTAGTTTTTGATGATTTTATTTTTAGCATAAATATGTCATTATTTTATTTTTAGGGGATATTCTTTCTCTATGTTTTAAAAAACGAACAGTTTCACCATTTTTAGGGTTCTTTCCTAAACTCTATTATTTTCCATCTCTTTATGTTTATTCAATATTGTTTAATTGAATTTGTGACTATGAGTAGCTAATACCTTAGTTCTAGGGTTGTCGCTACAAGAGATTTGTAATGTATTATGATTTTATTGGGTTAAATTCAATTATCATAATAATATTTATTATGTTCTTGCTTTCAGTGTTTCCTGGCTGATCAACATTGAAATAAATATATTGTCCAAATTGAACTCAGAGAGGAATAAGAGGATAGAACATGGGGCATAAGGAGCATGATTAATGCTAAAAATAATGGTTAATTTGTATCTATGATAGGGATGTACCTAGAAACAATTCTTGGTCACTCTCTATGAAGAAATCGTAATACTTGGTACTTAATCCATCTTATACCCACTCAATCATATAGTTAGTGTGTTATTTATCGTAGGTGATTAGAGGTCCGGAGATCATGATCATACATTCAGCCCTGAGATTCGTTGATCTGATAGTTGATATATACCCATTTAAATGATAGTAATTTCATGAATCCTGATAAAAACTACAACCCTGAACTTTACCCAATCATTGTTTTTAAACCCTTGAAATTGAATCGTGTTTTTTACATTTTGTTGAATTTTAAGAATTAGAAACTAAAGTCGTTTTGAAATCTTGGTAACACTTGAAATTAGCTAAAAGTTAGAGAAATTGAGTGATTCTAAGCGTAAGTTCCTATGAGTATGATACCAAGCTCCTTATCAGAGCACTTTAATAATTGAACGCCTACTTGCATATGCATGTGCGATATTGGTGAAACAAGTTTTTGGCGTCGCTGCTGGGGACTTTAGAATTAGAAATTAACTAATGTTTCCAATTTCTGAAGTTAAAAAAACAAGTGTTGGCAACTTGATTTTAGAATTATATTATTGTAGGTTGTATTGGAACTTCAAACTAGACGAGTATATAGGATTATTATTGCCTATAGAAGAAATGGAAAGATTCGGGATTACCGGAGAAGTATAAGACAACTTACTTATCTGGTCCCTCTTGTTTCTAGTAAACCTACATCTCCATTAACAAGAGTTGAGCAAGAGGAACCTGAAACACTGACTGAGATGAAGGTAAGAGATGTGGAAATCCTACACACCACCAATGTGACATCATGCATTAAGAAAACTTTAGCTGGTGGAATGTTTGAACTGAAGCAGAGTATGGTGCAACTATTGCACACTAATGGGCAGTTTACTGGTATGTCACACGAGGATCCAACAGTCCACATCCAAAACATTTTCGAGATCAGTAATACTTACAGTCCAACTACAGTAAACGAGGATTACATGAGGCTTACTTTATTACCCCACCATGTTTGCGTAAGGAAAAAGACGGTTAAATGTAGAACCCGAGAACTAAATTACCACCTGGAATTTATCTAGCACAGAAGTTCATCGTCAGATTATATCCATGTGGAAAAACAACTAAGTTGAGGAGTGACATTTTGAGTTTTAGACAGAAAGGGGGAGGGGAGAACTTGTACATAGCTTAGGACCGGTTTAAATCGATGTTTATGCGCTTCCCACATCAACATCAATCTAATGAGGTTTTGGTCCATACCTTCATTAAAGGATTGGAGTCTAACACAGAAATCCTACTTGATTCAGCTGCAGATGGTCAAGGTTTAAAGAACACATATGTTAAACTATTCACCTTGCTGAATAGGATCTCGTTGGGAAACCCCGAATAGACCAAAGAAGCGGTGAGACCTATGATTCAAAAAAATCTAGGTATGCTAGAATTAGATGCAGTGACTGCTTTAACTGCGCAGATTTTTGCTATGAAGAATATGATGAACACCCACTTCAGCAATCAAGCATTGGGATAACACCCAGCCAGGTAAATGCAGTTCAACAATCAACAATCACCTCTTGCTGTGAGATCTATTGAGGTAGTGATCATAGTACAGAGGTATGTGGTGCAAACCTGGATTCTGTTAACTTTGTAGGAAATTCACAATGAGGAGGAGACCAGTAGAATTATGGGATCTCTTATAACCCGATAAGGCGCAACCATCCAAACTTCTCTTAAGGTGGAAATCATAATTAGGGTCAAGGCCGAAATCAGCATAGACCCCAAGGAAATGAACAATGGTACCAACCACAGGCCTAAAGGGAGCAGCCTAATAAGGAGTTTGGTAACATGAGCATGAACGAGATGCTGAAAAATATCATGGTTGATCAAGCCAGTTAGCTGCTAATTGAGAAATAATTGGCTAGCTACACGAAATCCGGAGAACTAATTTGGGCTGTTTTCTAGTGCCCAAACCTCACGACCTCAAGGAGGTTTTTCGGGCAATACTAATCCAAATGCCAAGAAGCTAAACGCGGTTGGTACTCGTAGTAGTTTGAAATTGGAGGAGTTAGCTCCTAAGAAAAGATAAACTAAAGCTGCGAATAAAGAGAGTGAACCGAAGGAGGGAAAATTTGTTACACAAGAAGAAAGAGTAAAACCAATAGTGAAACACCTCCTCCATTACCTCAAAAGTTAAAGAAACAGAAGGAGGATGAATGTTTTGGTAAGTTCCTCTATATTTTAGAACAAGTTCACATTAACTTGCTATTGGTAGATTTTTTGCAGGGTATACCCAGCTATGCGAAATATGTGAAGGAGATTGTGGCGAATAAAACATCCCAATGCTACTTGTAGACTTTAATGTTATGCACTATTAACTAGTGTGTATAAGAGATATCATCATAGATATAGAAATAGTCAATGCAATCTACTTTTAACATAACGTTATAGAAACACATCATGAGCAACCTCAAGGCAAGCTTGTTGCCATACATAGAAAAGATTCCATAATCCCACCCATGCTAAGCAAGTCACTTTAGATCCTCTTTTATGTTTAACATCTTTTGATATCATTCTTAGCTTATTTGTCATAGACAAAGGAAATGTGCACCCTGAGTCAATCATTTCAAGGAAAGTAAGTAAAAGCAACAATCCCAGTTAGCATACATCATTACAAGTAGTCTTCACATCAAATTCACTTGCCATATAGTCTTCAGCATATTCATTACCTAATTCATCATAACATAATAGGAAACCACCATAACTACTCTCAAATCATACTTGTAGAATGCATGAATAAGATCCCATACTCTCACTCACACTAAATGTTGACACCCAATTTTGAACCTCCCCAATAGGAATTAATTCACGAGTTCCTTAAATTCCAAACAAGTTTGATATAGTTGACTTTATAAAATTCCAAATGTTTTCAAGTCGTTTTAAAGTAGCTTTAGCCAATTTTCATAATTTTTAAGTGATAAATTTTTATATGTTTTTATATAATTAGTTTATTTTTTATGAAATATTCGAGAATCTTCTCAAGAAGATTTTAGTTTTACATAACTCTTTATTAAGTAAATTTTGTCTAATTTAATAGCGTATATTTTGAGTCCTTAGTTTATAGTTAATTATTTTATCTTGTTAAGATTAAGAAGCTTGTTAACTAATTAATCGTAATTCATATTATCTAGTAATTAGATTTACGTATTGCATTTAATTTCGGCTAAATTCTAATACTCATCGACTATAATCGCAATACATTGGACCTTTTCTTCAATTGTGAAACTTTAACCAATCTTGCTCCATAATAAAAAGAAGACAAAAGTGTGGACTATTTCAGCTTATTTAATCTAAGCAGTAACTCGATCCAATTTCCCTTCTTTCATTTTTTGGCCCAACACTTGGAATTAACAATTTTTGTTTTCTTCCAATAAGTCCCAGCAGCAGCCCACTCTGTTATTCTTCCTCCAACCCCAGCCGATTTTCTTATTCCCAGCCCATCGTCTTGACCCAATCCGACCCGACCTGTGTTCTCTCCATTCAATAGAAACCCAAAAGTTTAGACGCGTGAAAGAGCAACAACATCACCACGCCCCTTCACCCATTGATTCACGTGATTCCGAATGGTGTGGCTCACGATTCCAACAGTGATACACGATCTTCACCGCGTGAATTCACAGGAAAAAAATCAAAAAAGCACCATGAGCATATGACGCCGTACCCTGTGCATTTTGTCTTCTTCTTCCCGTCCCTCTCAATCGGTACTATGTAGTAGCACGCGGAAATCGTACTTGGTTTTTGGGATTGAACCACGTCTCACTAGAGAATCGATCGGGATCATCGATGTCATTTTCAACTTTTCATTTTGCCCAAAATTGGGGTTTCCTCGTGCAAGAGGGGCTTTGTCTTGATTTGGGAGGAGAGATTTGAAATTAGGAATCGAAGTGAATGTCCAATTTTGCCCCAAACTTCTTCAGAAATTCACCCTCCTTCCCCAATCTGAACCTTTTTTTCTTTCCTTTCTATAAATACCCTCTTTTTTCTCTTGTTTGGGTTACAGATTTTGGTTGGTCAAAGGGGTAGAGTTTCTTTTCTTCAAATTTGAGAATTGTAGTTTGAGATTTCTTTAAAAATTTTAGTTAAGGCAAAAGAGAATTTGAGAAAAAATACATTAGTACACACTAAATACATTTCAAGGAAAAGCAGGGGAAGTGCTTGTATCATTAATATTTTGGGGTTCGAAACTTTTTTTTTCTTGGCTACTGTTCAGTCCCTAGTTCTTGCGGTGAAAGTTGTTGTGTGTTTCGCTCGTTGTCCCTGTTCGCTGCCCACAACAAGCTAAATAAATTGTATCTCTTTGTTCGTTCCGTTATTAATAAAATGGTTGTGTTCTTTGACGGATTATAAAAGGTGATTTAACGCATATTTGAAATTGTTTTCCTTGTTCTTAAGACTTCTTGAGCTTGCCACTTTTGTGCTTGCCTCGGATTTTAGCTTGTTCGCTTGTTAATCTTCTAGGTTTTGTTTTGTCCCTATATGTTGATTGATATTCATGCCTTGTGGAGTTGTTGTTTTTTAAAAAAAAATGTCAACGAACCATTTCACTGATTTTGGCATAAAATATCCGAGTTTACATGTTAGTTCTCATCTATATCAATAAGAGTAAGTTTGTGTAAATCTGTTAGAGTCATCTTGTATCGTAAGTGCTTTCCATTCGTTATAATATGCATGTGCTGATTCTCCTTAAGTCCTTTCCTATTTGTTTCTTTTCTTTTAATATTAGATGTCATCCATGGCTAGCTCAAAATTATTTTTTTCCTTTTATTGTGCTTACTGATCCACTTTTGGGGCCTAATGTTTCATAGTATTCTTGTAGTTAATCGCTAGATCCATTGCTATTTATTGTTATGTGTTTTATGTTACCGTAACTATCTATACATCCTAGTTAGTAAAGCTATCATTTGTGGGGGGAAAAGAAGGGAGAAACATTCTGATTTTAGTTCAAAAAATATGCAAAAGTTGTAGTTGGAATCTTCCTTCGGTTACTTGTTAAGCTTCAAATTTGATTCATTCAAGCTACGAGAGGCATGTGTTAGTCCTATTGGCTGCCTGCTAGTCATTGACGGAGAAATACGCTTACTCTTTAACGCTTACTGTAATTTTCTATAGGTATAAAGTCTATTTTTTAAGTTATGATGGTGTTTATTTTGGAGATAGATTTCATGAAGTTTTTGTGTTGATTCATTGTCTAAATTAGTGTATATTTTTTTAAAAAAATTGTATATCTCTTGGGGTAATTTCATCAACTCTTATGTGTAAAAGATCATGCTAAGCTTATTGTAATGTCTGGTTTTTCTTAGTTGTCACTCTCATCTCCGTTATCCTCTTGTCTTGTCATAGCTTTATTTATTTATGTTTGCAATCTAAGTATGAGTGCATCTATAGATTTGTTTGATTTGAAGGCTATCTGCATAGTTTGCTAATGTGGCAGGGTGTTTTGTTTTAGCAAAATAATATTTAGGAGTTATCTATTGTGTTTTATTTGGTAGTCTTTTACTCGGTCATTTCTATTCATATACATGATACTAGTTGCAGAATTTGTGGTTGAATCTCCCTTCATATTATTTTCATTATTAGGATATTGTTCATGTCTTTGGTAATTAAGTCCTAATTCCCAATGATTACTGTAAATATATATTATCCATTATCATATTAATTTGAGTTCGATGGTTATGGCACTCTCCAATTACTTTAAAAATAGGCCGACTTCAAACATGCTTCCGTATATATACATATTTTATTGCATAATTTGGCGTATTTTCTTCTCTGTCCATTTTGGTTAGGTCTTATGCTAATCTTTATTTCCTTTTTAATGTATGAAAATTTGTCCGGGTCCTACGGACTTTATCCTTGCATTCCCCTTTGGGACATGGAGGCCCAATTCTCTATTTCGAGTCGATTTGTCCTCAAAACTTGAAGAATATATCCCTCAAAGGCCGATGAACAGCTCCCGAAGCGAAGGAAGCCGAAGTGGGAGAAGTTGAAGAGAATAGGCCATAAGGGCCCAATATTTTTTTTTTTTTTGTATTTTTGTTATTTTCGGGCCTAAGCCCTTTGTTCCATTGTCATTATTAGACTGTTAAAATTTAGGACAGGTACAAATTGAATGGGCCTGACGCCCAAAACGAATGGGTCCAAACATCGGTTCAGGCGGACAGAAATTGGATTTGGATCCAACTCTCTCTCTCTCTTTTACTTTACCGCATTTGTCTCCTTGTTTGTCGATATCTATCACTAGTTTTAGGGTTAAAAAGTTCAAACCCCCGCAAGACACCTTGTGTTTTAACTATTTAAACTATCGACTCGAAGTAGACTTAAAAATAATAAATTTTGCATGTCAAATTCAACTTAGATAGAAAGTTGATATTTGAAGGATTTCAAATGAATTGAATTAAGTTAAGTATTGTAGTCAAATAAATTAGTTGTCGGATAATCGCAAGTTAGTGAATATTTTAGGTGCTATAAAAAACTTCCTAAAATATTAATGTGAACCCCGAACCCCCTTAGCGTTTTCAATCGATTTTCCGTTTTAATCTTTTGAAAACAAAGGTTTCTTAATTTTTCTAAAAAAGTAAGTGGTGACTTTAAAAACACAAAAACTATGAACATTTCTTTCAAAATAAAACATTAAGTAAAGTTTCTTAAGAAGCCATAGTTCATACTAGACTTGACTGTGTGAGAATTATACTTAACCAACATAAACCATGTGAGCTTAACATGGAATCTTGTGTTACCCACACCAAAAAGAGTTGTCCTACTGGCCTAAGGTAGAACCATTACTTTATCTTTTGGTGGAATCATTAACTAAATAACCCAGGGGTGCACATAGTTATGGGACAATGAGATTGTTACTAGATACCAGGACTCAACTCTTGTGAGGGTATCAATCTCAAGAGATTTCTCCTACAAACCCGCCTCAACTCACGTAAGGGCTTCCATCTCATATCAATATCCACTTGGTTCTAAGAATAATTCTCACAAATACTTTATTAATTCATAACTTGTTCCATTAGGATAGCTCACTAGATCATGCGTGAGAATAACATTTCACCGTCCATGTCTACATTTAATATTAGATTAATATAAGTGAGAATAGTCTTTCAACATAAGAATCATCATTATGTAAAAAAACCTTTAACATTTTGTTCATTTTGTGTTTATGATAATAGACTTTCAATCATCACCATAACATCATAATAATCACGACACTTCACTCACAAAGTTTTCTTCAAGCACATACATACATATCATGATAATGCATAATTTACATACTTGTCCCGTTAAGGACCGTAGATCTTATTCAATCAACACATATAGAATTACTACATAAAACAAGGATAATAACATGATTTCAATAACCCATTACTCTACATTCATAATTCTATAATATTCTACTTACATGAATTAATACCAACACTTTTAGATCCAATTCGGGAAAATAAGGGAATTCATGGATTCTTGAAGAATTTAACATAAAACCATATAAAATCATCAATAAATCCATAATAAAACATAATTCATTCATTAAAAATGAATTTCAATGGAATCCATGAGACTGTAGTCAAAACCTAACTTTTAGGATTTGTATCTTCGAAATTGAGTTTGGAGGGACTCCATGGATGACGACTACACATGTATGAAGGACTACCATAAATTGGTTGTGAATCCCCACGATATTGAGAAGATAATTCTTTCTCTTTGAAACCGTAGGCTCCAACTTCCTTCTTCTTCTTCCTTTGAAACTATTGAGAGAACTTTTTTTTGGTGAAGATGAGTTCTTTTGGGATTTTACAAATAATGATTTTGACGGGTTAGTTTAAGATTCTAAAATACATATAAAGGTATTTTAAATTAGGCTAAAATAACCTCACTTAATACTAATTAAAAATTGAAAACCCCAAAACACCTCTAGACTTAACCGCCAAAAGGCATTTTCCAGGCCTCACCAACAACCCTCACTGACAGACCATGGTAGGACACACAGCCCCTGCTGGTGAGGCGTGGGTCGACTTACTAGAACTCCTCATTTTGGACCCTTGAACCATGAGATCATACCACGGGGCATGGTCGCACCCACAGGGCGTGTGTCCTGCGTAGGTCAAGGTCTTGGGCAGATTTTTTGGGGAAAAGGTTAGGGTCTTTCTCAACGACCCTTGGTTGGTCCTTGGGGGTCATACCTTGATTTTATAACCCAACATCCTTTATTTTAATTACGGGAAGTTATATCTACGATTCTAACCCCCACATCAAGATCTAGTTTGGCCTACTTGTTGGCAGGGTGTTACATTATCTCTCCCTTGGGAACATTCGTTGTCAAATAACGATCTAGACACTTTATGGAATTAAAGACTCAAGACTAACAGTTATCATGAATGAAATATCAAAATAATACACAATCTAAAGAAGAAAACATCAACTCCATCTCAAAACATAATCAATGCAATAAGGAAGTAGGAACTACATCTACCAACCCATTATAAATGAAAATAAACATTTCACATGTTCATAGGAATAACGGACTTCTCCAACAAAAAATATGCTTAACACAATATTATGAATCCAATATGTAATTACTTAGAAAGGTATACTAAAGCATGTTCATCCATTCCTCTCATGAAGTCAAATAGGAAACTCATACTCAATAAAAAACAACATCGGGAAATCAATCATAAAACTCATTTTCTTACAAAATATAAATTTCATCAAGAACATGCATAATATAAGGATCATGAAAGTACATCACCACTCATGACTCCAAAATCTAATACTAGTTAAGAGGAAATCTTTGTCTCAAGCTAGAGTAGGAGTAGAAGGAAAGAGATGAGGATATATGGACACTCCACAACCTTACTATCTAAGCACGCCATCTCCCCCTTGGGAGGACACCCCTACTAATTCCTCAAATACCACTTCTTACAAGCAATCCCAACCAACATAACTAAAAACTCATAGTAATCACACCGGGTTGTAAAATCAATATAGGTCTAACAATAATACACCCAAACATTACCAAGAATAATATCAAGTCTAACAAGTAGAATCGAGATCTAATAAAACCTTTACATCTATATAGAAACTATCAACATACTAGTTTCTTTATCTGGAGAGACTTCGTTGTCCTTTATAGACCAGAGTACATAGAAGCGACCATTCTTTGGAGCATTGGGAAACAGTCCTCGAAGAGAATCTTGCTTTTCCTCTCGCCCATTATCCATGAGAATCGAGAAATCTCTCATATTGTGACCACTCTTTCCACACCCAAAGTAACCATCCGTGCTAGCTAGGCACTTACCCACATGTTCTTTCCCACACTTGGCACATGTAGATCTTTTAAAAGAAAAACCCCTTACATTTCCTCTTTGAGGTTTAGGGTTAGACACCTTATCCTTGTTGGCCCTTGGGGAAGCATTTGAGTAACTTTG
The DNA here is from genome assembly GCA_016801875.1 of Solanum sitiens. Taxonomy (NCBI): domain Eukaryota; kingdom Viridiplantae; phylum Streptophyta; class Magnoliopsida; order Solanales; family Solanaceae; genus Solanum; species Solanum sitiens. Next base: position 2,665,780 of record JABWTJ010000287.1, read on the forward strand.
GTTGGAGAACCTTTATTTGAACATTGGTTGACCTTGTTCATCGAACCTAGGATTGGAGAAGTTGCCATCATCGGTCTTAGCTCTTTTTGCCTCCCTATTTTGTCTAGGAGTTTTTCATCCTCCATTTGTTGGGAAAACACCATAAGACATGAGATATCCATATCATGAATGAGCATTATCATATGACATTCTTTTCTTACAAATTTAGACACACCTGTCAAATACCTACTCATCATATCCCTTGAATCCGCCACAATATCTGGAGCATACTTTAAAAATTTAGTAAACTTTATTGAATATTCTTGATCACTCATACCTCCTTGACGAAAGTTAATGAACTCTTCCACCTTAGATTCCCTCAACTCTCAGGGAAATAACCTATCAAGAAATGTCGATTTAAACACTTCCAACTCTATGGGACGCTCTTTTACCGACCTATTGTTCTTCCATTGAGTTTACTATACTTGAGAAACATTCTTCAATTGCTAAGAGGCCAGTTCTGATTTCTCTACCGAAGTCATCCCATCATGTAAAGTATCTTATAAACCTCTTTCACAAATTCTTGAGTATCCTCTTCCACTTTGAATTCATGAAACTCGGGAGGGTTCATTCTAGAAATCCCTAACCCTTGAAGCAGCTGAACTCACATGAGTCCCAACATCTCTATTGTCCTGATCCCTCACTGCTTGAGCTTGAGTAGTCAACGCTTGAACTGGAGTCATCATAGCTTGTGCCGACATTGGTAAGCTGACCTAACCTCAACATCTGACATAACTGAAGGATTAATTAGAGCTTGATTACCTTTATGAGCTTAATTTAACTTGAGGAGATTGTTCATTGACATTGTCACCCTCTATTGTTCTAGTGTTAACCCTTCGTGTATTAATTTCCACAAGACACAAGGAGAGGATTAGGGGAGGAACTTTATAGAGTTAAATTTTAAGGTATGACTTAAGAGTAATTAAAAAGTGTAGTTTACTTGTAACGTTCCAGAAAAATCATATGTTTAATTAAGAGCCCAGTAAGTCTCTAAGAATACTTAATAGGGGTACATAGGCACCCCAATGCCCAATATTGAGACAAGAAAGGGACAACCTAGTACGTAACCTAGGATGGTCCAAAGAGTTAGTTAAGATCCTAACGACTTAAGGGTACTTTATTAATTACCCTAGGCTACTTAATTAATTAATGTATCAACTTAATTAATTAATTTAAAGGGGCAAAACCGAAATCACAATGCAATTTACAGATTTCGGTTAAAACAAGAGAAAGACAACCTAGTACCTAACCTAGGATGGTTCAGAGGATTGGTTATGGTCCTAACGACTTAAGGGTACTTTAGTAATTACCTTAGGTCACCTAATTAATTAAATTAGCAATTTTATTAATTAGTTTAAATGATCAAAACGAAATTCTTACACTAACCTAGTACAACTCAAGAAACATCCTAGTACTTAACCTAGGATGGTCCAAAAGGGTTAATTTTGGTTCCAATGACTTAGGGGTACTTTAGTACTTACCCTAGGTACCTAAATTAATTAAATTAAGGATTTAATTAATTAATATAAAGTCAAAATGTTGACCAAAACCATAGTCAATACCAATTTCCAGATTTGACTAGGTGTTATGTTCTCCTATATTTAGTCAACTTAAGAGGGGCGTTTTGGTAATTGGTTAATTAGTTTATTAAATTAACTTATTAAACCTAAGTTTTATAATTCAAGATCAGTTCTTAAACATAAAAATCACGTTCAAACTCATAGAAAAGGCGACACAAAAACAGCAAGCAGCGAACGAAAGAAAAACAGACAATTTATCGATTTCTCTAGGGCGATTTCAAGGTTTCTTCAAGGTTTCGTTCAAGGTGGTCTTCGTAGATTAAGTTATACATAAGGTATGGGTTTCTCTCCTGGAATTTTTGCTCCAAGAGTATTTTCCTTCGAACGATTCAAAGATCTTGAAACTAGGGTTATTCCCGTTCTCGTCGAACTCCTTTCCCTAGTATCCTTGTTACGATTTCAATGTTGAATAGGTTAGAAATCATGTTGTTGGTATGTGGTGCTGGATGATCTTAATGTGTATGGTTTTTGATTAAATAATGATTGAATGAACCTATTAATTGGACTTGTTTTATGCTAAGTGTTATTACGTGAATTAAAAGAATGATACTATGTTAACGATATGTCCGAAAATGTTATGTATGAAGATGTTACGGTATGTTGTGCACGCTTGCTGTTAATATGACGTTATGAAGATGATATATTGATCAGATGATAATATGATGTTGTCCAAGATGTTTAAAAACGTTATGCCTAAAGTTATGTTATAAGGTTGGCTAAAAAGATCTCTATGAAATCATAATTTGAGTGATTGTTGGCTTATGCCAATAAAATGGCTAACAATACATTGTCCAAAAGGGATGCATGCAAATGGCTATAATGTTATGATTAATAATTGAATTGGATAATTAATAAAGGTATAATAATGTAAGCATGAATGAATATAACTTTGGCTTATGCCAACAAAGAAGTTATGAAGCCTATAGCCAATTGCTTATGCCAATACTAATCTTATGCCAATAAATTGGCTGACACTACATTGTCAAACAAGTTGTAGGGAATTGGCTATAATATTATATTAAATAGCTAAAAGATTGGCTAATGTATAATGTACAAAAACTTAAGCATGTTGAACATGAAAATTGGCTTATGACAACAAATATGGTTATGAAATCTATGCCCAATTGTTTATGCCAATAAAATGGCTAACGATACATTGTCTAAAAGTGATGCATGTAAATTGCTATAATATTATGTTAAATAATTAAAAGCTTGGCTAATTGTTCATACATATTAAATTAAATATGAACACACGTAAAATTGGCACATGCCAACAAAAATGGTTATGTAGTTTAATATTGAAAGGGTGAGGCCAATACTAATCATATGTCAATCTTATGTAGTTAGAGTATCAAATGATAATATAAGCACTTCTAAGCTAATTCAATGAACCCATAACCAAGGGCATGCCACTCATTGGGAAAACTCCCAACATGCTCTAAAAGAATGACATATTAATTCATGAAACTCATTGAATGAAGTGCTCATCGTCCATAAACGATGATATGAATCTACTACACTAAAGTAAGTAAGTAACGTGAGTTATAACATAATTAAAGGGGTCTAAATTAAGTAAGTGACCAGAATGGGGTGTTAAAGGAAGTGAGACAAGTCTTACTTACACCAAAGCTAATTTGTTAAAAGAATACTCACGAATGAAGGTGTTAGAATGTGTGAGACTAGTCTCATTAACACCTAAGGATGATATGTAAGGACAATTCACATTCATCAATGTAAAGTAAGGATGATATGTAAGGACAATTCACATTCATCAATGTAAAGTAAGGATGATATGTAAGGACAATTCACATTCATCAATGTAAAGTAAGGATGATATGTAAGGACAATTCACATTTCATCAATGTAAAGTAAGGATGACAAGTCATCAAAAGAGTAAATAAGTCTCAATCATACTCTATATGTAAGTGTAAGGACAGTTCACACTTAATACTAATGATGAGATGAGAAATCATCTAATGAGCTATGATGTCCTCATGCTAGAAGCCAGCTTCCATGATGTATGAGTTGAATGTAATGGAACTTTATACTGAGCACCGATAGGCTAGCTATGAGCGGTGATGCCTTCCTTCGGGAAGGGCGGAGGTTCACGTAACTCTCATGAGATGAGACTGTCCGGCATTCCGGGTATGGGTCTCCTTATATCTCCTAGTCTTTGAACCTATACTGCCAATATAGGGACCTAGCAGGGTTCAATTCCCTATATACGCTAGCATGTTTTGGTTTCACCTTGGCCAGTGACTCCACCTCTTTTCGGTGTGGGGAAGACACTGATTTCATGAGCTCACATGATCTATGTCGGTTAAAGTTGAAGTTCCTCAAAGTATGAAAGATAAAGAAATGAACGATACCGAAGGTGTTTGTGCAAGACAATCAGGAGGTGAAATCAGATTCAAGTAATGGCATTAGGTCATTCTTGGTCATTGCACTTCATGATCCCGATGAGAGTCTTAAACTTCATCCTAGGTATGGCTGGTGTTTACATCAGCATACGAATGAATGAAATGAATAATGTGAAGTACGAATGAACGAATGAAGTAGACTCTGTGTTTGCTAAAGAAGGCCCTCGGGTTGAGGTCCCATATGTTGGGCCCTCACTTGAGATGTCTTAATGCTATATCAACGATTCCAAGGTCTCGTGTATATGAAATGTATAATTATAAAACATGGAAGTAATGAAATCAATGGCATAATCAATAGAGAATGGCTTATGAAATGTAATGAATACTTGATGTAATGAATAACTTGTTGTAAGGATAGTCAAATCGTGTCCAATAAAGTTTACAATAAGTAAAGGGCATAGCCAATAATGAATCCTCATGTTATGAAAATGATAAAGCCAAATAAATTGGCTTATGATGACTTTATATAATTGACAAAAGATGTTAGCCAAATAAAATTGGCTTATAATGACTTCTTTTATTATGAAAATGATCATAGCCAATAATGAATTCAAATATACTTATCCAAATTGATCAACTAATGTATTTAGCCAATAAAAATTGGCTTATAAAGAATTCATGCCCAAAGTAAGCAAGAATATAAGTTTTAATGATATGCCCCAAGAACTATGCACATTATGCAATCAACTAAAGAATGAGTATAGTCAATAAGTATTGACTTATAAATATATTCATGCCCCAAATTGTAGTTAAGTCAAATTTCTTAATCTCTTGGATTACTTACTTGATTCATTGTGGGTATGGGACTACAATGAATCATTGCACTTGTAAGTAAAACATAAGACTAAAGGAGTTATTGAACTACACAACAAGAAGAAGAAAAAGACTGAAAAATAATCTAAGTGTACAAAGAGGAGCTCTCGGGTTTGGAGGATCAAAAATTTAAATCTTCGCCCGAGTGGTTCTAAAATTATGTTGATGATACTAATGTATTGTAATCATATAGAAAATGAGTTGTGTGCTTTGAATGCATTAAAATACATCATATTCATACCACAATTCACAACTAACGAATTAGGAAAGTCTAATGACTAGACTTTCCAGAAATGACATGTTGCTTAGGAAGAGCTTTCATTGATCATGCATAGCTTTATGTGTATGTGTGCATACACCCATACTTAGTACAAGTGGTGTACTAACCCCCTACTATTTACTATTTTTATAGGTGCAGGTCAGAGGACAGGTTGACGACACTTGCAGCGGTTTGGACTTCAGCGTTTCTCCAAACCATTTGGTAGGTCCTCATGATTTCGAGGATGCTACAGTTTTAGTCTAGCCTTAGTCTTAGACATAGTTAGTGGATGTTGTCCCTAGCATTTCTTTCGTACTTTCATTTGGAAGCTTTGTAATAAGGCCGTGTTTGGCAAACTATTTATGATATATTCATCTTCAGTTTCAAATTGATTCTTTATAATAGATGGTTGTTCTATTGATGTTGAGCTTAGTATATAATATTTAATATGTAATGAGTATATGAAGTCTAAGTAAACTTCATACGTTTACAAACTTTTAAATTTTCCGCAAATTTAACTAGATGAATGTGATGAATGCAAGATGAGGCTTGTCTGCGACCTCTGAGAGGTCAACGACGCCGGTTGCGATCCGGATTCCAGAATCTGGGTTGTGATAAACTTGGTATCAGAGCATGAGGTTAAATTACCTAGGATCTATAGCTCAACACAACCACGTTACGTAGTTTCTAGCTTATGGTTGTGAAGCGCGCCACAATCATGACTTAGAGACTACGCGATGATAGGAAATCTTCCCTTATTCTACTCATTATCGTGCTATCTAGAGATTTGACACTTTGTGTCATTATAAGTGTCTAACTTCCTTCTTGTGTGAACGCGTAGAAGAATACACACAAGGATTAGGATGGCCAAGTGGTCTAAGGCGCCAGACTCAAGATCTGGACTTCCCAAGAAGGGGCAATGATGGACATGTCCAGCGTGATCAAAAGATGTGTAGTAAGTGTGGTCGTTCGCATGAAGGTGAGTACATGGTAGATTCTAAATGCATGCCACGGGTGTTAATGAAAAGAAAGAGGCTAAGTTGGCTGCATATAATCTCAAGGATGTGGCTCAGGTATGGATTGGCTCCATAAGTGTTATGCTACGATAGATTGTCGAAACATGATAGTGAGGCTTCAGTTTCCAAATGAGTTAGAGCTGGAATGGGAAGGGCGTGGTTCAAATCCAGTAGGCCAAATCGTTTCACATTTAAAAGATAATAAGTTGATAGCTAAGGGTATTTATACCACTTAGTTAGAGTCAAAGACTTAGAACAAGAAGTCCCTTCCATAGACTCTATGTCCGTAGTAAATATGAGATCTCGTTACCCTCACTTGTTCAGTTCTTGAGGTTAGATATACTCTTCCTAGGTCTGGTTTATGTTTAAGAAACTCTAAGTTTAAGTGCTTTAGTTGATTTGGTGTTATAAATCACTAATATGTGAGTTAAAATGAAGTTATGTTGAATTTTATGTTGTTGTTTTTGTGTAGCGTAGGCATGTTTTCTGTGTTGCATGATTTGTGATGTGCATTAAGTTAAGTGTGATTGAGAAGGAAATTCCTCAATCTTAAATATGAAGCCTCAGATAAGCTTGAATGATATGCATCATCCAAATATGTGTGAATCATATATTCACAAAAGAGAAAAGTTTAATCATGATAAAGTAACTTTCGAAAATCTCCCTCTTTGTTTAAATGATGTGTAAGTGTCATTCGGGGACGAATGTTCCTAAGGGGGGGATAATGTAACGTTCCGGAAAAATCATATGTCTAATTAAGAGCCCAGTAAGTCTCTAAGAATACTTAATAGGGGTACATAGGCACCCCAATGCCGAATATTGAGAAATATTGGGCATAGTACAGAAAAATTGGCTAAGGGATATTAGCCAATTTTCTATATATGAACAAGAAATATACATTTTTGGGTTGCCCTACCCAATCAAAGATTCATTGTTCAAGAAATATACCTGCATGGAAGACCCTAAGCTAAAAATAAGTACGTTGAATATAGATCCTCAACACAATTCATTAGGTACTAGGCATCCAAGTGTCAAGCCTAGTACCATAGCACATGACCATTTAAAATGATCATGTAAATTAAGCAGTGCCCAAGGACATGGTGAGGGTCCTTGGGACAATAAGTAAACATTCCCAAATGAACGATAAATAATAGTTAGTTAGAAAAGTACAACCAACCCATTTGCAAGCACATGTGCAAGACATGTGAAGAAGTGGCCAAGGAGGGGACCACCCTAACCGAATTTGGTTAGGGTAGTTAGGGGGGAAAAACGTGCACAAGGGACCCCTCCATGTGGGGACTAACTTCCTAACTAATTATAAACTCTAACCTACTGCCGTAAATAGCTAACTAACCTAGGACCAAACGAAATAAGCTAATTAGTGCACCCGACAACCTAGGACCAAAATCGGGTTGAAACTAACTTAGTACTAGTTAAAGAGACAACCTAGTACCTAACCTAGGATGGTACAAAAGGTTAGTTATGGTCCTAAAAACTTAGGGGTACTTTAGTAATTCCCCTAGGTTACCTAATTAATTAATTTGGAAAATTAATTAATTAATTTAAAAGGGCTAAAACTGAAACTAAAAAGGAAATTTTCAGATTTCGGTAAAGACAAGAAAGGGACAACCTAGTACCTAACCTAGGATGGTCCAAAGAGTTAGTGAAGATCCTAACGACTTAAGGGTACTTTATTAATTACCCTAGGCTACTTAATTAATTAATGTATCAACTTAATTAATTAATTTAAAGGGGCAAAACCGAAATCACAAAGCAATTTCCAGATTTCGGTTAAAACAAGAAAAAGACAACCTAGTACCTAACCTAGGATGGTTCAAAGGGTTGGTTATGGTCCTAACGACTTAAGGGTACTTTAGTAATTACCTTAGGTCACCTATAGCAATTTTATTAATTAGTTTAAATGATCAAAACGAAATTCTTACACTAACCTAGTACAATTCAAGAAACATCCTAGTACTTAACCTAGGATGGTCCAAAAGGGTTAATTTTGGTTCCAATGACTTAGGGGTACTTTAGTACTTACCCTAGGTACCTAAATTAATTAAATTAAGGATTTAATTAATTAATATAAAGTCAAAATGTTGACCAAAACCATAGTCAATACCAATTTCCAGATTTGACTAGGTGTTATGTTCTCCTATATTTAGTCAACTTAAGAGGGGCGTTTTGGTAATTGGTTAATTTGTTTATTAAATTAACTTATTTAACATAAGTTTTATAATTCAAGATCAGTTCTTAAACATAAAAATCACGTTCAAACTCATAGAAAAGGCGGTACACAAAAACAGCAAGCAGCGAACGAAAGAAAAACAGAAAATTTATCGATTTCTCTAGGGCGATTTCAAGGTTTCTTCAAGGTTTCGTTCAAGGTGGTCTTCGTAGATTAAGTTATACATAAGGTATGGGTTTCTCTCCTGGAATTCTTTCTCCAAGAGTATTTTCCTTCGAACGATTCAAAGATCTTGAAACTAGGGTTGTTCCCGTTCTCGTCGAACTCCTTTCCTAGTATCCTTGTTACGATTTCAATGTTGAATAGGTTAGAAATCATGTTGTTGGTATGTGGTGCTGGCTGATCTTAATGTGTATGGTTTTTGATTAAATAATGATTGAATGAACCTATTAATTGGACTTGTTTGATGCTAAGTTTTATTACGTGAATTAAAAGAATGATACTATGTTAACGATATGTCCGAAAATGTTATGTATGAAGATGTTACGGTATGTTGTGCACGCTTGCTGTTAATATGACGTTATGAAGATGATATATTGATCCAATTATAATATGATGCTGTCCAAGATGTTTAAAAACGTTATGCCTAAAGTTATGTTATAAGGTTGGCTAAAAAGATCTCCATGAAATCATAATTTGAGTGATTGTTGGCTTATGCCAATAAAATGGCTAACAATACATTGTCCAAAAGGGATGCATGCAAATGGATATAATGTTATGATTAATAATTGAATTGTATAATTAATAAAGGTATAATAATGTAAGCATGAATGAATATAACTTTGGCTTATGCCAACAAAAAAGTTATAAAGCCTATAGCCAATTGCTTATACCAATACTAATCTTATGCCAATAAATTGGCTGACACTACATTGTCAAACAAGTTGTAGGGAATTGACTATAATATTATATTAAATAGCTAAAAGATTGGCTAATGTATAATGTACAAAAACTTAAGCATGTTGAACATGAAAATTGGCTTATGACAACAAATATGGTTAAGAAATCTATGCCCAATTGTTTATGCCAATAAAATGGCTAACGATACATTGTCTAAAAGTGATGCATGTAAATTGCTATAATATTATGTTAAATAATTAAAAGCTTGGCTAATGGTTCATACATATTAAATTAAATATGAACACACGTAAAATTGGCACATGCCAACAAAAATGGTTATGTAGTTTAATATTGAAAGGTTGAGGCCAATACTAATCATATGCCAATCTTATGTAGTTAGAGTATCAAATGATAATATAAGCACTTCTAAGCTAATTCAATGAACCCATAACCAAGGGCATTCCACTCATTGGGAAAACTCCCAACATGCTCTAAATGAATGACATATGAACTCATGAAACTCATTGAATGAAGTGCTCATCGTCCATAAACGATGATATGAATCTACTACACTAAAGTAAGTAAGTAACGTGAGTTATAACATAATTAAAGGGGTCTAAATTAAGTAAGTGACCAGAATGGGGTGTTAAAGGAAGTGAGACAAGTCTTACTTACACCAAAGCTAATTTGTTAAAAGAATACTCACGAATGAAGGTGTTAGAATGTGTGAGACTAGTCTCATTAACACCTAAGGATGATATGTAAGGACAATTCACATTCATCAATGTAAAGTAAGGATGATATGTAAGGACAATTCACATTCATCAATGTAAAGTAAGGATGATATGTAAGGACAATTGACACATTGTAAAGTAAGGATGATATGTAAGGACAATCAATGTAAAGTAAGGATGACAAGTCATCAAAAGAGTAAATAAGTCTCAATCATACTCTATATGTAAGTGTAAGGACAGTTCACACTTAATACTAATGATGAGATGAGAAATCATCTAATGAGCTATGATGTCCTCATGCTAGAAGCCAGCTTCCATGATGTATGAGTTGAATGTAATGGAACTTTATACTGAGCACCGATAGGCTAGCTATGAGCGGTGATGCCTTCCTTCGGGAAGGGCGGAGGTTCACGTAACTCTCATGAGATGAGACTGTCCGGCATGCCGGGTATGGGTCTCCTTATATCTCCTAGTCTTTGAACCTATACTGCCAATATAGGGATCTAGCAGGGTTCAATTCCCTATATACGCTAGCATGTTTTGGTTTCACCTTGGCCAGTGACTCCACCTCTTTTCGGTGTGGGGAAGACACTGGATTTCATGATGCTCACATGATCTATGTCGGTTAAAGTTGAAGTTCCTCAAAGTATGAAAGATAAAGAAATGAACGATACCGAAGGTGTTTGTGCAAGACAATCAGGAGGTGAAATCAGATTCAAGTAATGGCATTAGGTCATTCTTGGTCATTGCACTTCATGATCCCGATGAGAGTCTTAAACTTCATCCTAGGTATGGCTGGTGTTTACATCAGCATACGAATGAATGAAATGAATAATGTGAAGTATGAATGAACGAATGAAGTAGACTATGTGTTTGCTAAAGAAGGCCCTCGGGTTGAGGTCCCATATGTTGGGCCCTCACTTGAGATGTCTTAATGCTATATCAACGATTCCAAGGTCTCGTGTATATGAAATGTATAATTATAAAACATGGAAGTAATGAAATCAATGGCATAATCAATAGAGAATAGCTTATGAAATGTAATGAATACTTGATGTAACGAATAACTTGTTGTAAGGATAGTCAAATCGTGTCCAATAAAGTTTACAATAAGTAAAGGGCATAGCCAATAATGAATCCTCATGTTATGAAAATGATAAAGCCAAATAAATTGGCTTATGATGACTTTATATAATTGACAAAATATGTTAGCCAAATAAAATTGGCTTATAATGACTTCTTTTATTATGAAAATGATCATAGCCAATAATGAATTCAAATATACTTATCCAAATTGATCAACTAATGTATTTAGCTAATAAAAATTGGCTTATAAAGAATTCATGCCCAAAGTAAGCAAGAATATAAGTTTTAATGATATGCCCCAAGAACTATGCACATTATACAATCAACTAAAGAATGAGTATAGTCAATAAGTATTGACTTATAAATATATTCATGCCCCAAATTTTAGTTATGTCAAATTTCTTAATCTCTTGGATTACTTACTTGATTCATTGTGGGTATGGGACTACAATGAATCATTGCACTTGTAAGTAAAACATAAGACTAAAGGAGTTATTGAACTACACAACAAGAAGAAGAAAAAGACTGAAAAATAATCTAAGTGTACAAAGAGGAGCTCTCGGGTTTGGAGGATCAAAAATTTAAATCTTCGCCCGAGTGGTTCTAAAATTATGTTGATGATACTAATGTCTTGTAATCATATAGAAAATGAGTTGTGTGCTTTGAATGCATTAAAATACATCATATTCATACCACAATTCACAACTAACGAATTAGGAAAGTCTAATAACTAGACTTTCCAGAAATGACATGTTGCTTAGGAAGAGCTTTCATTGATCATGCATAGCTTTATGTGTATGTGTGCATACACCCATACTTAGTACAAGTGGTGTACTAACCCCCTACTATTTACTATTTTTATTGGTGCAGGTCAGAAGACAGGTCGACGACACTTGCAGCGGTTTGGACTTCAGCGTTTCTCCAAACCATTTGGTAGGTCCTCATGATTTCGAGGATGCTACAGTTTTAGTCTAGCCTTAGTCTTAGACATAGTTAGTGGATGTTGTCCCTAGCGTTTCTTTCGTACTTTCATTTGGAAGCTTTGTAATAAGGCCGTGTTTGGCAAACTATCTATGATATATTCATCTTTAGTTTCAAATTGATTCTTTATAATAGATGGTTGTTCTATTGATGTTGAGCTTAGTATATAATATTTAATACGTAATGAGTATATGAAGTCTAAGTAAACTTCATACGTTTAAAAAGTTTTAAATTTTCCGCAAATTTAACTAGATGAATGTGATGAATGCAAGATGAGGCTTGTCTGCGACCTCTGAGAGGTCAACGACGCCGGTTGCGATCCGGATTCCAGAATCTGGGTCATGACATTACTAATCATCTTATAGTCTCTCATCCATAAATGTGGTGAAGTTCACACATGAAAAAGAATCTACAAGATGTGGCTTATGAGATATTATCCTAGAATCATACTTAACATTGTGCTCTAATACCAAGTGTGTCACGACCCAAGGATACACCCTAAACGTAAAATGGCACACAACACCTCTAAAGGAAACATGTAAGCCACTAAGCGTATCATAACATAAAGTATTGGAACAATAATAAGAAGTACATTTAAAGATTTAAAAATATTTCATAAAAGTAAAGCAAGAAGGTAACACTCCGAAAGTCCATGACCTAATCTAGAGCCTCACATGATGAACTAAACCTTAAAACACTGTATATAAGCCGAAATTAATGTAGTAAAACTAGTTAAGAAGTGTTATAGTCAAAACATCAGGAAACGTCCATGACGACCGGAAGCTAGTGCACTTGAACTAGTAAAACGTCCTTAGGTTTCGTAAAGGTTTGAGAGTGTCATATGAATGCTAAAACTTTTAAAAAGACTTATATGGGTAAGATGATGTATATAGGGTGAAAACATCAATTTCCGACCCCCCAAGGATCGCCCTAGGAGTACAAGAAGGGACCCCAGCCTTGGCAAAGAAGCTGCCAAAAGGAAGTAGCCAATTACACTTGGCAGAAGTGTCTCCGTGTCGCGGACTAGTTCCACCAACAGCAAAACTCTTGGTTTGTAACGCGGACACATAGCGGAATCGTCAAGTTCAAAAATTCATTTAAGAAAACTTGCGGGAGCTGCTCCGCGACGCGGACTTATTCCCCGACAAAAATCAGAAATTTTGAATTAAAGTTTGACTTCAATAAAAGGTCAACTTAAGTGATGGGTCTTTTGGGTATTTCATGGGAGGCCTATATATTGATTTTCAATCAGTCTACCCTCACATTCATTGACTCAAATTAAATCCCCAAATCAAAACCCAAAAGGTCTCACCTCTTTCTACTTTCTCTCTCTATTCATCTCCATTGAAGGAACAAGAATGCTTGAAGAAGAAGACCAATTTCTCTAGGATTTAACTCAAATTACGTGGATAAATCTTAATTAAGGTATGGTTCTTCACTCTTGGGATTCCTTTCCCCAAGAGGTCCTTTCAAAGTTGATTTCTAAATCACCCAATTCCAAGGGTTTTCCTCAAAACTTGAAACTGATGATTGATTATGTCTAATTGTAATTACTCATGGATAATTAAGTGTAGATTGTTGAGTAATTGATGTTAATTGATGTGAATTTCATTTTATTTATGTTCTTTTCCCAATTTCCCCGAATCTTGGATCTTGCTTATAAATTGATAGGAATTGATGAATGTATTGATTGTTAGACTTGTTTTAACTATTCTTATTCATTCATGGCCTTCCTGAGGTTATGTATTGTTGGGATTGTATCTATTGTTGAGGAATTTATTATGAAACCTTCTCCCCTAACCCTAGGTTATCAATTGAAGTTAATTTGGATAATGATGATACAATTAACTTAGTTCTTGTGTTAATTACTATTGTGTGATTTTATTAAGCCTATTGATGGGTGAATATGGTTGGTTAATGGTAAGACCATGTAAGAAGTCTTATGAAGGTTAATTGATAAGACTTATGATCTTGAATCCTTTACTTCAATTGTGATGGCTTATACTTGATGATGGTATTCAATTGAAGTGTTAATTGTGATGAGATTAGATAGGTGATGGTATGATGAATGTAATTGAAATGTCTAGATTATATGGATTATGAGATTATGATTAAGGTATGCTGATATAAGGTTGATTGAGAATCACTTATGTGCCTTATTATGATATGATGATGATAATGTTAATCTCACAAATGAAGGGTTGTAATCAAAGGACATTCTCATGCAATTCCTAATGAGCTAATGATGATGATATACAAGGGGATAGTCTCCTCTGGCCTATACAAAGCTATGATGATTAATAAAGGCTTAAAAACATTTCAAAAAGGGACTTTAGCTTAGAACCGAGTGAACTAGATGTGAGGTGTGTCCCATCCCAATGTGGGAAGGTAGGTTCACTATTGTATGATAATGATTTGAACTAATGAACATTGTATGTTAAGATGACTTTATGATGTTTTTGTCTTATTTATGAACATGTCTTGTGTTGATGTAATTCCTTTTCTTGTCTATGCTATCTTGTGTATGAATAAGGGTTTTCAAATGACTTATCATATTTCTAAAGAAATGGTCCTTTTATGCATGTCTTCAATTGGTTTTATGTGCATATACCCATACTTAGTACAAGTGGTGTACTAACCCATATTTCTATGTTTACTAAAATTATATAGGTTCCGCTTGTTGAGTTCCTAGAAGGCCAATTGAACAAAACTTGAAATTTATTTCCCTAAGTGTTTGGTAGGTCCTCACCATTCCGAAGATGATGCTACTATCTAGCTACTTGATGTTGTTATAGTCTAAGGACATTTAGTTTCCTTCTCTTTCATTTGAAGACTATTATTGTATAAGCCTATATGTGGCTTTTGTTGTGATGAAGTATGGTTTATGCCCGAATGATGTACTTAATTTATATGGTTTAATGTGAGATGGTATTATAGACTAAATTCTAATATGTTATGTATATTGTTTAAGCGAGAAGCCTATGTAAGCTTCCTATGCGAGGAGTCTAAGTAAACTCCATATGTATATAAATGTAGTATGCGAGAGGTCTATGTAAACCTCATTATGTATATGTAAAAGATTTAATTTTCCATAATTTTTAACCTATGAAATGTAATGACGAATGCTAAGAGGCTAGTCTTAGTCCCCATCGAGGACGAGGATGCCGGTTATGTTTAGGGGGTGCTCCCCGGTCGTGACAAACTTTGTATCAGAGCATGAGGTTGAAGTATGTTAGAGTTCATGTCTCACTAAACCACGTCTACATAGATTCTTGTTCATGGGTATGAAGCGCGCCACACTTATGCATGAGAGGCTATGTGACACTTAGGAATTCTCATTTTATTGGTAATTTTTAAAGTTGTATTGTGTCCTCTTTCTTCTAATCCTTTTCTTGTGGATATAGGAAATGATTACAAGACATGCAGCGGCAAGGAGAATGGAGAAAGTTTTGGCTAATGTGGGAGTTCCGCCCCAAGATAACCAAGTCCCACCACAAGACAACCAACTGTCTCCACAAGACCAACCTTCGGTCATTCCTCCACCTATGACCGATGGAGAGATAAGGTCGACATTTGTGACTTTGGACCAAGCCACGATCACCAAAGCTCAAGCCCTGGCAGATAAAGTGAATAGAGAGGTTGAACCTTGTGTTCAACCTAATTCTAGCACCACAACATCCCTCTTGAGGGACTTCACTAGGATGAACCCTGATATGTTCTATGGGTCAAAAGTGAATGAAGATCCCCAAGACTTCATTGATGAGATCAATAAGATTCTTTATGCTATGGGTTGACATGAAATTAAAAGGCCGAGTTAGCTTCCTACAAACTCAAGGACGTAGCGCAAATATGGTACACCCAATAGAGAGATAATTGGGATTTGAGAGCAGGTCCTATCACTTCGGAGGTGTCTAGAAAGGCTTTCCTTGATCATTTCTTTCCTAGGGAAAAGAGGGAGGTGAAAGTGAAGGAGTTCATCAACCTTCGTCAAGGAGGTATGAGTGTGCAATAGTACTTCTTGAAGTTTACTAAATTTTCCAAATATGCTACTTCCTTGATGTCCAACCTAAGGGATGAAATGAGTCACTTTATCACGGGAGTGTCCGGTGATTTGGTTTAAGAGTGTCGTTTGGCGATTCTCCATGATAAAATGGATATCTCTCTGTTGATGGTTCATGCACAACAAGTTGAAGAGACTAGACTCAAGAGGAAGAATAGGGAGTTTAAGAGGGTAATATCTTATGAGGGAGGTACTTCCAAGGGTAGGCTTGAGATTCAAGAAAAGCCTAAGTTCAAGAAGAGGGTTTCCAACCAAGTTCCTTCCATCTTTCCCAAGGCTAACAAACATAGGGTGTCTAACTCTAAGTTTCAAAAAGGACAGATGTAGAAATTCACCTAGCAAGAAACAAACTTGTTCCAAGTGTGATAAGAAGCATTAGGGTGAGTGTCTAGTTGGGACGGAAAATTTCTATGGTTGTTACTAGAGTCGCCATAAGGTTAGGGATTGACCTAATGTGAAGATTCCAAAGAAGGAAAGTGGTCAAGATCAAGCTAGTGATACTAGTTCCGAAGCACCAAAGAGGAACCGCTTTTATTCTCTCCACTCAAGAGGTGAGCACGAGGAGTCTGCCGATGTCGTCACGGATATGTTACAAGTCTTCTCTATTGATGTTTATGTTTTACTTGTTCTCGGTTCTACATTATCATTTGTAGCTCCTCTAGTAGCTAAAAAGTTTGATGTTCTACCTGGTATTTTGATTGAACCATTTTCGGTTACAACTCTGATGGGTGACTCCATTGTGGCTAGAAGTGTCTTTAGGAGTTGTCCTATATCATTGCCCAATAGAGTTACATGGATGGATTTGGTAGAACTTGATATGGTTGATTTTGAAGTTATTTTTGGAATAGATTGGTTGCATGCTTGTTTCGCTTCCATTGATTGTCGGACTAGGGTAGTCAAGTTCAATTTTCCTAATGAACCCGTCTTAGAGTAGAAGGGGGGTAATTCAATTCCTAGAGGTCGTATCATATCTTTTTTAAAGGCTTGTAAGATGATATCTAAAGAGTGTCTTTACCATATTGTAAGATTCAAAGATCTAGACTATGATATTCCTCCCATTTAGTCGATCCCCGCGGTGAGGGAATTTCCAAAAGTCCTTCCAGATGACTTGTCTGAAATTCCTCCCGAACGGGAAATTGACTTTGGTTTGACTTATTACCATATATGAACCCCATTTCAATTCCTCCTTACCGGATGGATCCAGCGGAGTTGAAAGAGTTAAACCTCCAACTCAAAGACTTATTAGACAAGGGTTTCATTCAACCTAGTATTTCACCATGGGGAGCTACGGTGTTGCTTGTTAAGAAGAGGATGGTTCCGTGAGGATTTGCATTGACTATTATCAACTCAATAAAGTCACAATTAAGAACAAGTATCATCTTCTTCGATTTGAGGACTTATTTGATCAACTCTTAGGGGAAAGCTACTTTTCTAAGATTGGCTTGAGATCGGGGTATCACCAACTTAGGGTGAGAGGTGAGGATGTACCTAAAATAGCATTTCAAACTAGGTATGGTTACTATGAGTTCATAATAATGTCCTTTGGTCTCACTAATGCCCCAACGACTTTTATGGACCTCATGAATATGGTGTTCCGAAATTACCTAGATTTCTTTGACATTGTCTTTATTGACAATATCTTTGTATATTCGCAGAATGAGGGTGAACATATGGAACATTTGAGGGTGGAATTACATGTCCTTAAGAAACACCAATTATTTGCCAAGTATAGCAAGTGTGAGTTTTGGTTTAGATGAGTAGCGTTTCTTGGTCATATTATCTCAAGTGAGGGTATAGAGGTCGATCCAAAGAAAACTGAGGCGGAAAAGAATTTTCCTAGACCATTGACTTCAACCAAAATTAGAAGTTTCTTGGGTTTAGCCGGGTACCATAGGAGGTTTGTGGACGTGTTTGCTTCCATTGCTTTTCCTTTGACTACCTTGACCCAAAAGAGTGTGAAATTTGAGTGTTTGGAGGCATGTGAAAGAAGCTTCCAAATTTTTAAAGATAGGCTTACCTCCGTTCTAGTATTAATTTTATCAGAGGATACCAAGGGTTTTGTGGTATATTGTGATGCATCACGAGTGGGTTTGGGTTCTGTCCTTGTTTTACATTTGAAGGTAGTAGATTATGCCTCTGGAAAACTCAATGTGCATGAGAAGAATTATCGAACTCACGATCTTGAATTAGAAACTATAGTGTTCGCTTTGAAAATATGGAGGCAATAATTGTATGGAGTTCATGTGGATGTGTATAATGACCAAAAGAGTCTTCAATATGTGTTTACTCAAAAGGAGTTAAATCTCCGACAAAGAAGATTTTGGATTTGTTGAAAGATTATGACATGAGTGTTCTATACCACCACAGCAAGGACAATGTTGTTACAGATGCTTTGAGTCGTATGACCATGGGTAGTGTGTCTTATATAGAATAAGGGAAGAAATACCTAGTGAAAGATGTTCATATGTTGTCTAGATTGAGTGTTCGTTTGGAAGACTCCCCAAATGGTGGTTTTGTGGTTCATAGTAATTCTGAGTCATCCTTAGTGGTTGAGGTGATGTCTAAACAACATCTTGATCCGCTATTGATGGAGTTAAAGAAATCGGTACTTGGTAAGATGAATAAGTCTTTCTCCCAAGGGGGGGATGGTGTGCTAAGGTACCAAAATATATTATGTGTACCAGATGTTTATGATTTAAGGAATAGGGTGCTAGAGAAAGCTCATGGTTCCCGATATTGTATCCATCCGGGATGCACTAAAATGTATTGTGACCTTAGAGAGGTTTATTGGTGGGATGGATAGAAAAGGGACATAGCGGAGTTTGTATCCAAGTGTCCAAATTGCCAACAAGTAAAAGCCAAGCAATAAAATCCTAGTGGTCTAATCGAAGAAATGGGTGTTCCTACTTGGAAGTGGGAAGATATTACGATGGAATTTTTTGTGGGGTTGCCTCGAACCCGGTGGCAAAATGACTCAATATGAGTTATATTGGATAGATTGACAAAATCCGCTCACCTTATCCCCGTTAAGTCTACTTATACAGCGGAGGATTATGTAAGGATCTACATTGATGAGATTGTTAGTATTCATGGATCCCTTTGTCCATCATATCGGATAGCGGTACTCAATTCATTTCTCATTTTTGGAGGTTTTTCCAAAAAGGGTTGGGTACACAAGTGAAGCTTAGCACCGGTTCTCATCCCCAAACGGATAGTCAAGCGGAGCGTAATATTCAAACCCTAGAAGATATGTTAAGATCTTGTGTGATAGACTTCAATGGGAATTGGGATGATCACTTGCCGGTTATTGAGTTATCCTATAACAATAACTATCATTCGATTATTTCAATGGCTCCATTTGAATCACTCTATGGTAAGAGATGTAGATTTCCGGTTTGGTGGTTTGAGGTATGAGAAGCTTCTCTCCTTGGTCTCGAATAATCTATGACTCTTTGGAGAAGGTTACGGTGATAAGGTATAGGGTTAAAACAATCTATAGTCTCCAAAATCCTATGCCAATAATAGATTGAAGAAGAGATCTCGAATTCGAAGTAGGTGATATGGTGTATTTAAAGATTTCCCCTATAAAGGGGGTGATGAGATTTGGCAAGATGGGGAAGCTAAGTCCCCGGTATTTGGGTACCTATGAGGTTTATCAACACGTCGTAAAAGATGCATATGAGTGGAGATTACCTAGTGAACTAGCTTCGGTTCATCTGGTATTCCATGTCTCCATGTTAAAAAAGTGTATTGGCAATCCCATGTCCATTATCCCTATTGAAGGATTAGGTGTGCATGAGAGCCTTTCTTATGAAGAGGTTCTGGTGCAAATTCTAGATCGTTAAGTTAAGAAGTTGAGGAACAAAGAGGTGGCCTCCGTAAAAGTACTATGGAGAAACCACCTAGTAGAGGGAAAAACATGGGGGCGGAGGCCGACATGAATTCCCATTATCCTCATCTTTTTCCTAATTGTGGTAAGTAGTTTCTCCTAGTAACCAAAATAATGAATAATATTAATTTGTCTTGTTTTCCAAGTATGCGCATATTTTGGTAAAGTTAGGGTCAAAATGAGTTTCCATGAAAGAGGATTTTTGTGTTAACTTGCACTTATGATAAATATATGTTTTTGTCTTCTTGAGATTTTTGGTCTTTTGATGTTGTCTTGAGAAGAATAGCATGGTAACTCTTTAATGTCATTTTTAGCTGTTGTTGATGTTGAGAAGGTAGTTTCTCATAATGTGTTACGAAATGTTGAGCTCTTATGTGTTATGACTTGAGTTTCTACGTGTAATGTTGTTGATACGTGTTGAATTGAGTTGTGAAGTACTCATATGAGTTGTGACTAATTATATACATGTTGTTGGTTGGGCTGCTAGTACTTAGTCTATCCTCCTACTACTAAATATTTCAATGTCATTTGGGGACGAATGTTCCTCGGGGGGAGGGGGGAATAATGTTTCACTCCGAAACTCCATGACCTAATCTAGAGCGTCAAATGATGAACAAAACCTTAACACACTTTTTCTAAGCCTAACTTAATGTATTAAAACTAGTTAAGAAGTGTTAGAGTCAAAACATCAAGAAACGTCCATGACTACCGGAAGCTAGTGCACTTGAACTAGTAAAACGTTCTTAGGTTTCGTGAAGGTTTGGGAGTGTCATATGAATGATAAAACTTGTAAAAAGAAATTATATAGGTAAGATAATGTATATAGGGTGAAAACGTGCAGGTACAACCCCACAAGGATCGCCCTAGGGGTCCACGAAGGGACCCCAACCTTTGCCAACAAGCTGCCAAAAGGTAGCAGCCAATTACACTTGGCAGAATTGTCTCCGCGTCGCGGACTAGGTACACCAAGAGC
This sequence comes from Solanum sitiens, assembly GCA_016801875.1. Classification (NCBI taxonomy): domain Eukaryota; kingdom Viridiplantae; phylum Streptophyta; class Magnoliopsida; order Solanales; family Solanaceae; genus Solanum; species Solanum sitiens. Next base: position 2,686,721 of record JABWTJ010000287.1, read on the forward strand.
CAAAATCTTGGTCTGCGATGTGGACACGTAGAGGACTTGTCTGGTTCAAAAACTAATTTAGGAAAACTTGCGGGACCACCTCCACAACGCGGACTTGTTCGACGACAAAAATCTAAAATTTTGAATTCAAGTTTGACTTCTTTAAAAGGTCAAATTATGTGAGGGGTCTTTTGGGTATTTCATGGGAGGACTATATATTGATTTTTAATCAGTTTTCCCTCACATTCACTCCCTCAAATCAAATCTCCAAATCAAAACCAAGTGCTCTCACCTCTCTCTACATTCTCTCTCTATTCATCCTCCATGTAAGAAACAATGAAACTTGAAGAAGAAGACCAATTTCTCTAGGATTTCACTCAAATTTCGTGCATAAAGCTTCATTAATCTATGCATTCTTCACTCTTGGTATTTCTTTCCCCAAGAGGTCCTTTCAAAGTTCATTTTTAAATCACCCAATTCCAAGTGTTTTCTTCTACAAATGGGTTTTCTTCCAAAATTTAAAACGGATGAACGATTATGTCTAGTTGTGATTACCCATGGCTAATAAAGTATACACTGTTGAGTAATTGATGTTAATTGATGTGAATTTCATTTGATTTATGTCCTTTCCCCAATTTCCCCAAATCTTAGATCTTGCTTATAAATTGATGGGAACTGATTAATGTATTGATTGTTTGACTTGTTTTAACTATTCTAATTCATTCATGGACTGCCTAGGGTTATATTTTGTTAGGATTGGATATATTTCTTGAGGAATTGATGATGAACCCTTCTCCCCTAACCCTAGGTTATCAATTGAAGTTAATTTGTATAATGATGATACAATTGACTTAGTTTTTGTGTCAATGACAATTGTGTGATGTTATTAAGCGTATTGATGGGTGAATATGGTTGGTTGATGGTAAGACCATGGTAAAAGGCATATTAAGGTGAATCGGTAAGACCTATGATCTTGAATACTTTACAATAATTGTGATGGTTTATACTTGATGATGGTATACAATTGAAATGTTAATTGTGATGAGATTAGATAGGTGATGGTATGATGAATGTAATTGAAATGTCTTGATTATATGGATTGTGAGATTATGATTAAGGTATGATGATATCTGGTTGACTGTATCACTTATGTGCCTTATAATGGTATGATAATGTTAATGTTAATCTCACAAATCAAGGGTTGCAATGATAGGAAATTCTCATGCAATTCCTAATTAGCTAATGATGATGATATACTAGGGGATAGTCTCTTATGTCCTATACTAAGCTATTATGGTTATAAAGGCTTAAAGACATTTCAAAAAGAACCTTTAGCTTAGCACCGAGTGAACTAGATGTGAGATGTGTTACTTCCCAATGTGGGAAGGTAGGTTCACTATTGTACTCATGAAATAAAGACTATAATGCAATGTGCATAAAGAGGGTCTCAAGTATATCTCCGAGTTCTTGAACTATGTTTCCCCTATAGAAATACAAGCTAGTTGATCCACCTAGACTGCAATGTTAAGATGACTTTATGATGGTTCATTATTGTATGATAATAACTTTAACTAATGAAGATGGTATGTTAAGATGAGTTTATGATGGTGTTGTATTATTTATGAGCATGTCTTATGTTGTTGTGATTCTTGTCTTGTATATGCTATCTTGTGTGTGCATAAGGGTTTTCAAATGACTTAGCATGTTTCTAAAGAAATGGTCCTTTTTATGCATGTATTCAATTGGTTTTATGTGCATATACCCATACTTAGTACAAGTGGTGTACTAACCCATATTTCTATGTTTACTAAAATTATATAGGTTCCGCTTGTTGAGTTCCTAGAAGGCCAATTGAACAAAACTTGAAATTTATTTCCCTAAGTGTTTGGTAGGTCCTCACCATTTCGAAGATGATGTCGCTATTTAGCTACTTGATGTTGTTATAGTCTAAAGATATTTAGTTTCGTTCTCTTTCATTTGAAGACTATTATTGTATAAGCCTATAGTGGCTTTTGTTGTAATGAAGTATGGGATATGCCCGAATTTTGTACTCCGTTAAATGGTTTAATGTGAGACGGTATTATAGACTAAGTTCTTATATGTTATGTATATTGTTTAAGTGAGAAGCCTATGTAAGCTTCCTATGCGATGAGTCTAAGTAAACTCCATATGTATATATGTATAGTATGCGAGAGGTCTATGTAACCCTCATTATGTATATGTAAAAGTTTATTTTTCCACACTTTTCAACCTATGAAATGTAATGACGAATTCTAGGAGGCTTGTGTTAGTCCTCACCGAGGACGCCGACGCTGGTTACGTATAGGGGGTGCTCTGGTGTTGTGAAAAACTTGGTATAAGAGCATGAGGTTGAAGTATCAGAGGGTTGATGTCTCACTAAACCACGTCTGCGCAGATTCTTGTTCATGGGTTTCAAGCGTACCATACTTATAAAAAAGAGTCTATCTGACACTTGGGAATTCTCATTTTATTGGTAATCTTGAAAGTCGTGTCGTGTCCTCTTTCTTCTAATCCTTTTCTTGTGGATATAAGATATGACTACAAGATATGCAGCAGCAAGGAGAGTGGAGGAAGGTTTTGGTAATGTAGAAGTGTAACAACCCTAAAAATGGGTATGATAAGTAATGTTTAATGTGTCTAGAATGCCTACGATTAGACCAGGGTTCACACGGATTGATGCGCGTAGAACCAGACCTCGGAACCCTTGCTACATCCAAGCCAACTAACTTGGGGAGTTTGTTGAGCTTGGAAAGGTTGGGTCCAACCATCTAGGGCTCTCGAATACAAAGATTTACTCGAAGGAGTCTTTACCGGACTTAAAAAGGGGACATCTTAGGTTTGGAGGGTCTAGGGGTAAAATGGTCTTTTTCTAGGCTAAGGGTAGTATCGTAATTACCCTAAATATATAATTAATTATTTAATTAATAAGGTGGAGGGGCAATTTGGGGAGAGAGGGCCAAAAATGGGCTCTTGAAGTGAAGTCTTGCTCCACCCGGGTTCGAACCTAGGTGGAAGCAATGAATTAAAGTGGTTTTTATTTAAGTTATTAAATTAGTGTAATTAATTAATATTTATTATTCATTAGCTTATCTAAAATAAAAGAGAAATCAGATTTTTATTTAATAAAACCTTATTTGACTAAGTCCTAAACTAGACTCCTGAGCCAAATAAAACTCCCACTCTCTCACGTCTATCTCTCAACTCTCACGCTCAATCTCTCTTATTTTTCACATGTTCTCTCTGCCAAAATAACATATAAGATCAGAAAATTAAACCAAGGTCTTCACACTTGAAGAACTCACACGAAATCACAAGAAAACAAACGTTAATCACACGTTAGACAAAGGGAGGTTGTCCGTCGAGTGGTGTTGACATTGAGGGGACTTGGACGTGATCTTGGGTGAAGGTTTTGGGCAGCAAGTCGAGAGTTTAACGTCAAAAATGTATGGGTTCTCTTCTCTCTTGGTCCCTTTCCCAAGAGACCCCTTAAGGTTCAGATTATTCAGTCCGAAAACTAGGGTTGTTCCCCATTGCATGTCCCTGTCACTAGCTCCCAATTATTCGTAGGTTGGGTATGACTGCTGGTAGATTTAGGTGTATGTTGTGTTTTCATGATGAATATGTTCATGTTTGTGAGTTTGAAATCGTATGAATGACAACCTATGTTTTTTCGAAACTATGTGCATGTGTGTGCAAGGATGTAACAGTAACTAATGTTCTCTGTTTGATGCTCCAAAAATTTTAATGTTATGGTTGTTATATGATGTGCATAAACCTATGTAAATCGTGATGTTCATAAAAGATGAAATGTGGCTGATTTAAGTAACAATCTCTTGGCTAAACGAATTTATGAAAAATGCACCCCAAAACGTGTTAAATGGACGAATCACTCTATCAGTTCAAGTGAAAATATTAATGAAAGTGAGCTGAAATGTGACCAAATTCCCAGCAACTTACAAGTTTAGTTTAGGCTAAATGTAGAGGAACAAATCTGGAAAATTAATTGAGTGATTAATGAGGTGAGGTCACCAGGATTCCAACCCGCGACCTCACCCGTATGATGCCTTAAAATCGCAAAAGGGAAATGGGGGTCAAGGGGATTCGATCTCGGGTGTGCTGGCTGAAAGGTAAAGTACAAAAAAATTAATAAAATGAAATGGGAGGCGTGGGAATCGAACCCACGAACTCTAGGTAGTGAATGAGAGTCAAAGAAAAATGAAAGAAAAAGAAATGGGAGGCGTGGGAATCGAACCCACGGCCTCTAGGCAGCGAATGAGAGTCAAAGAAAAATGAAAGAAAATGAAATGGTAGGCGTGGGAATCGAACCCACGACCTCCTAGGCAGATTCAAGGAAAAAATTTAAAAGAAATTAAAGAAAGGTTGTGGGGGTTCGAACCCACAACCCCTCAGCCAAGGGAGAGAGAGTTTAAAGAAATGAAATTAAAAGAAACTGAGGTTGTGGGGCTTCGATCCCACATCCTCTCAATCTCATTGAGCGAAAAATAAAGAGAAAAGCTAAGGGAAAAATTAAAATGAAGGTGTTGGGGCTCGATCTTGGGTCCCCAAGCCGTGTGGACCAAAATACAATAAATGAAAAAAATGTAAGTATTGTCTAAGGGATTTGAAATTGGGTTCCCTTGCCCAAATTCCGCATTGATACATAGCCAAGTGAACATTTAACTAAAAAAATAAAATAAGGAGGCTGTGGGGGTTCGAACCCACAACCTCTCAGCCCCTAACGAAATAAAGGATAAATAAAGAGAGGTTGTGGGGGTTTGATCCCACAACTTCATGGTCTATGCGAATTGGACAAGAAGAATTAAATGAAAAAAAATAAAAGGGGTTGTGGGGGTTCGATCCCTCAACCCTTCGGCCAAATAAGAGGAGAATCCAAGGAGAAAAATAAAGAGAGAATGTTGATGTTGGGGCTCGATCTAGGGCCCCAATGTCATGAAGACTAAAAATAAAGTCAAGGAAAAATGTAAGTATTGTCCAAGGGGTTCGAACTTGGGTTCCCTTGCCCAAATTCTGTATTGATACATAAGTCATACGTGAATTAAATGTTCAAGAATAATGCCACCTACTTAGATCGAAATCAAGATCTTGGCATACATACAAGATACATAAGTCTTGTACTACCTAATCTTAGGAAGATATGAGTCACTTAACGAACTATGAATGAAGCCTCATGGCTTGTATGTATAGACCCATAAGTCTAGCATACGTTTAAAAATAAGTGAACCTAAGATGTATGTAATGAAATGAAGAAACCCTAGAAGGGTTAAGTAAGAGTGTGAAACACACAAATGGCCAAGTACATTGGCATATGATGAAATGAACATTCACATAAAATGGGGTGAGTAATTATGAAGAGAAAATGTGCTAATGTTAATGAATGTGGTGACAACATGATATGAGGCTAATGTAAAAGTTAAGAACAATCTCAAATGAGCCTAAGTAAATGTTACCAAAACGTACTCACCTTTGAGAGTGTAAGGTTAATAAAGAGACCAGTCTCTATGAACACTCTAATGAAAGTATTGAGATTAACAAACTTAATACTAATGATGAGATGAGAAATCATCTATTGAGCTATGATGTCCTCATACTAGAAGCCATCTTCCATGACGTATGAGTTGAATGTAATGGAACTTTATACTGAGCACCGATAGACTAGCTATGAGCGGTGATGCCTTCTTTCAGGAAGGGCGGAGGTTCACATAACTCTCATGAGATGATACTGTCCGGCTTGCCGGGTATGGGTCTCCTTATATCTCCTAGTATTCGAACCTATACTGCCAATATAGGGATCTGGCGGGGTTAAATTCCCATGTACGCTAGCATGTTTTGGGTCACTTTGGCCGGTAATTCCACCTCTTTTAGGTGTGGGGGAGACACTGGATTTCATGATGCTCACATGATCTATGTCGGTTAAAGTTAAAGTTCCCAATGAATGAATGAGGTCAGCCTCAAATGATGCACATAATGAAATGAATGATACCAAAGGTGTTAGGTTAGGATAATCTAGAGGTGAGCTAGACTCAAGTAATGACACTAGGTTATTCTTGATCATTGCACAGCAAACCCGATGAAAGTCTTAAACTACATCTTAGGTATAGCTGGTGTTCACACTAGCCTATGAACGAAATGAAATAAAGTACGTATGAATGAATGAAGCAGACTCGGTGTTTACTAATGAAGACTCCCTAGTTGAGGTCCCATATGTTGAGCCCTCATTTTGGGAAGTATTAATGTCAAGTCCATGATTCCAAGGTCTCATGGCATATGAATGAATGATATGAAAGATGTTATGTGCTATATGCAATATGATATGTGCTATGTGTAAGATGTTATGTGTTGTGTGCAATATGATAAGTATGATGATGCATGTTACTCTCATGGCATGACTTTCCTAATCCAAATTTGGAAAGTTCACTAACTTTCCTAATCCAAATTTGGCAAGTCCACTGATTTGACTTTCCATAATCATGTTGTTACGAAAGAGCTATTCTTACTCATGCATGTCCTTGGTGTGTGCTTGCATATACCCATACTTAGTACAAGTGTGTACTAACCCTATACAACTCTACAATTTTAGGTGCAGGCACAGGTGGATGCTAGAGCTACAGGTTGACGCTGAAGCTATCCGGACGTCGAGCATTCATCCGGACTTGGTAGGCCCTCATGCTTTCGATGATACTTACCCATTTATATTCTAGCTTAGTCTTAGGATTGAGCTAGTGGAGAATGTTCCACTAGAATTTCTTTCCCGTATTATTTTAAACATTGTATTGGTGCCATTTTGGCAAGTATTCAGTTATTGCTATATTAAACTCTTTCTTTCATTTGATGATCTTAATGTTAGATGGATGATGGTGAACAAATTATGAATGTATTAGAAATGATTAGTAAGTATGTTAAGAGACAAAAGTTTTAAAGTTTCCACTAAAATTAACCTAGCTGAAGTACGAATGACGTAAGTAGGCTTGTCTGCGACCTCTGAGAGGCCAACGATATCGGTCTCGTCAGGGGTCTAGATTCCAATCGTAACAAAGTTGGTATCAGAGCACTAGGTTAAATTCCGAGGATAATAAGTTCACATCAACCACATTGAGTAGTTTCTAAGTCATGGTAGTGAAGTACACCACTATCCTGAATTAGAGACTTCATGATGCGTAGGAAAATTTCCCTTCTTCTGATCTTATTGTGCTTTTCCTAATGTCTGATTTCTTGGTGTTATGAGCGTGTCTAACATCAATTCTTATTGTTTTCAGAGAATGAATACTAGGAGGAACGTTGGTCAGAGGAGAGGAGGAGCAGCTGTTGGACGCAATCAGGTTCCACCCCAGGCTCCAGCTGAAGGAGTGGCTATGCCGGTTAACCCAGCTGGGTTGACTGATGCGGAGATGCGGGCATCTCTGGCCCAGATGGCACAGGCCATCACTATACAGGCCCAGGCCATGACTGCCCAGGTCAACTGGCAGAATGTTCAGAGGGAGAACCCACCGGTACGTAGCATGGCTGACAGGCTGCGAGACTTTACGAGGATGAATCCTCCTATGTTCACAGGGTCCAAGACTTCAGAGGATCCCCAGGAGTTCATGGATGAGGTACACAAGATTTTGGTGGCCATGGCGGCAACAGATATTGAGAAGGCTGAGCTGGTTTCCTATCAGCTCAAGGATGTTGCCCAGACTTGGTGCAAGATGTGGCAGGATAGCCAAGCTTTGGGCGGAGTTTCGGTCACTTGGGAGCTATTTAAGACAGCCTTCCTAGAGAGATTCTTTCCCAGGGAGATGAGGGAGGCAAAGGTTGAGGAGTTTATCAACCTTAAGCATGGATCAATGAAAGTCAGGGAGTATTCCCTGAAGTTTGTTAAACTATCCATGTATTCTACTTTCCTTATTATCTAACAGCAAGGATGAGATGAGTACTGAAGTTTGTTAAATTATCCAGGTATGCTACTTCCCTTGTATCTAACAGCAGGGATGAGATGAGTAGGTTCCTTACAGGAATCAACGGAGATCTGGAGGAGGAGTGTCAGTCTGCGATGCTCTATGATAATATGGACCTCTCCAGGTTGATGGTGCATGTCCAGCAGGTAGAGGACAGCCGCAAAAAGAGGGGTATTCGTGATGCTAGGAGGCCTAAGCCTCAAGATCAGGCAGGTCCCAGCCATGGAGGCCATAGAAATAATTTTGGCGTCCGTGAGCAGCCAAGGTTCAAGAAGGGGCAACAGAGTTCTGGGAACTCTAATTCTCAGAGGAGTACGGCACCTAGAGGAGGCATACCTGAGCCCAAGAAGGGCAATGGAGGTGAGATGCAGCGTCCCAAAAGAAACTGTGCTAAGTGTGGCCGTGCTCACAATGGAGAGTGCAGACAGGGCACTAATGCCTGCTTCGGTTGCTGTAAGAGTGGGCACATGGTTAGAGACTGCCCACAGAACAGAGGTCAGGCTGGAGGTAATGCTCATCCTAGGCCTAATCCATAGGGTGCATCAGCATCCGAGCCTCCTAAGAGGAACAGGTTCTATTCCTTGAAGGGCAGGGAGGAGCAAGAGAAGTCCGCTGATGTGGTCACAGGTATGCTGCAAGTATACTCAACTTCTGTTTATGCTTTACTTGATCCAGGGTCTACGATTTCCTTTGTAACTCCTTTGCTTGCTCTAACTTTTGAGATATTGCCTGAAGTTCTGCATGATCCTATAGTGGTTAGTATACCTTTAGGAGAAAATGTAAGAACTGATAGAGTATACAAGGATTGCCCAATAGTTGTAAGTGGTAAGACTATGTGTGCAGATTTGGTTGAGTGACCCATACATGATTTTGATGTTATTCTTGGCATGGACTGGCTTCACAGTTGTTATGCTTGTTTGGATTGTCGTAGTAGAGTGGTAAAATTTCGTTTCCCTGATGAAAAGGAGCTAGTCTGGGAGGGGTACAACTCGAGTCGTCCAAATCCTTTGATTTCATACCTTAAGGCCAATAAAATGATGTCCAAGGGGTTATTGTGTCATATTGTGAGTGTTAATGATTTAGATCATGACATTCCTTCCATAGACTCAGTGCCTGTAGTGAATGAGTTCCTAGATGTATTTCCTGATGATTTGCCTGGAGTCCCTCCCCCTCGAGAGATTGATTTTGGTATCGACTTACAACCTGATACTAAACCAATTTCAATTCCTCCTTACAAAATGGCTCCAGCTGAACTCAAAGAGTTGAAGTTGCAGTTAAAAGATCTCACTGATAAGGGTTTCATTCAGCCGAGCATATCCCCTTGGGGCGCTCTAGTGTTGTTTGTGAAAAAGAAGAATGGAACCCTTAGAATGTGTATCGATTATCGGCAGCTCAACAAAGTCACTATAAAGAATAAGTATCCACTTCCCAGGATAGATGATTTATTCGATCAGCTCCAAGGGTCTAGTTTCTTCTCTAAAATTGATCTTCGTTCAGGGTATCATCAGCTTATGGTTAGGGATGGAGATATCCCAAAGACAGCTTTTCGTACCCGTTATGGTCATTATGAGTTCTTAGTCATGTCATTTGGCCTCACTAATGCACCAGCTGCATTTGTGGACCTCATGAACCGAGTCTTCCATGAATACCTTGATTCCTTCGTCATAGTATTCATTGATGACATCCTCATCTACTCCTACTCTAGGACCAAGGAAGAGTATGAACAACATTTGAGACTAACCTTGCAGGTACTTAGACAACATCAGATGTATGTCAAATTCAGCAAGTGTGAATTTTGGCTTAGATCAGTGACCTTCCTGGGTCATGTTGTGTCCGATCAGGGTGTGGAGGTGGATCCCAGGAAGACTGAGGCTGTGAAGAACTGGCCAAAGCCTTTTACTCCTACTGACATCCGTAGCTTTCTTGGATTGACTAGTTATTACCGCAGATTCATGGAGGGCTTTTCTTCCATTGCTGCCCCACTAATAGCTTTGACTAAGAAGAAAGCCAAGTTTGAATGGACAAAGACTTGTGAGAAGAGTTTCCAGGAGCTCAAGGACAGACTCACTTCAGCCCTGGTGCTTACTTTGCCTAAGTGTGGTGAGAATTACACTGTTTATTGTGATGCATCTAGGGTTGGTTTGGGTTTTGTTCTTATGCAGGTTGGTAAGGTGATAGCCTATGCGTCCAAACAGCTCAAGGTTCACGAGAAGAATTATCCCACTCATGACCTGGAGTTAGCAGCTGTGGTATTTGCACTGAAGCTGTGGAGGCACTACTTGTATGGAGTGCATGTGGATATTTTCACAGACCACAAGAGTCTCCAGTACGTGTTCACAGAGAGGGAGTTGAATCTACGTCAGCGGAGATGGTTGGAGCTGTTGAAGGACTATGACATAAATGTTCACTACCATCCAGGTAAGGCTAATGTTGTAGCTGATGCTTTTAGCAGGATGAGCATGGGCAGTACAGCCCACGTTGAGGATGAGAAGAAGGAGTTAGCGAAAGATGTACACAGACTGGACAGACTGGGTGTGCGATCGGTTGACTCTACTAGTGGGGGTGTTTCAGTTTATCCTAGTTCTGAATCATCCTTGGTAGTTGAAGTCAAGCAGGGTCGGCATCTCGATCCTGTGTTGATGGAGCTGAAGGACTCAGTGTTGATAAAGATGAATGAGTCTTTCGCTTTGGGAGGTGATGGCATACTTAGGTATCAGGACAGGCTATGTGTACCAGATGTGGATGATTTGCGGACCAGGATTGTTGCAGAGGCCCATGGTTCCAGATATTCCATACATCCAGGTTCCACCAAGATGTATCATGATCTTAAGCAGATTTATTGGTGGGATGGCATGAAGAAGGACATTGCAGAATATATGGCCAAGTGTCCTAATTGTCAGCAGGTTAAGGCAGAACATCTTAATCCTGGCGGTCTTACTCAGATTATCGAGGTTCCGACTTGGAAGTGGGAGGCCATTAATATGGACTTCGTGGTTGGTCTTCCGAGGACTAGGAGGCAGCATGACTCCATATGGGTTATTGTGGACAGATTGACTAAGTCTGCCCACTTTATCCCTGTGAAGTCTACTTACAGAGCCAAGGATTATGCGAGACTCTACATCGATGAGATTGTAAGATGGCATGGGATTCCTTTGTCTATCATTTCAGATAGAGGATCTCAGTTTACTTCACATTTCTGGAGATCTTTCCAGAAGAGCTTGGGCACGCAGGTAAAGCTTAGTATTGCCTTTCATCCTCAAACTGATGGGCAGGTAGAGTGCACTATTCAGACATTGGAGGACATGTTGAGAGCGTGTGTGATTGACTTCAGGGGTTGCTGGGATGACCATCTGCCTTTGATAGAGTTCTCGTATAATAACAACTATCACTCCAGCATTGGGATGGCACCATTTGAGGTACTGTATGGTAGGAGATGTAGCTCTCCAGTTGGGTGGTTCGAGGTTGGAGAGTCATCCATTTTGGGTCCAGAGATTATTCATGAGGCCTTAGAGAAGGTCAGAGTGATTAGGGACAGGTTGGCTACTGCTTACAGTCGTCAGAAGTCATATGCAGATAACAGAAAACGGCCCTTAGAGTTTGATGTTGGTGACCAGGTCTATCTGAAGATATCAGCTATGAAGGGGGTGATGAGGTTTGGCAGGAAGGGGAAGTTGAGTCCGAGGTATGTTGGGCCATATGAGATTCTAGAACGTGTGGGTGAGGTGGCCTATAAGTTAGCATTGCCTGCGGAGCTAGCTTCTGTCCATCCAGTCTTTCATGTATCCATGTTAAAGAAGTGCCTAGGTGATCCAGCATCGATTCTACCTGTGGAAGGTCTGGGGGTCGATGAAGACTTGTCCTATGAGGAGGTACCTGTTGAGATCTTAGACAGACAGATCAAGAGGCTGAGAAACAAGGAGATTGCCACAGTGAAGGTATTGTGGAGAAATCATCTAGTTGAGGGTGCTACGTGGGAGGCTTAGGCCAACATGAGATCTCGTTACCCTCATCTTTTCAGCTCTTAAGGTTAGACTTCCTACTCTTAAGTCTAAGTTTCCTTATCTCTCCATATTTTGTTGTTATTGCTTGACTGTGCATAGTGATTATGTTATGATCTGACTGGCATTACGCTAGATAGTGGTAGTGTCATTCGGGGACGAATGTTCCTAAGGGGGGGGATAATGTAACAACCCTAAAAATGAATAAGATAAGAAATGCTTAATGTGTCAAGAATGCCTACGATTAGACCAAGGTTCACACGGATTGATGCGCGTAGAACCAGACCTCGGAACCCTTGCTACAGCCAAACCAACTAACTTGGGGAGTTAGTTGAGCTTGGAAAGGTTGGGTCTAACCATATAGGGCTCTCTAATACGAAGATTTACTCGAAAGAGTCTTTACCGGACTTAAAAAGAAGAAATCTTAGGTTTGAAGGGTCTAGGGGTAAAATGGTCTTTTTCTTGGCTAAGGATAGTATCGTAATTACCCTAAATATGTAATTAATTATTTAATTAATAAAGAGGAGCGGCAATTTGGGGAGAGAGGGCCGAAATTGAGCCCTTGAAATGAAGTCTTGCTCCACCCGGGTTCGAACCTAGGTGGGAGCAATGATTTAATGTAATTTTTTTTATGGGTGAATTAATTTAATAAATTAATAATTAATGGCTGATTTAAAAAGTAAAATCAGATTTTATTATTAATTATTATTTATTTATTAATTAATTAATGTTTTTTTTTAAAATTGACTAAGTCTTGCCAACTATCCTAGTTTTAAGAGGCACTATCTCACACAAACTCTCTCTCTCTCGCCTAAATCTCTCTCTCTCTCTCGTCCAAATTGTTTTTCTTGGCTGAAAAAACAGAAGATAAAAACATTAGAAAGCAATCAAAAGTTCTCTACACTCAAAGAACTTACAAAAAAAATATACAAGCAAGCAAGCTAACTTAAGAAACAAAAAGTTTGCATCATCTTCTCGAACGGATTGTGTTGAAGGTTTAGGGGAGGATTTGGGCAGAACTTGGAAGGTGTGGAAAGCTACAACAAGGTATGGGTTTTCTCTCTTGGAATCATTTCTCCAAGAGAAATTTCTTTCTACAAAAATTCAACGTATGAAACTAGGGTTGTCCCCTTTATTGTTGAAACTCCTTGTCCCTAGTCTCCTTCCGGTTTCAATCTAAATTAGGTTAGAAATCATGTTGTTGGTATGGTTGCTGGTAGCTAAGTGTGAAATATGATGTTCTTTGTGATTTTGTGTTTGGAAATAGCAAGCATGTTCAATGATGTCAACCGAAAATGATGTGGTGCAATATGTAAAATGTTTGTTGTTGTTCTCCGCTTTGAAGTCTTAAAATGGCTAGTTTGATGGTTGAAATTAACGTGAGGTTGTGGGGGCTCGATCCCACAACCTCACTGCCAAAGCATAGCCAAGTCAACATTTAACTAAAAAATAAAATAAGGAGGTTGCGGGGGTTCGAACCCACAACCTCTCAGCCCCTAACGAAATAAAGGATAAATAAAGAGAGGCTGTGGGGGTTTGATCCCACAACCTCATGGTCTATGCGAATTGGACAAGAAGAATTAAATGAAAAAAAATAAAAGGGGTTGAGGGGGTTCGATCCCACAACCCTTCGGCCAAATAAGAGGAGAATCCAAGGAGAAAAATAAAGAGAGGATGTTGATGTTGGGGCTCGATCTAGGATCCCAATGTCATGAAGACTAAAAATAAAGTCAAGGAAAAATGTAAGTATTGTCCAAGGGGTTCGAACTTGGGTTCCCTTGCCCAAATTTCCGTATTGATACATAAGTCATACGTGAATTAAATGTTCAAGAATAATGCCACCTACTTAGATCGAAATCAAGATCTTGGTATACATACAAGATACATAAGTCTTGTACTACATAATCTTAGGAAGATATGAGTCACTTAACTAACTATGAATGAAGCCTCATGGCTTGTATGTATAGACCCATAAGTCTAGCATACGTTTAAAAATAAGTGAACCTAAGATGTATGTAATGAAATGAAGAAACCCTAGAAGGGTTATGTAAGAGTGTGAAACACACAAATGGCCAAGTACATTGGCATATGATGAAATGAACATTCACGTAAAATGGGGTGAGTAATTATGAAGAGCAAATGTGCTAATGTTAATGAATGTGGTGACAATATGATATGAGGCTCATATCATGTTGTCACCATATCATGTTGTCACCACATTCATCATCATTATCACCTTTGCTTTTCATAGTTATTCACCTCTTCTTACGTGAATGTTCATTTCATCTTATGCCAATGCACTTGGCCATTTGGTGTGTTTCACACCCTTACTTAACCCTTCTAGGGTTTCATTATTTCATTGTTCATTTCATCATTTCATTGTTCATCTCATCATATGCCAATGCACTTGGCCATTTAGTGTATTTACACTCATACTTAACCCTTCTAGGGTTCATCATTTTATTTCATACATCTTAGGTTCACTTACTTTTGAACGTATGTTAGACTTATGTGCCTATACATACAAGCCATGGGGCTTCATTAATAGTTCGTTAAGTGATTCTTACATTCCTAAGATTATGTAGTACAAGACTTATGTATCTTGAATATATGCCAAGATCTTGATTTTGATCTACGTAGGTGGAATTATTCTTGGATATTTTGTTCACGTATGACTTATGTATCAATACGGAAGTTTGGGCAAGGGAACCCAAGTCTTGAGTCAATTGGATATCGTTTATATTTTTCATTGATTTTATTCTAACATTCATAACATTATGACTCTAAGTTAAGTCACAATATTAACATTGAAATATTAATTTTCTACTTAACCTTTCTCTTAAATTGGCTGATGGGTTGTGGGTTCGAACCCCCACAACCCCTTCTTATTTTTCATTAACCTTTTTATTGTCCAATTTCGCCTAAACCAACAGGTTGTGGGATGAAACCCCCACAGCCTCTTTTATTTTGTTCTTTAATTCGCCTAAGTAGGGAGGTTGTGGGTTCGAACCCCCACAGCCTCCTTACTTTTAATTAATTTTCGCTAGGGGCTGTGAGGTGGTGGGTTCGAACCCCCCACAGCCCCATATATATTTTTATTTTATTTTTTTGCTAGGTTGAGGGCATTGACAGTGAGGTCATGGGATCGAACCCCCACAGCCTCACTTGCTTTAATACTCATTTTCGCCTCCTCTATTTCCAGCCTTGAGGTCGTGGGTTCGACTCCCACGCCTCACATCTTTTTATTTTCTTTATTCTCCCTCTTCCTTGCTTCCCACGAGACATGTGTTCGATTCCCCCCATCCCCATTTTCCTTATTAATTCATTTCGTGGGCAGCAGCTAAGGGGTTCGAATCCCCTTAGCTCCATTACATTTTTTTAAAAAAAACTTTCAGCCTCTTGGTCATGTGAGGTCTTGGGTTCGATTCTCCTTGACCTCACCTACTTTAATCCCTTTTAAAACTCTTCCAAAATTCCCAAAACCTGCCCTAAACCAATATCACAAGCTGGAAATTTTGATTACCTTTTTGCAGCCTATTTTCTCCACTTTTTAACGTTAAAAGTTCATACATTTGGAGTAGTGTTTAGTGAGTCCTTTAGGTGCATTTTCATAGACATATTTGGCCAAGAAGTTATCAATAAATTCAGCCACATTATACTTAAATGAACATCATCATTTACATAAGTTTACACACTAAAAATGACAACCAAGACCATATCAAACTTGAAGCCATAAATCAAAACTTATTTACAGTAAGTTTACAGTAAACGTTTTCACATACTCACACATATTTTCAGCAACAAATCTTGTCATTCATATGATTCCAAATACATGTTCATGAACATATTCATCACGAAAACACATTGCAACACCTAATTTCTACCAGCAAACATACCAACCTATGATTTGATGGGAGCTAATGACAGGGATATGCAACGGGGAACAACTTAGTTTTCGGATTAAAATCGTCTCAGTCCTAAGGGTCTCTTGGGAAAGGGACCAAGAGTAAGAAGACCCATACCTTTATTTTTTTCTTGTTCAACCACGAAATTGCTGCCCAAATCCTCTCCAAAAATCAGTCCAAGTTCAACACTT
Organism: Solanum sitiens; assembly: GCA_016801875.1. Lineage (NCBI taxonomy): Eukaryota > Viridiplantae > Streptophyta > Magnoliopsida > Solanales > Solanaceae > Solanum > Solanum sitiens. Next base: position 2,702,770 of record JABWTJ010000287.1, read on the forward strand.
CAACACCAATCGACGGAAGACTCCTCCCCTTTGCTTAAAGTGATGGATTTATGTTGTTTTCTTAGATTTTTGGTGTGAGTTCTTCAAGTGTGAAGAACTTCAATATATTTTCTGTTTTTGAACTTTTTTTTGGCAGAGATAAAACGTGAGAATGAGTGGTTAAACGTGAGAGAGAGAGAGAGAGTGAGAGAGAGTGGCTTAAAATTAGGAGTTTTAGTTTGGGAATTAGTCAAACTAGGACTCCTTGTTAAACCTTTAGTTAAAATCTGATTTTTCTTTTTCTTAAATCAGCTAATATTTACTAATTAATTAATTAAATTTATCCATTTAAATAAAAACAAGTTAAATCATTGCTTCCACCTAGGTTCGAACCCGGGTGGAGCAAGACTTCACTTTTAGAGCTCACATTCGGCTCTCTCTCTCAAAATTGCCCTTCCATTTTATTAAATAATTAATTATATATATATATTTAAAGTAAATACGATATTACCCTTAGCCTGGTAAAAGACCATTTTACCCCTAGACTTTCAAAACTTAAAATTTCATCTTTTTAAGTCCGGTAAAGACTCCTTCGATTAAATCTTCATTTTCGAGAGCCTTACTTGGTGGTTCCAACCTTTCCAAGCTCAATTAACTCCCCAAGTTAGTTGGCTTGGTCGTAGTAAGGGTTCTGAGGTATGGTTCTACGCGTATCAGTCTGTGCAAACCTTGGTCTAATCGCAAGCATTCTTGACAACCTAAGTCTTGATCCTATTCATTTTTAGGGTTGTTACATTATCCCCCCCTTAGGAACATTCGTCCCCGAATGACACTACTCTTTACTAACAATAAGTATGTCATCTATAGAACGTACACATACGTAGGTACTTCAATACTTCCATGGGTGAATATTTGATTCACTTCTTAACATGATGGAATACCTCCTTGAGACCTACTAGTAGCTTCACATTAATAGACTAAGGAATTCTTCCCTAAACTAGTCTCATCAAAGAATACAACACAAAGTCAACATAAAAGTCATATAAATCAGCAACCAATATGATGACTTCAAACATATTAACCTCATACTAGGGCATAAACGCCATGTACAGTCAAATATATGAAAGGCTAATTAAGGCTACGCACCCGAGGCTTCATCAGAAGTGCCTTCCCCTGCACCCCTAGACTTGAGTACGAAGAATGTTGCCTCCTTGGAGCCTCTTCATTTGGGCCATTAGTCTGAACTCTCTCCTTCCCTTGTTCTTGACTCCTTCTATTCGGACAATCCTTCACCATGTGTCCCGGTTTTCCACAGCTGTAACAAGCGTTAGAGCCCATCATACACTCCCCCCCATGTTGTCTCCCACACTTCCTGCAAGGTTTCCTTTCCTTAGGTGTATATACTTCCTTGTTTCTCTTGTCTCTGGACTCGGAATCCCTATCATAGAGACCACTGGATGAACTTGACTCCCTTTGGCGGGAGAGTCCCTTCTTAAACCTTGGCTGCTCATGGATGCCAAAGTTGTTTCTGTGGCCTCCGTGGCTGGGACCTGCCTGATCTTGAGGCCTAGGCCTCCTAACATCACGAATACCCCTCTTTCTACAGCTGTCCTCCACCTGCTGTACATGCACCATCAACCTGGAAAGGTCCATTGTAACAACCCTAAAAATGGATATGCTAAGTAATGCTTAATGTGCCAAGAATGCCTACGATTAGACCAGGGTTCACACGGATTGATGCGCGTAGAACCAGACCTTGGAAACCTTGGTACAGCCAAGCCAACTAACTTTGGGAGTTAGTTGAGCTAGGAAAGGTTGGGTCCAACCATGTAGGGCTCTCGAATACGAAGATTTACTCGAAAGTGTCTTTACCGGACTTTAAAAGAAGAAATCTTAGGTTTGAAGGGTCTAGGGGTAAAATGGTCTTTTTTCTAGGCTAAGGGTAGTATCATAATTACCCTAAATGTATATTTAATTAATTATTTAATAAGGTGGAGGGGCAAATTGGGGAGAGAGAGGACGAAATGGAGTTCTTGGAGTTAAGTCCTACTCCACCCGGGTTCGAACCTAGGTGGAAGCAATGAATTTATATGATTTTTTATTTAAGCTATTGAATTAATGTAATTAATTAATAATTATTATTCATTAGCTGATTTAAAATAAAAATAAAAATCAAATTTTTAATAATTAACTAAACCTTATTTGACTAAGTCCTAAACTAGACTCCTAAGCCTAATATGACTCCCACTCTCTCACGTCTAGCTCTCAACTCTCACGCTCAAACTCTCCCATTCTCTCATTCACGTTTGTCTCTACCAAAATAACTTCAAAAACAGTTGGTAAACCAAAGTTCTTCACACTTGAAGAACTTACAACGAAAATTACAAACAAACAACTAATCAAAAACGTTACGCAAGAGGGAGGATTATTCCGTCGAATTGGTGTTGAAGTTGAGGGGATTTGAACGTGATTTTTGGAGAAATTTTTGGGCAGCAAGTCAAGGTTTGAACTACATAAAAGGTATGGGTTTTATTCTCTCTTGGTCCCTTTCCCAAGAAACCCCTTAAGATTCAATAAATTCTAATCCGAAAACTAGGATTGTTCCCGTTGCATGTCCCTGTCACTAGCTCCCAATGAATCGTAGGTTGGGTATGTTTGCTGGTAGTTTAAGTATGAAGATTGATGTTCGTGATAATGTGTTCATGATTATGTGTTTAGAATTGTAAGCATGTTAAGTTATGTCAACCGAAAGTATGTGAAAAATATATGTTTTTATGGTTGAATTTTATGTGCGAATGTTTGTGTAAATCATGAGGTGTAAAGTGGTGTAATGTTGCTGTATGTAATAGTAATTCTTGGCTGAATATAATCATAAAAAGATTACACTTAAATATGCACCAAATGATCCACGAAATGCCTTAAGAATTAACGTATGAATGATGATAAAAAGAAGCTGAAAATAGTGAACAAATTTCCAACATTTGATAGGTTGGGTTCAGCCAAACAAAGTGGTACAAAATGGAATGAAAAATGAATGTAAAATATGTGAAATCAGTAAGGATTGAATCCAAGACATCATTACATGAAAGCTACAAAAAAATCAATAAAAGATTAAGACAAAAATGGATTGGAAGAAACTAAATTTCCAGCCTGCTGGAAATTGTAGTCTCGGCCAATTTTTAAGAAAATGAGCTTCGTTTAAAAAAAAATTATTTAAAATGTGAGGTCATTGGGGATTGAACCCATGACCTCACTAAATGAAAATTTCATAAAAATTTCGTGAGAAAAATGCAAGGAGAGAAATAAATGTGGAGAGTGGGGATTGAACCCCCAACCTCTTGAATGGATGAGAGAGTTAGGAGAAAAATAAAGGAGAAAAATAAATGTGGAGAGTGGGGATTGAACCCCCAACCTCTTGAATGGATGAGAGAGTTAGGAGAAAAATGAAGGTGAAAAATAAATGTGGAGAGTGGGGATTGAACCCACAACCTCTTGAATAGATGAGAGAGTTAGGAGGAAAATAAAGGAGAAATATAAAATGAGGTGAATGGGGATTGAACCCACAACCTCTTGGATAGGTGAGAAAGTTAATAGATAATTTAAGGGGAAAAATAGAATGATTTTGTGGGGGATTGATCCCACAACCTCCTTGACTTAAACGGAAAAAAAAAGGAGAAAAAAAAAGGAAATATTATGGGGTTTATGGGATTCGAACTAGGGTCTCCCAAATCTGAAAAATGTAATTAACAAGTTTAAAATAAGATTAAGTGTTGTCCAAGGGATTCGAACTTGGGTTCCCTTGCCCAAATTCCGTATTGATACATAAGTCATACGTGAATTAAAGGTTCAAGAATAATGCCACCTACTTAGATCGAAATCGATATCTTGGCATACATACAAGATACATAAGTCTTGTACTACATAATCTTAGGAAGATATGAGTCACTTAACGAACTATGAATGAAGCCTCATGTCTTGTATGTATACACCCATAAGTCTAGCATACGTTTAAAAATAAGTGAACCTAAGATGTATGAAATGAAATGATGAAACCCTAGAAGGGTTAAATAAGAGTGTGAAACACATTAAATGGCCAAGTGCATTGGCCTATGATGAAATCAAGAATGAAATGATGAAATGAACAATGAAATGATGAAATGAACAATGAAATGATGAAATGAACAAAGAAATGATGAAATGAACAATGATATGATGAAATGAACAATGAAATGATGAAATGAACAATGAAATGATGAAATGAACAATGATATGATGAAATGAACAATGAAATGATGAAATGAACAATGGAATGACGAAATGAAAAATGAAATGATGAAATGAACAATCAAATGATGAAATGAGAAATGAAATGATGAAACCCTAGAAGGGTTAAGTAAAAGTGTGAAACACACTAAATGGCCAAGTGCATTGGCATATGATGAAGTGAACATTCACGTAATAAATGGTGAGTAATTATGAAGAACAAATGTGATAATGTTAATGAATGTGGTGACAACATGATACGAGGCTAATGTAAAAGATAAGAGCAATCTCAAATGAGCCTAAGTAAATGTTACCGATACGTACTCACCTATGAGAGTGTAAGATAATGAAGAGACCAGTCTCTATGAACACTCTAATGAGAGTATTGATCTTAACACACTCAATACGAATGATGAGATGAGAAATCATCTAATGAGCTATGATGTCCTCATACTAGAAGCCAGCTTCCATGACGTATGAGATGAATGTAATGGAACTTTATACTAAGCACCGATAGACTGGCTATGAGCGGTGATGCCTTCTTTCGGGAAGGGCGGAGGTTCACGTAACTCTCATGAGATGAGACTGTCCGGCATGCCGGGTATGGGTCTCCTTATATCTCCTAGTCTTCGAACCTATACTGCCAATATAGGGATCTGGCGGGGTTAAATTCCCATGTACGCTAGCATGTTTTGGGTCACTTTGGCAAGTGATTCCACCTCTTTTAGGTGTGGGGGAGACACTGGATTTTATGATGCTCACATGATCTATGTCGGTTAAAGTTAAAGTTCCCAATGAATGAATGAGGCCAGCCTCAAAAGATGCACATAATGAAATGAATGATACCGAAGGTGTTAGGGTAGGATAATCAAAAAGTGAGTTAGGTTCAAGTAATGACATTAGGTCATTCTTGGTCATTGCACAACGAACCCAATGAAAGTCTTAAACTACATCCTAGGTATAGCTGGTGTTTACACTGGCCCACGAATGAAATGAAATGGAGTACGTATGAATGAACGAAGCAGACTCTGCGTTTGCTAATGAAGACTCCCTGGTTGAGGTCCCATCTGTTGAGCCCTCATTCCTGGGAAGTCTTAATATTAAGTCCATGATTCCAAGGTCTCATGGCATACGAATGAATGAAATGAACAACGTTATGTGTTACATGAATTATAATATGTGTTATGTGTACGTTGTTGTGTGCTGTGTGCAGAATGTTAAGTATGATGATGTATGTTATTCTCATGGCATAACTTTCCTATTCCAAATCTGGAAAGCCCAATGACTTTCCTAATCCAAATTTGGAAAGCTCATTGACTTTCCTAATCCAAATTTGGAAACTTCTCTAATCTCAATTTGGCAAGTCCACTGACTTGACTTCCAAAAATCATGTTGTTAGGAAAGAGCTATTCTTTCTCATGCATGTACTTGGTGTGCGCTTACATATACCCATACTTAGTACAAGTGTGTACTAACCCTATACAAACTCTACTATTTTAGGTGCAGGCACAGGTGGACGATAGAGCTACAGGATTATCGTTGCAGTTATCCGGACGTCCAGCATTCATCCGGTTTTGGTATGCCCTCATGCTTTCGAGGATGCTACTGTTTTATATTCTAGCTTAGTTTTAGAGTTGAGCTAGTGGAGCATGTTCCACTAGCGTTTCCTTCCTATTTTTATTCAGACTATGTATTGGTGCCATTTTGGCAATTATACACTTAATAAGAATTGAACTATTTCTTTCAGTTGCTTATCTCTTAATGTTAGATGGTTGATGGTGAACAATTACGTATAAATGAGAATGTTTTTATAAGTATGTTAAGAAACAAAAAGTTTCAATTTTCCGCTAAAATTAACCTAGATAAAGTAACAATGACGTAAGTAGGCTTGTCTGCGACCTCTGAGAGGTCAACGACGCCGGTCTCGTCTGGGGTCTAGATTCCAGTTGTGACAAAGTTGGTATCAGAGCCATAGGTTAAATTCCGAGAATAATGAGTTCCATTAACCACATTGAGTAGTTTCTAAGTCGTGGTAGTGAAGTGTACCACTATCCTGGATTAGAGACTGCATGATGCGTAGGAAAATTTCCCTTCGTCTACTCTTTATCGTGCTATCTAGCGCCTTGACACTTTGTGTCATTCTAAATATCTAACTTCGTTCTTGTGTGCGCGCTTAGAAGAATACACACAAGAATTAGGATGCCCAAGTGGTCTAAGGTGCTAGACTCAAGATCTGGCCTTCCCAAGAAGGGGCAGTGATAGAAATGCCCAGCGTGAATGAAAGACGTTTGATAAGAGTGGTTGTTCACATGAAGGTGAGTGCATGGTAGGTTCTAAAGCCTGCTATGAGTATTGATGAAGAGGAGAAGGCTAAGTTGGCTGCTTAATAGCTCAAGGAGATGGCTTAGGTATGGATTACTTCATAAATGCTAGACTACCATAGACTATCGAAACAGGGTAGTAAGGTTAAGTTTCCAAATAAGTTAGAGTTAAAAAGAATTCATGCTTGCATGTCATGTAAATGTTTTTGTATAGTGTGGACATGATTTTTGTGTTGCATGAGTTGTGAGGTGCATCAAGTTAAGTGTGATTGAGAAGGAAGTTCCTCAATCTCAAATATGAAGCTTCAGATAAGATTGTGTAATATGCATTATCCAGAGTAAGTGTGAAACACAAATTTACAAAAAGTAAAGTCTCAAGTATGTTTAGATATCTTCGAAAATCACCCTCTTTATCTTAAAATGATGTGTAGTGTCATTCGGGGACGAATGTTCCTAAGGGGGGGATAATGTAACAACCCTAAAAATAGATATGCTAAGTAATGCTTAATGTGCCAAGAATGCCTACGATTAGACCAAGGTTCACACGGATTGATGCGCGTAGAACCAGACCTCGGAACCCTTGGTACAGCCAAACCAACTAACTTGGGGAGTTAGTTGATCTAGGAAAGGTTGGGACCAACCATGTAGGGCTCTCGAATACGAAGATTTACTCGAAGGAGTCTTTACCGGACTTAAAGAGAGGAAATCTTAAGTTTTAAGGGTCTAGGGTAAAATGGTCTTTTACCAGGCTAAGGATAATATCGTAATTACCCTAAATATATATTTAATTAATTATTTAATAAGGTGGAGTGGCAAATTGGAGAGAGAGAGACGAAATGGAGCTCTTGAAGTTAAGTATTGCTCCACCCGGGTTCGAACCTAGGTGGAAGCAATGAATTTATGTGATTTTTATTTAAGCTATTAAATTAACGTAATTAATCAATAATTATTATTAATTAGCTGACTTAAAATAAAAATAAAAATCAGATTTTTAATAATTAACTAAACGTTATTTGACTAAGTCCTAAACTAGACTCCTAAGCCTAATATGACCTCTCTCTCACGCTTAAACTCTCCCATTCTTTCACTCACGTTTTTCTCTGCCAAAATAACTTCAAAATCAGTTGGTAAACCAAAGTTCTTCACACTTGAAGAACTCACAACGAAAATTACAAACACACAACTAATAAAAAAAATGTTACGCAAGAGGGAGGATTATTCCGTCGAATTGGTGTTGAAATTGAGGGGATTTGAACGTGATTTTTTTGAGAAAGTTTTGGCCAGCAAGTCAAGGTTTGAACTACATAAAAGGTATGGGTTTGCTTCTCTCTTGGTCCCTTTCCCAAGAGACCCCTTAAGATTCAATAAATTCTAATCCGAAAACTAGGATTGTTCCCGTTGCATGTCCCTGTCACTAGCTCCCAATGAATCGTAGGTTGGGTATGTTTGCTGGTAGTTTAAGTATGAAGATTGATGTTCGTGATAATGTGTTCATGATTATGTGTTTAGAATTGTAAGCATGTTAAGTTATGTCAACCGAAAGTATGTGAAAAATGATATGTTTTTATGGTTGAATTTTATGTGCGAATATTTGTGTAAATCATGAGGTGTAAAGTGGTGTAATGTTGCTGTATGTAATAGTAATTCTTGGCTGAATATAATCATAAAAATATTACACTTAAAGATGCACCAAATGATCCACGAAATGCCTTAAGAATTAACGTATGAATGATGATAAAAAGAAGTTGAAAATAGTGAACAAATTTCCAGCATTTGATAGGTTGGGTTCAGCCAAACAAAGTGGTACAAAATGCAATGAAAAATGAATGTAAAATAAGTGAAATCAGTAAGGATTGAATCCAAGACATCATTACATGAAAGCTACAAAAAAATCAACAAAAGATTAAGACAAAAATGGATTGGAAGAGACTAAATTTCCAGCCTGCTGGAAATTGTAGTCTCGGACAATTTTTAAGAAAATGAGCTTTGTTTAAAAAAAAAATATTTAAAATGTGAGGTCATTGGGGATTGAACCCATGACCTCTCTAAATGAAAATTTCATAATAATTTCGTGAGAAAAATGCAAGGAAAAATAGATGTGGTGAGTGGGGATTGAACTCCCAACCTCTTGAATGGATGAGAGAGTTAGGAGAAAAATAAATGAGAGAAATAAATGTGGAGAGTGGGGATTGAACCCCCAACCTCTTGAATGGATGAGAGAGTTAGGAGAAAAATAAAGGAGAAAAATAAATGTGGAGAGTGGGGATTGAACCCCCAACCTCTTGAATGGATAAGAGAGTTAGGAGAAAAATGAAGGAGAAAAATAAATGTGGAGAGTGGGGATTGAACCCACAACCTCTTGAATAGATGAGAGAGTTAGGAGGAAAATAAAGGAGAAATATAAAATGAGGTGAATGGGGATTGAACCCACAACCTCTTGCATAGGTGAGAAAGTTAATAGATAATTTAAGAGAAAAAAAAAAAGAATGAGTTTGTGGGGGATTGATCCCACAACCTCCTTGACTTAAACGGAAAAAAAAAGGAGGAGAAAAAGAAAGGAAATATTATGGGGTTGATGGTAATCGAACTAGGGTCTCCCAAATCTGAAAAATGTAATTAATAAGTTTAAAATAAGATTAAGTGTTGTCCAAGGGATTCGAACTTGGGTTCCCTTGCCCAAATTTTGTATTGATACATAAGTCATACGTGAATTAAATGTTCAAGAATAATGCCACCTACTTAGATCGAAATCGAGATCTTGGCATACATACAAGATACATAAGTCTTGTACTACATAATCTTAGGAAGATATGAGTCACTTAACGAACTATGAATGAAGCCTCATGGCTTGTATGTATAGACCCATAAGTCTAGCATACGTTTAAAAATAAGTGAACCTAAGATGTATGAAATGAAATGATGAAACCCTAGAAGGGTTAAGTAAGAGTGTTAAACACAATAAATGGCCAAGTGCATTGGCCTATGATGAAATGAACAATGAAATGATGAAATGAACAATGATATAATGAAATGAACAATGAAATGATGAAATGAACAATGAAATGATGAAATGAAAAATGTTATGATGAAATGAACAATAAAATAATGAAATGAACAATGAAATGATGAAATGAACAATGAAATGATGAAATGAACAATGATATGATGAAATGAACAATGAAATGATGAAATGAACAATGAAATAATGAAATGAACAATGATATGATGAAATGAACAATGAAATGATGAAATGAACAATGAAATGACGAAATCAAAAAATGAAATAATGAAATGATGAAATGAACAATCAAATGATGAAATGAGAAATGAAATAATGAAACACTAGAAGGGTTAAGTAAAAGTGTGAAACACACTAAATGGCCAAGTGCATTGGCATATGATGAAGTGAACATTCACGTAATAAATGGTGAGTAATTATGAAGAGCAAATGTGCTAATGTTAATGAATGTGGTGACAACATGATACGAGGCTAATGTAAAAGATAAGAGCAATCTCAAATGAGCCTAAGTAAATGTTACCGATACGTACTCACCTATGAGAGTGTAAGATAATGAAGAGACCAGTATCTATGAACACTCTAATGAGAGTATTGAGCTTAACACACTCAATACGAATGATGAGATGAGAAATCATCTATTGAGCTATGATGTCCTCATACTAGAAGCCAGCTTCCATGACGTATGAGATGAATGTAATGGAACTTTATACTAAGCACCGATAGACTGGCTATGAGCGGTGATGCCTTCTTTCGGGAAGGACGGAGGTTCACGTAACTCTCATGAGATGAGACTATCCGGCATGCCGGGTGTGGGTCTCCTTATATCTCCTCGTCTTCGAACCTATACTGCCAATATAGGGATCTGGCGGGGTTAAATTCCCATGTACGCTAGCATGTTTTGGGTAACTTTGGCAAGTGATTCCACCTCTTTTCGGTGTGGGGGAGACACTGGATTTCATTATGCTCACATGATCTATGTCGGTTAAAGTTAAAGTTCCCAATGAATGAATGAGGCCAGCCTCAAATGATGCACATAATGAAATGAATGATACCGAAGGTGTTAGGGTAGGATAATCAAAAGGTGAGTTAGATTCAAGTAATGACATTAGGTCATTCTTGGTTATTGCACAACGAACCCAATGAAAGTCTTAAACTACATCCTAGGTATAGCTGGTGTTTACACTGGCCCACGAATGAAATGAAATGGAGTAAGTATGAATGAACGAAGCAGACTCTGCATTTGCTAATGAAGACTCCCTAGTTGAGGTCCCATCTGTTGAGCCCTCATTCCTGGGAAGTCTTAATATTAAGTCCATGATTCCAAGGTCTCATGGCATACGAATGAACGAAATGAACAACGTTATGTGTTACATGAATTATAATGTGTTATGTGTACGCTGTTGTGTGCTGTGTGCAGAATGTTAAGTATGATGATGTATGTTATTCTCATGGCATAACTTTCCTATTCCAAATCTGGAAAGCCCACTGACTTTCTTAATCCAAATTTGGAAAGCTCATTGACTTTCCTAATCCAAATTTGGAAACTTTTCTAATCTCAATTTGGCAAGTCCACTGACTTGACTTCCAAAAATCATGTTGTTAGGAAAGAGCTATTCTTTCTCATGCATGTCCTTGGTGTGTGCTTGCATATACCCATACTTAGTACAAGTGTGTACTAACCCTATACAAATTCTACTATTTTAGGTGCAGGCACAGGTGGACGATAGAGCTACAGGATTATCGCTGCAGTTATCCGAACGTCCAGCATTCATCCGGTTTTGGTAGGCCCTCATGCTTTCGAGGATGCTACTGTTTTATATTCTAGCTTAGTTTTAGAGTTGAGCTAGTGGAGCATGTTCCACTAGCATTTCCTTCCTATTTTTATTCAGACTATGTATTGGTGCCATTTTGGCAATTATACACTTAATAAGAATTGAACTATTTCTTTCAGTTGCTTATCTCTTAATGTTAGATGGTTGATGGTGAACAATTACGTATAAATGAGAATGTTTTTATAAGTATGTTAAGAAACAAAAAGTTTCAAATTTTCCGCTAAAATTAACCTAGATGAAGTAAGAATGACGTAAGTAGGCTTGTCTGCGACCTCTGAGAGGTCAACGACGCCGGTCTCGTCTGGGGTCTAGATTCCAGTTGTGACACCTTAGCAAAGTACAAGGTCGATTTCCTTTTAAAATGAGAGATCCTCAACTTTTAAACCAAGACATGCTCATGTTTTTTCCCTAGTGAAGTCCAAATGGTAAGTCACACCAAGCACATCACAACAATAGGAATCCATTTCACAAAATTTCAAATTCTAACATAGCACTAGTCTTTACAATAAGCCTCATTTGGGGAAAACAATACAAATTATAGGCACACCCATGAACACTTAGCTAAACATGCTTTCACTTTTCAAGAGTGGGCCTAAAATCATGCTTTACAAACCATACAAGTCACAAAATGTTCAAGAGACTCAACATATTTCATTTTAAAGAAAATCAAATATTCATTATAAGGCTAAACATCACACCTCACAAGTGACTAAAACCAAGTTTCTTACCTTATCTCATGAAGTCAAATTCACACTTAGCATATTAAGATGCACCATACACATGAGGAAACATGGAATTTATAAAAATTTCCTTTCATGCACCTTGGAATCTTAAAAATACCCTTAAGGTAATGTCAATCAATACATACCAACCGTATAAAGTTCATAATTTATGCAAGACTATATTCATGGACAAGTTCATCAAGACTTCATTAGATTCAAGTTCAAGCAAAGTAGACGGACAAAGTAGAAATATCTACAACCTTATCATTTCATCACCATCCCGCACTTAGGATAAACTCAATTAAGAGCAACTTAACCCAACCTTAAGAGGATCTTAACTTAACAACATTCATATTTCAACAATTACAAGTGATTACCATTTAGAAGGAATTTACAGTAAGTCAACATAGTAACACCAAGGTATTCTAAACCTTATCATTTTAGGCAAATCATACTCAATCATCAAGTTAGATCATACCATTCAACCACAAAAGGTTTTCATACCATACAATAGACACCAATGGTCATACAATATTAGGGGAAACACATCAAGGAGACTTAGCCATAAAAATTCTTCTTTTTCTTTAGACATTACAGTAAGGTGACTTCTAGGTCACTAAAATCCACATCATCACCCTACCAACACAAGCATATCACCTTCACACCTAGGATTAAGTCTACACAAAGGACTCGAACCCATACTAGGCAATTTAGAAGGGACCACATTTATGCAAAGGGAAACATTGAACAGTTTTAAGCACATATTCTTAAGGTAGCATGCTTCCATAGGTAGTCACTACACATTTCAAGCTCAACTCATAATATTAAGCTACCAACATATAAAACCATATAGTAACACATCATTCCAAAAGAACTCATGTCAACCATAACAACTTCTAGCATGCTTTAACCATATTATGACACACATTCTTCAACATAACATGTTATTTCACATAAGTCTCATACATAGAATAAATGGCATCCTATCATCAAAACATGTCAAAATTCACCTTCAAACATACTCATTTAACCATAAAACCAAGTTAAGCATTAACTCACCTTTTCTCCCTCAAGCATAGAGATACAATCTCATCCAAGCAATCACATCTAAAAGACCACCGGACAAAAAAACATAAGAGATAGATCTTATAGAGTTAAGTTCTATGGCACGATATGAGAATGATGAAGAAGGGAAACTCTATCGTCTTATAGCCTCCTGTACCATTTTATGTGTCGCGACTCACCACCAATGCTACGAGACTCTACTAAACGTGGCAATATGAGACTTTTTGAACCTAAAACCACTTTATAAACCTCATGCTCTAATACCACGTTTGTCACATCAGGGGAGTACCCCCTAGAAGTAACATGGCGTACTTGACCTCTCGGAGGTCTTATACAAGCCCATAGTTATCATTCATTGCATTGACATAGTAAATTTAGCGGAATATTTAAAACTTTCTTAGCACATCATATGCTAGAATATTACTTCATATATATAAAATATAAGTCATAATACATATATAGACCTTAAGTCTCTTTGTCATCTTAGACTCAACAACATTAGAATACATTAGGGACACGACCCTTAAGACACATTACATAACTATACAATATTAAAAAACTTTACAGTATAGACATAATTAAGAGATCCTTGAACATAAGGATTCCTTTCATTGAGCTTGGGAATCATCTATCAAGCTCTTCACCATTCAAGACACCCTTTAAGCATCCATAACCTACACTTTGTGTAAAAGTAGAGAAGAATGGTATTAGTACAAGAATGTACTAAGTATGGCAACCATGCAAAAACATGTATTTAAAAGGGACATTTTCTTGAATCATACTTCATGTCATTTTGAGTAAATCTTCATAAAACCTTTATTCAATAGAATTTATATCATTCACATACTTCATATAAATATATTCAAAGACCAAACATTTCATAAGATCACATATAGAATTTATTACATTTTCAAGTCACATTACAGTGAACTATTTCCTCCTTTACAGTGAGCATTCTTTTCTTTATTTCCTTAACCTTCCAAGTAACCCTCTAGTGATACTTGGTGCAATGCATCACCTTAAGGCCACAAGGAAACATATATATCATCTACACAAGGTAACACATACCATCATAGAAGTATATAATACATAGACATATTTAAGCCAACACCATAGGACAATTACAGTAAGTTACATTCAATTTGCACATATACCAACTTCACTTCACATCAATGCATTATAAGAACTTACTCATAATCCTACTCTAAGTCTACTAGTGTGATATATATGTGAAGCCCCATAACCTCACACATACTTGTTAAACCTATCATAAGACCACAAGTCTTACCATCAAATCAACAAGTAAGTGAAGACAACTTCATTCATATCAATACAAGACCTTCAGTATATAGTCATTTAGACCAACAAAGTGCATATAAGGATAATATCACATCATCTAGACTCATACCATGCACATCTTCATGACAAGTAGACAAGTACTACCATCCATGCATAAAGACATATTCATAACCATACACCTTAGAACACCTTCCTAGAACTTCCTAAGGAGCTACTTGTGCAATGTCTAGATGGCTTCATTACTTCCACCTATCCTAAGTAACCTCTATTAAGTCCTCCTAGGTAGGGTCGTAACTATTTACTTCCATTGTCCATTTTACTTTAGGGAAACAATAGACTTAACCGACACTAAGACCATGGGTGCTAAACATGGAATACACTTGATCACACCTTTCAAGGCTCCTTTATTGACTAGACCATTATTCATGTGTGTATGTGTATACATATATGTGAGCAAAACTTTCACATAACACATTAAGGCCACACATGACCATACATTCATATTCATGCACATAGAAACCAAACCTAGGAACTATCCTATCAAGGTGCACATGTACAATGCATAGACAAGGTCCCATACCCTTGCCCATACTAGTATACCTATCAAGTCATCCTAGTAAGGAAATACATAACATACTTCACATACATATACTTTACATGCATAGTAGTAGACACTAGTGAATATGAGAACAACCTTTCATTAGACACTATGAACATTTACTACATTGTAAGCAGGCATAATGTATGAGTGTGTGTGTACATTAGTCAACATGATCACATATTGGATATCAACAACTCATTCATGCAGCCACCCTCTTAGACCACATTAAAATTTTAAGTATAGACCACACAACACAATTTAGCATAGGAGACAATAATATCTTCATATTATACTTTAAGGCTCCTAACATTAGCTATTTACACATTCACATAGGGGTACATGGGTAGGGGTCATAAACCTTTAACACTTCATTAATGGCATCACCTACACATACATGGTATTACATAACCCTTTACATGCTCATAACGATAGTAACATAAACTAGATTCACAACTCAAGTAGAAGATTAGGCACAAGTTACACATAAGGTGATTATCATAACCACTCATTCATATAATCAACAATTTGCCTTAAAGGTAATGGTCAACACATTATAATGACAATAAAGTAAACACCCCCACCATAAGTGTACCATACCACACAATGCCACACAATGCCATACAAGGCTTTATCAATATTACTATAAAGAAGTAGAGAAGTAGAAGAGTAGAGCAATTCTTACCCATCCTTTAGCCTTTGGTCATCATTGACCTTTACTACTCTTTCATCAATAATTCAAGTATAGGGCAGTATATAAAACATAATAATCATATACAGAGTCATGCATAAGCTACTACAAATCCATACTACAAACTAGTACCACACATCATTAACATGCTAGAATGTAGAAAGAGATAGACCATTAACCAGCTTTACTTGCATGGATTATAAATCATTTTCATTAATATTATCACTCTAGTATAGTAGCTAAATAGGCACTTAACATATCAAAATCATGCTTACATCACTACAAGATCAAGGTACTAACATAGGCATTAAACTATCAATTCAATGAAGAGTAGAGGGAATAGGCCATCTTACTAATTTTCCCAAAGTATTAATCATCAATCATATTTTACCAATAAAGTACATGCTAGGCAGTAGCTAACTATATAGAAATCAAGTCTTATTCATACTTTATTCATCTTAGAATATAGACTACATCACCTATATAGCATTATCAATTCATAGACTAAAAGAATATAGATCAATTCATGTAAACCTTTCTTTAATTTGATCATCAAGGATTTATACCCACAATTCATCCATCATACCAACTAAAGGAAGTAGCTATAATGATGCTTTGCATAATCGAAATCATACACAATTGCTATAATCAATATTCACTCTAACACTTAGAAACATAGGCTATTCATACTCAAATCTTCATACATTGATCCTCATGGATCGTTCATCATCAATTACTAATATATTAACGTATATAACAGTAATATAATCAATTCAATGTAAGAGAATCACAATTCAACCATTTACAATTCATGATCACAATGCCCATGTAAGGGCTAAATCAAGTTTGGGAAGGGACATGGGTTCATCATGCAATTGGAGTCAAAATCACGTTAAAACCAATATATTAACTTCAATTTATCATGATTTAATCATTAAAAACATTTTTAGAAAGAACCCATGGTTAGATTGAAGAAGGACAAGTTTGATCATAAAATCTCTTTTGAAACTTTGAGATTAACTCTCTAGATGGAAGGATAATTAGAGATGAAGGATCACCATACCTTTATCTAGTTGAAAAACTTTAAAGCTTGATGATTCATCCATGGAAATCCAAGCTCCAAGATGTTCTTGAGCTTCAACAACAATGGAGGTTTCTAGGGAGAATTGGTTTTTGAGGGAAGGTTCAATTCGTGTGAGTTGGTTTGGGAATGGGTTGATCACGTTTTTGATCACTTAAATACACCCAAAAATCACAAAATAAATCATGTGGGTCAGGTTATCACGTGGGGTGAATTTCCCTTTCACCCCTTTAATGAAACAGTGCACATGCAATGGCACCAGGCCACCATCGATGGACCCAATCGACTGGCCGTTGGTCAATCGACTGGCCATCCTTTGGCTTCCGACGATTGGTCCTTGGCCAATTTTAGGTTTGAGACCTGCGCAATCTAAGTATCAATTGACGATACCTCACCTACGGGACTTTGGTCAACTAACTGGCCGTCGTTTGGTCCGTCGATTGACACTGCCAGGGCAGTGTCTCGACCAGCCTTGGGTCCTTCTTGTGGGCCCTTTTGCGGGGCCCTTTAGAAGTTGTACCCGGATGTTTCCAACGTAAATACAACCCTTAACAAGTTTTGGACCTTCCACATAAGTTTCACCCAAAACAAACACCTGCAACACATCCAAACATGCAAGGCCCCATCAAGATATAGGCATGCATGTCTCTAGGCTATCTTTCGAACATTTTGGACGTTTTTGGACGTTTGGCCTCCAAACTTTGCGAAACTCCATATACTACCATTAAACATCATTATAACTCTTTTAAAACATCATAAGCTCATTTAATACAATTTTAAGCATGCATATACACATGAGGCACATAGGTGATTAGTCGTCGAACGTTTTGGTCGACCCTTGACGTTTGACTTCCAATTCACCTCAAACTTTATACAGTGCCTCTAAACCATATTATAAGTCATTTTAGGACCTTATAAACTTAATACAAACATGTTAGGCTCTATACACCCTAACTCATTTTGGTGGTCTTACATGTGGGTTTCCTAAAGTTAGGTTTCATGATATGTAATCCATCACGTAGCTGAGTTAATGTTTCTTGTAGCGATCTCCATATCAAATGAACTAAGACATGATTATAGAAGCATCTCATAGTGTTCTTACTAATAATTCAACTAAGATTTACTTAATGAAGTACCTAAAAGTGTTCAAGAATATAAGTGGACTTAGACATGCTTACGGTAGTATATCATCGGGTCCATGTGAAGAGGGAAATTAGACATACTTATGAGAGTATGTCATAGTTCTCAAATCACAAAGGGGTTTTGACATGCTAAAGTAAGTATCTCATAGTACACATGCTTAGAGTGAACTTAGATATACTAAAGAAAGTATCCCCTAGGGTTAAACCTAATAATCAACTAATATGTACTTAAGAGAGTACCTCATAGTGTTCTAAAGTTAAAGAGAGGTACTAGGTTCCAAACCAAGAAGAAATAGTAAGAGGACCTAAAAGTGGTATTTAGCATGATTAGTATTATGGGATGCTTTGATTGCATTGCATAGGTATGACTTAGGGACATTCAAAAAAGTCTTGAGATAGGATTTCTCTATAGTTTCCCTCCCTAGTTATGGTTGACTAAAGGTGAGATAGTCTATTAGATATGAGAGTTAAGCTAATAATGAGACCAATGGAGGTTTAATATGATTATGATGACTTCAAGGTTATGCTTAATGTGAAAGGTAGTACGGGATGCCTTATATGCATTGCAGAAATGTGCCTTGAGGTTACTTAGGAGTATGGCACCCTTATGGTAGATAATCTTAGTCTTATATATATATATATATAGATTATGATTTATATGAACAAAAAAGGATACTTGACTTCGGTGGTATTATGGGATGTTATTCTTGCTTTGCACATGTACGCTTTTGAGGTTACTTATGAATAGTGCTATTATTGTATATAGGCCTCAGAGTCAATTATGCTTAGACAATTATGAATTATCTCCTATGCTCATTAGTTATGTCTTTTATTGAATTATGGTTATATTATGCTGATGTTGGAGATTATTATATGACTATGATGATTATGTTAAGACCATGTTATTATCTCTTATACTCATGTCTTATGTTGACGAACCTTTTTGAGATGCTCTTATGTTGATATGTTAGCTTTCATACTTGGTAAACTTTGTACTAACACATATTGCATACATTCTATCCAAATGCAGGGTTGGAGACTTGTTGCTTTGGAGTCTAGGTTTCTAAGGTGCGAGAAGACTTGAAGATTCGGTGAGTGCTCATAACTTTGAGGAAACACCTAGATTTCCCTTATGTCATTTCTTTATGTTTTAGACCTTGTATGGGTTGCATGCAATGACTTTAATTCAAGAGTTTAAATAGATGGTTTTAGACAAAGATGTAGTAAAGGGTTCCGCTTGTTTTTATGAAATGACTTAGATTGTAAAAGTACTAAATTTTGCCATATTTTGTTTATTGCCTATGTTATGATTCTAAGGGCTTGTATATACCCCTTTGGGGTGAAGTACGGCATGTTAAATCTAGGGGGTACCCTGTCATGACACTTAATTTACACAAGAGTAACAAAGATACTGAAGAGAAACTATTACCTCAAATTTTGAATGGAATTGGAAGGAAAGAGATTATGATACTTCGTCTTCATGGTCGCTTCTACTTCCTTATGAGTCCACGTTTTGGAATAATTTAGGGATTTATCTTATTAGATTTACTGTCCTCGAACACATATTTTGTGCCATTAGCTAATATAAATCCTTTATTTTTAGGTATTTGGATTGAGGAACAAAGCATGGACACTAATGAGAAAAAAGAACAAGGCAGCTAAAAGAACAAAGAAAAGAAGGCCAGAGGATCTTCCTATCCATTGGGCGCCAAACAGTCTTAGTCTCAGTTAATGTTCTAATTTGAGAAATCCTGAAGGAGAAAATCATGTCGATGATAAAAAGAAGCAGTCGGTGAGTTTCCAAATAGTTCTGTGATGCAGTTGTCTATGGCTCAAAGTTTGAGAACCTTAAGATGCTGAAGGCCATAAGCAAAAGGCGATGGAATGGACCAATGGGTGAATCGCTGAGTGTATTGGCAATTCTTACTTACTGCGCTGAGTCGATCTTCGAAGCACATTTTTGACAAACTATAAATACATGTAAAAAACATCGTTTAGAGAGAGAATGAGACTTTCATTATTATCAAGAGTTTTTCGGTTTTGAATAGAGAGTGAGAACTTAGTTTAAGCTTTGAATATTTGAGGATTCCAATTTATCAAAAATTGAAAGTGTGTGTTGAAGATTCTCTCAAAAAGACTTGTTGTGTCCACACATAATTTGAGGACATAGTTATGTTTAGTTTCCTTTTTCAAAAGACATTGTAATGCAC
The DNA here is from genome assembly GCA_016801875.1 of Solanum sitiens. Taxonomy (NCBI): domain Eukaryota; kingdom Viridiplantae; phylum Streptophyta; class Magnoliopsida; order Solanales; family Solanaceae; genus Solanum; species Solanum sitiens. The sequence continues at coordinate 2,722,992 of JABWTJ010000287.1, forward strand.
TTTGGTTTTCATTCTAATTGATGTAAGGGTTGTGACCCCAAGATTTGTGTGTGTCTAAGATGGCCCTAAAGAGACTTAGCCTTTCGTATGTTTCTATGAAAGAGTTTGACTATTGTGATGAAAAGTTTTATTTCCGTACTACTTTTCATATATATATGAGATGAATGATGTCTAATGGCTTGTATAATACCTCCGAGAGGTCGAGTACGTCATGTGGTGACTTAAGAGTGATCTAACTTCTAAGGTATACTCTCGGGTCATTACAAATATGGTATCAGATCATAAGGTTATGAAGTAGTCCTTAGGATTCAAAGTCTCATTAAAGCCACATCTAGTAGAGTCTTGTTCATCGGTGTGAGTCACAAAACATCAATGAGCAAGAGGCTATACGGCGATAGAGTTTCCCTTTTTTTATTACTCTTGTGTCATGCCGTAGAGTTAAAGTTATAAATTTCCTTTCTTAATATTTTCTCTTGTGTTTATAGGAGATGAATACAAAGAGGACACCCGCAAGGAGAGTGGATGAGGAAGTGGTGATTGAGGGAGTTCCTCCCCGAGGTGGACATGTTCCCTAAGGTTGAAAATCTACCCAAGGAGAACAAGTCCCTCAAGGTGAACAAGTCCCTATTGTTGATCAAGGGAATGCGGTTCTGGTGGTTCCCCCGGACATGTCTAATGAGAAGGTTAGAGGAGCTCTTATTCCCATAGCCCGAGCCATGATGCTCAAGCAAATAGAGAGGTTGGGCCTAGGAATGACCTCTAGATTTAGGGACTTTGTGAGGATGAATCCTCATACCTTTCTTGGTTCTAAGGTGGGAAAGGGTCCCTAAGCATTCTTGGATGATATGTATAAGATAGTTCATGCTATGTGAGTGAATTCTAGGGAGAAAGCGGAGTTGGTTTCATACAAACTGAAAGATGTTGATCAAGTGTGGTTCAATCAATAGAAAGGCAATAGGCCGGTTGAATTGGGTCCTTTAGAATGGGAAGATATTAAGAAAGCACTCTTAGGGAGATACTTTCCCTGAGAGAGGAGGGAGGTGAAAATTGAGGAGTTTATAAACCTTAGGCAAGGTAACATGAGTGTTGAGGAGTATTGTTTGAAGTTTACACTATTGTCTAAGTATGATACATCCTTGGTGTCTAACCCTAGGGATGATATGAGTAGGTTCTTGACTAGTGTTTCCGATATTGTAAAGGAAGAGTGACATACGACTATGCTCCATGGTGACATGACTCTATCTAGGTTTATGGTGCATGCTCAATCTATTGAAGATTCTAAACTTGGGAGGAAAGGTATAGATGTTAAGAGGGGAAGAACTGATGAGAAAGTTTAACCAAAGTTAAAGAAGAGGGCTCCAAATCAAGATGGTTCTAGTGCTCCTAAGACCAACTATGACAGAGGTGGTAGTTCTCAAGGTGGTAAGCCTACTTGTTCCAATTGTGGTAAGCAACATTATGGGAAGTGTTTAGCCGGTGCTACTGGGTGCTTTGGTTGTGGAAAGGATGATCGGAAGGTGAGATATTGTCCTACTATTGTGTCTAAAGGAAGGGAGGCCACACAATCTCATCTGTATGCCCCTGAGGGTGGTGCACCAAAGATGAATCACTTCTATTGCCTCCAATCTAACAAGGGAGCAAATCCAGATAAGGATACCAATAAGTTATAGTTTTATCTCTTAAGTTTTGATAGGTTTCTTCTAAGTGGGGGAGTATGGTGAATAGTATGGTTGTGGATTTTTGTCTCTTCTCTTCTATTTTGTTCAAGCTTGAGAGTTAGAACTTTCAAGTAGCATGTTGCATGTGTTTAGGAGTCTAAGTGAAAATGAATTTCATTGATCTTCTTGCATTGTTCATCTTTTCATGAGGTTATGTTTATGTGGTAAAATGAGCCTATGTGATCTTGTCTCTGATATTGTCATGCCTGTATAATGAATTGCTTAAATGTTGCACAAGTGAACTTGTAGGCATGTTTTACAGTGAAGTTTTTGTAAATATTGCAAAATTGTGTTTTATGAGAAATGGTCATAATGTTCTTAGAAATGTTTTATATGAGCATGATGATATGTGGAGAAGGGATTTCCTCCTATATAAAATGAAAAATGTAGAGTCTTATTGCATGATAAGTGGGATATATTCCTACCTTCTTGTTGTGTTTTGAGTCTCTTGGTTATGTCGAGTTGATTTTCCTCCTATATATGTATATTGAATATGGTTTACTATGGTTATGATCTGTAGTATTGACTCTTTCTCTCTTGATATTGTTGTAAGTATTTAAAGTGTTCGGAGTGTCATTCGAGGACAAATATTGTCCAAGTGGGGGAAATTGTTACGATCCTCAAAATGAAATAGGTCAAACTAGAGCCTAACATGATGGTCATGAGTTAATAATTTCTTAAAATGATGAATAAAGTGTTATAAGTAAGTTTTAGGATTTTGGAAGTCAAAATTCCAAGAAAGGTTTAAATGTTCGAAGTTAGCCTTGGTGGGTGCTAGTGTGTTCTAGTGTGTCTTTGCATGTTTTACGTGTTGTTTGGTATCCAATTTGATAGGACAGGTTCCTAAAACCTAGATGAACATGTTTAAGGTTAACATTTACAGGTATGACTCCCCAAGGACCACCCTAAGGGTCCTTGAGGAGGATCCAAAGTTTGGCAAGAAGCTGCCAAAAATGGTCCAAACTACGGCTTCAAACGACGCCCCTTTGATCAACGTACGCCCCATCAATTGGGGTAGTTGCTCCTGACTTAGTTGTGGGAGCTTATCCCCAAATAATGGAGGATCTGACCAAAACCATGGCCTGCAGGACAGCCCATCGTCCAGTTGACGCCCCTTAGACAGTGTCCTTCGATTGACACCTGCAATTTTCTACAGGTGTCTCGGCCAAGCTGGTGGTACTTTGGTAAATTCACCTAGGGTCCGAATTGAGTCATGGACGCTTAATTTGGGTATTTTATGGTATATAAGTTAGTTAAGACTCTAAAACCTAGACTTAGACCTCTTTATTCATATACAAAACCCCAAGATCAAAAGAAGTTCTATCTAGAATCCATTGAAGCTTGAAGCTACGATTCAAAGTTCTTCATTTTTTCTCCATCAAATTCATTGGAATTCTTAAATTAAGGTATGGTGATTTCATCCTTGATTTTTCTCTCATTCAAGGAGACAATTCCAAAGGCTTTTCAAAGATGTTCAAAACCTTGAAAGTTCTATTTTGAATTCTTAGCATGGGTTCTTGCATGAAAAAGTTTAACTCAATGTTTTTAGAATTAGTTGATGTTAATTGGTGGTTTAGGATCAAAACTTCCATCAACCTATGTTTTCCTTCAATTCTTATTTTTGTTTCTAAAGTGGGTGAATTGATCATGGCTATATCTTAGTGAATTCATGTGTAGATTGTATTGGGCTATTGAATTATGTATAGATCAAAATAGAATTGTTTATAGGATGCCTTATATTGATGATATCTATATTCTATATTGTTGGATCATTGATTTGGATTGATTGTTGGCTTAGTATTGTGTATATGACTATTGGTAAGAGCCTTTGTAAAGTTAATTGATTGAAAAGGCTATTGAATGGTGAAGATGATGATTGGAAGGTGGTGAGTTGACCTAATTCCTCTATTTTAGAATTGATATTTAATTGTGTTGATTGGTATGGTCTACTTATAGTGGCTGGTGTTTATGTGTTATAATTGTTATGAACATGGCCTTGTCGACATTATATGTGAATTATGGTGCTATCATGTTATAGTTTGTATAGATGGACAATGTGAAGGATTATATGGCATATGTGAATGTGTGAGGTTGAAGTGTGATTTCCTCACTTGGTACTTGAATGTTATTGAGTACGTGATATGATGATGTTGTGTCTTCAATGGTGAACTAGTTGTCCCTATTCTTGATACATGTTAGCTTATGAATTGTGAAGGTTATCTCTTGACTTGGTAAGCTTAGGCACCCTAGTCATGTATGTGTATATAACACTCCGAAAGTCCAAGACCTAATATAGAGCCTCACATGTTGGTCTAAGGTTGGTAACACTGTTTTAAGGCCTAAAATAATGGTTATAAACAATTTAGGAAGTTTTAAAGTCAAGATATCAAGGAACGTCCATGACGTCCGGTCAATTATGAAATTGAGGTTAGTGTGCCTTGGCATGTTTCACGGGGTTTTAAGAGTCGGAATTCGATGAAATTTTGTAGGATGTGTCATACATGTATTAGAATATGTTTGAGGTAAAAACATCCGGGAACGACTCCCCAAGGACCACCCTAAGGTTTCTTGAGGAGGACCCTTCCAAAATGACCAAAAAGTTGTCAAGAGACAATGTCAATCGACGAGCCAAACGATGGGGACTCACCTCGTTGATGGGGCGTTGCCTCATTGATGGAGCGTCGCCTTGTTGACGGGGCATCACCTCGTTGACGGGGCATCGATGGATCCGTCGACAATACTTGGATATTTTCAAAAAATGGGGAAAAACTAGGTCGTTGACACCATCGACGGATGTGCAGGACGGTTGGTGCAATGGGCGTAGACTGACCTACGAACGGTAGGTCGGGGTCTCGTAGGTCAGGCATGTGTTATGCTATCCAATTTTAAGTATGTTCATTTAATTACTTAGTTGTTTAGTTAGTTAATTAAGGGTTAAAAGAGGTCTATTTAAGTTAGTTAAGCAACGATAAAAGGACCTACGCCTAATTAAACTAACCCAACACCGACAATTCCCAAACTCACATCTCTCTAACATCTCTCTAGTATCTCTCTTCCCCAAACTTCAACCTCCATTAAAGAACACTGGAGCTCCAATTCAATGAAAAAATCACCAAGGTTTTTGATGTACCGTGGTTTCACGGTACTTTTAATGCTTTTTCCTTAAGTTTAGTGTGTGTCTAAAGCCTTTTTGTATTAATTTTTTATGTAAATTTCTCTTTATTTGTAGGAAACCTATCCAAAGATGAACGCGGGAGTTTTGAGCAAGAAATGCAGAAGAGACCACCTACGGAGCTTATGACGGTCTGTCGGCTGTGACGGTCCGTAGGTGGCATCGTAGCGAGGAGAGAAGCTGCTGAAGGAAGATGGGGAAGTCTGACCAAGTGTGGGACTACGGAAGTTCATGATGGACCTTCATAGCCACGACGGTCCGTCCTACTGGTTTGTCGTAATGATCAGAGAGTAGTCCCAGTACCCAAATTCCAAGAAGTTTAAGTATTATGGAACGGAGCCCTTCGACGGACCGTCGTGCTTGCAACGGTTTGTCATACCTGTCCGTCGAGGTTAATGAAGAAAGCAACAGCAGAATTTGTGAAGTATGGGACGACGGAGGCCATGACGGTCCGTCGTGCCCACGATGGTCCGTCACGAGGTCCGTCGACTCAGACGCGTTTGGACAGATTTTCATTAATTAGAAACCTACTTTTATTAGGTTTTGTTTTTATTATAAATAGTTCGAAAAACTTCATTTTTGGGGTTAGACTCTTGACTATTGTTAGTTCTCTTGTTATAGTATTGAACTCTTGATTTTGGTATTTGATATATTTTTTTCCGAAATTGATTGTTGGTGATTTTGTGGATTAATCAAGTTAAATTCTGGAATTTATTCGTTCTCATTAAAGTAAGTGCATGAATTCTTCCATTAAAAATATGAAATATGTAATTATGACCATGGGTAACTAAACTCCATAGATAGGGTTGTGGGAACCATGGGTGAATAACAAGGTAAAATCTAACTAAAATAACAATTCTAGAATGGTGTCTTGCATGTATAGATAATTCTTTCGTGTAGAAGTCTTTTTAACGGATGGCCAACGTTAGAACTCGCCTTAATGCTACTTGCCGGACCAATGAGGTAGATAATAGGAAAAGAATTATCAACATAGATTTAGTTTAGACTATCTAATAGGCTAGTATTGGTTAGTACTAGGTAATAACTTAGTCAAATACTGAATACAATGCTTAATATGAGGTAAAGATAAGGGTTAGTATAACAACACACGTAGCCGGACCAAGGTGAGGAGTGAAATTTTCTAGATGCCGGACCAAGGATTTAGAGAAACATAACTTATCACTTTACATGCAAGATACTAGGAAAGAATTGTTATAGTTAGAGTTATCAAGTTGGGAACCTGTGGGGAACACTTAAGCCCTAGTTACTTTTATTAATTGATTCAACTCCGAGATTTGAATCTGTTAGTTGTTTCTTTTAATTTAGTTAATCATTTGTATTAATTTAAAATAAAACCCCCCTTTTAGTTATTTGTTTTATCGGAAAATAGTTGACTAAATAGTAGTAATAATAGAATAAAGTTAAGTCTGAACCATTTTCCTCGTGGGATCGACCCTAACCTCATTAGTTGGGTTCTTTACTTGATACGATCGTTTTTACTTCTTATTTGAGAAGTAAGTTTGAGCGTATCAAATTTTGGCGCCGCTGCCGGGGAAAGTGGCTTTGAGATTAACTTAAAACTTATTACTAAAGTTTAGTAATTATTTTCCTAATTTTACTTTATTTGTTGTTTTTGTCTCTTGCAGAACTAACTTCCTTGTATGCCAAATACGCGAAGAGGAAGAGAACCTTTGTTTCCCTACGACCACGAACTAGAGCGTACATTACGAAATATGAATCAAAATTTGAGTATTAATGATGATGATCCCAACCAGAACATCCTTGCTCCAGTTGATGCTCATGGTCGATTATTACCCAAAAATCTTGGTGAAGATGAACAAAGGGGACAAAATCCCGCTCCACGCCCTCAAGAGTATTATAGAGGTTATGAAAATATTGCAGACTCTGACGGGCCACTTGTCTTGCCTCCTCTACCACACGGACACACTTTTGTGGTAACCAGTAATCTAATGCAAATGCTCATTTCCAGAGGTTTGTTCTCATGGCTACCTTCTGAAGATCCACATGCCCACATCGCTAAGGTAAGGGCAGTGTGCAAAAGTTGTGTAGGGAGGCCCGATTTGAACATGGATGTAATTGGGCTAAGAGTATTTCCTCTTTCACTGACGGGAGAGGCTGCTATATGGTTTACTGAGATCCCTTATAACTCAATCTTCACTTGGAATCAACTGAGGGATGCTTTCTTAGCACGTTACTATCCGGTCTCTAAAAAACTAAACCACAAAGACAGAGTGAACAACTTTGTGGAACTACTGGGAGAGTCAGTTAGCAGTTCTTGGGATAGGTTCACTTCATTCTTGAGAAGTTTCCCCAATCACCGCATCGATGATGAGTCACTAAAGAATACTTCTATCGGGGACAGGATGATAATAATAAAGCGGTATTGGATAGTATAGCGGGTGGTTCTTATGGGTAGTGTCCTTATGCTGAGATCGCTGAAAAGTTAGAGAAAATCTCCCAGAATAATAAAGCATGGAGTACTAGGAAGTCATATACTGGAAGAAACACCTTCGCAGTACAATCCACACACAACCCAGCCACAAATGAGATTTGTGAAGAGATGGCTCAGATGAGAACTGAGCTTGGGTTGGTATTAAAACATGTCACTGGGGGTGCAGAAAAGATAAATGCAGTGAACTACTTGTCTAAACCACCACCACCAAATGATGAATATTATTATGAGGAGGACACCTATGCGGTGAATGAGCAGACGGGGGGTTTCCGGCCGAATGCCCAAGGCTCCAATCAGGAAAATTGGCGCCAAGGTCAAGGAAACCAAGGTCGGAACTATGATAATTATAACCGTGAGGGTAATTATGTCCGAGATGGAAATTACAATCGCGACAACAACTTCAACAGGGGTAACTATGGTAACAGAAATGATAGGAGTGGGCCCTATGTTCCTTCTCAAAATCGTGAAGTTGCTCCTAGTGATGGTGGAGGTAGTATGGCGCGAGTTGAGGATATGTTGCATAAAATGATGAGGAGGTTCGATGCTAGTGATGAGCACACTAAAGAGTTGAGTGATTTAGCGGGTATTGGGCAGAAAGTCGATACACATGCAATATCGATTAAGCAGCTTCAGTTGCAAATGGCCCAATTATCTGCGATGGTGAATACACGGCAACCGGGTACTCTCCCTAGCAACACTGTCCAAAATCCAAAAAATGATGGACACTGTATGGCAATCACTACTCGGGGTGGTAAGCAAACTATTGACCCACCTATGCCGTCTGATGCAAAAAAGATGATAAGAGATAATGATAAAGTGGAGGAGCTTAGTGGTGAGTTAGAAGATAAAATGGGAAAAGATGTTGAAGTGCCCAAAAAGGTGACTCCCATGCCTAGACCCCCCCCCCCCTTTCCTCAAAGATTAGTGAAAAAGACCAAGGATGGTAAATATCGGCGTTTTATAATGATGTTGAAACATCTATCCATCAATGTCCCTTTGGTAGAAGCTCTGGAACAAATGCCCGATTATGCCAAGTTTATGAAAGATCTGGTTACGAAAAAAAGATCGGTCACTTTTGAGGATGATGATAGAATGCAGCATTGTAGTGCTATTGCTACAAGATCTCTAGTGCAAAAGAAGGAAGATCCGGGTGCTTTCACTATTCCTTGTACAATCGGGTTATTACATTTTGCGAAAGCATTATGTGATCTTGGGGAAAGCATAAATCTTATGCCCCTCTCGATTTACAAGAAGTTGGGTTTGGGTAACCCAAAGCCCACTGCGATGCGGCTACTGATGGCCGACCGAACAGTAAAAAGTCCTATTGGGATACTCCACGATGTGCTAGTAAAAGTGGAGTCATACATATTTCGACCAATTTTGTTATTCTTGATTGTGAAGTCAATTTTGAGGTGCCTATTATTCTTGGGAGGCCATTCCTTGCTACGGGTAGAGCCTTAGTTGATGTGGAAAAGGGGCAGATGAAATTTCGGATGAACAATGAAGAAGTGACCTTCAATATTTGTAGGTCCATGAGGCAGAGTGGTGAGCTCCAATCGGTATCTGCTATATCCTATAAAGTTGATAAGTCATCCGAGACATAAATAGAAGAACGTCTAGGTGTAGAAGCACTAGCGACAGTGATAATGAATTTTGATAGCGATTGCATTGAAGAGTATGGGTCATTCGTCGCGGCTCTCGATCGTGGTGATGTTCGGTTTAAACCGAAGAAATATGAGTTAGATATGAAGAATCACGAGTCTCCACCGGCGAAACCATCTATAGAGGAGGCTCCAAAGTTAGAACTAAAAGCTCTCCCACCTCATCTCAGGTATGAATTCTTAGGGAATGGTGACACTTTGCCGGTAATCATTGCATTAGACCTGAATGAACAACAAATTGAGAGTTTGGTGAAAGTGCTAAAAAGGTTCAAAAGAGCTATTGGGTGGACTATTGCGGATATTATTGGGATCCCTCCCGGTATTTGTTCTCATAAAATCCAACTCATGCCTGACCATAAGCCAAGTATTGAGCATCACAGACGCTTAAATCCACCTATGCAAGAGGTAGTGAAGAAGGAAATTATTAAGTGGTTGGTGCCGGAGTAATATATTCAATCGTTGATAGTAGTTGGGTATGCCCTGTTCAGTGTGTACCTAAGAAAGGGGGAATGACTGTGGTCCCAAATGAAAAAAATGAACTTGTTCCAATGAGACCGGTTACTGGATGGAGGGTGTGTATGGATTACCGAAAATTAAATGCATCGACCGTAAAAGACCATTTTCCTATGCCCTTCATGGATCAGATGTTGGATAAACTTGCCGAAAAAGGGTGGTACTATTTTCTTGATGGTTATTCGGGGTATAATCAGATTTCTATTGCACCGGAAGATCAAGAGAAAACCACCTTCACTTGCCCATATGGGACCTTTGCTTTCAAGAGAATGTCGTTTGGGTTGTGTAATGTACCTGCCACATTTCAGAGATGTATGATGTCGATATTCTCCGATATAGTGGAGGACACTATTGAAGTATTTATGGATGATTTTTCTGTGGTTGGTGACTCCTTTGAGCGGTGTTTGAGTCATTTATCTGAGGTCCTTAAGAGGTGTGAAGACTGCAATCTAGTATTAAATTGGGGAAAATGTTAATTCATGGTGAAAGAAGGTATTGTTTTGGGTCATCGCATTTCAGAGAAGGGTATAGAGGTTGATCGAGCTAAAGTCGAGGTAATAGAGAAACTTCCCCCACCTATCTCTGTAAAAGGTGTGAGAAGCTTTCTTGGGCATGCAGGTTTTTACCGGAGATTCATCAAAGAATTTTCAAAAATTGCGCATCCATTGTGCAAATTGCTGGAGAAAGAGTGTAAATTTTATTTTGATGAATCCTGTCTTAAAGCATTCGGCGAGTTAATAGAGAAGTTGGTGTCTGCACCTATCATTATTTCTCCGGATTGGAGCAGTCCATTTGAGGTGATGTGTGATGCCAGTGGGGTTGCTCTAGGTGTGGTATTGGGACAAAGAAGGGACAAAATCCTTCATCCCATTTACTATGCTAGTAAAGCCCTCAATGAAGCCCAGAAGAACTACACAGTGACTGAGCAAGAGCTCCTTGCAGTAGTCTTTGCTTTTGAAAAATTTCGATCCTATTTGCTAGGTACTAGAGTTATAGTGCATACTGACCATTCAGCGTTGAGATATTTGATGGCAAAGAAGGATGCAAAACCGAGGTTGATTCGTTGGCTTTTACTACTGTAAGAATTTGACTTTGAGGTGAGGGATAGAAAAGGGACCGAAAATCAAGTTGCTGATCACTTGTCCCGTTTAGAAGATGAAGCTATGAGAGAGTTAGGGGATAAGACTGATATTGATGATACTTTCCCCGATGAGCATGTATTGGTTGCCTCAAAAGACTTGATTCCATGGTTCGCAGATTTTGCGAACTATCTGGCTAGCGATATTGTTCCATCGGACTTTTCCTTCCATCAAAGGAAAAAGTTCATGTACAATGTGAAGAAGTTCTTTTGGGATGAACCATACTTATATAGGAGTTGCGCCGATGGGCTTATTCGGCGTTGTGTGCCAGAAGTTGAGATGTTGAGTGTTTTAGAGGCATGCCATTCCTCACCCGTTGGTGGACATCATAGTGGTATCCGTACCGCTCATAAGATCTTACAATGTGGTTACTATTGGCCAACTATTCATCAAGATGCTCATGAGTTCGCCAAAGCATGTGATAGATGCCAAAGGGATGGCAGCATATCAAGAAAGCAAGAGCTCCCTCTAAACCCCATTCTTGTGATTGAATTATTTGATGTTTGGGGTATTGACTTTATGGGTCCTTTTGTGAGTTCTCATGGAATGAAGTATATTTTAGTAGCGGTTGATTATGTATCTAAATGGGTGGAAGCTATCGCCCTCGCAAACATTGAAGGGAAGAGTGTCACTGCATTTTTGAAAAAGAATATATTCTCTCGATTTGGTAACCCAAGGGCAATTATTAGTGATGGGGGATCCCACTTTTGCAACAAATTGTTTAAGGGATTATTGGAGAAATACGGGGTTCGCCATAATGTGGCCACTCCTTACCATCCTCAAACTAGTGGGCAAGTTGAGGTGTCAAATAGGGAGATCAAACAGATTTTGTCAAAAATAGTGAACGCTAGTAGAACAGATTGGTCAAGGAGGTTCGATGATGCTCTTTGGGCCTATCGGACAGCGTATAAAACTCCCATTGGTATGTCCCCATACCAACTTGTATATGGGAAATCTTGTCATCTTCCGGTTGAATTAGAGCATAAAGCCATGTGGGCTATGAAGAAGTTGAAAATGGATTGGAATCAAGCTGTAGAACAGAGGTTAAATGGGTTGAATGAACTCGATGAATTTTGCCTAAAAGCTTATGAAAGTTCAGCCCTCTACAAAGAAAGGATGAAGAAACACCATGACCAGAAGATTGAGAAACGCGATTTTATAGTTGGAGATTTGGTGCTTTTATTCAATTCTAGGTTGCGTTTGTTTCCGGGAAAGCTCAAGTCCAAATGGACTGGCCCTTACTTGATCACCCAACTATTCCCTCACGGAGCAGTTGAGTTGGAAAACAAGGAGGGTGTGCGGTTTAAGGTGAACGGACAACGAATAAAAATCTATTTGGGGCATGCTGAATCGACGAATGAAGTGATCGAGGCATATCATCTTGATGAAGTCTGAGTAATCGAGTATCCTTCGTTGTGCCGCGACGTTAAATCAAGCGCTGGTTGGGAGGCAAGACAATATGTATCCTCTAGTAATAGTCGCATTTTCTTTGTTTTTCGGTTTGTTAGAAGTGTTGGCTAGAGCGTAGTTTAGGGTCCGTGTCCACTAAGTCTCCAGTCAACCACATAGAGAATAGCTTAATAGGTGTTAACTTTGCAGGTAGCACATCACCAGAAAAATCTGCAAAAATAGGTCTGAAACACTCAATGACGGATCCATCGATGGACAGTCACGCTTGAAACGGACCGTCACAAGAATCCGTTATGCCAAGTAAGTTTGTCTATTTTTTTTAAAATTAGGGCACCCGCGATGGAACCCACGACGGACCGTCACACGTGTGATGGACCATCGTCGGGGACTCGTCGCTTCATTAACCAGCAACCCGACCCGACCCGGTTGGGGAATTTTAAAAGTTTTAAACCTTTTTAAACTCCCCACCCCTTCATTTCAACCGTTTCTTTCCCTCTATCTCCCATTTCCTCCCTTTTCAACTTCCTTCTATCCTCATCCTTTTCCCTTTCAACTGATCTACCATCACTTCCCCAAATTCCCTCATTCTCATTTTCCCCTTCCCGAATCTCTTTTATGCTGGTCGGAGTCTTCTACTGTGTTTCTGATCTTCATAGCTGAGTGCCTCACTTGCTTGTTTTCTCCTCTTCTCAAGTATGTGTTTCTGATCTCTACCCATTTACACTACATTATTGTTTTTAATTTACTTGGCCTGGTTCTTTTTGGTGGGTCTTTGATCTTTGATCCACTCTTGTCTGACCTAGGTTAATAGTCCCACAAATTACCTTGTCAAACTCGAGAAATTGGTGCTTTAGCTTTGTAAGTTTGCTACGTATTTGGGTTAGAAAGATGTAGGTTAATATCGAGCCTTTGGTTTGAATCACATGGTATGATTGTGGCATCCCCAGTTTTGTCTCTGAATGACAGAACGAGACCCCGATGATGGACCGTCATGCCTACGACGGTCCGTCCTGCACAACTGTCATGGTTGTCAGAGACCCCATTTCTAAGCTTCTCAAAATTTTTCAAAGTGTCCACCAACGGACATATGCGACAGACCGTCATGCCCACAACGGTCCGTCCTGCACAACCGTCATGGTTGTCAGAGACCCCATTTCTAAGGGTCTCAAAATTTTTCAAAGTGTACACAAACGGACATATACGACGGACCATCATGCCACGACGGTCCGTCCTGCACAACCATCATGGTTGTCAGAGACCCCAGTCCTAAGGGTCTCCAAATTCTTCTAAGTGTCCACTGACGGGCATATACGACGGACCGTCGTACCCACGACGGTCCGTCCTGCACAACCGTCATGACGGTCAGAGATCCCTCTCATAAGGGTCTCCAAACCATTTCTAAGTGTCCACTAACGGACATCTATGACGGACCATCGTACCCACGACGGTCCGTCCTGCACAACCGTCGTGGTTGTCAGATACCTCAGCCCCAAGGGTCTCCAAATTTTTTTCCCAAGTATCCACTTACGGACTTATACGATGGACCATCATACACATGACGGTCCGTCCTGCACAACCATCATAACGGTCAGAGATCCCTCTCCTAAGGGTCTCCACACTTTTTCTAAGTGCCCCACGACGGACCGTCATGATCACGACGGTCCGTCCTGCTTATCCGTCATAACTGTCAGAGACTTTTCTTCTGAGGGTTTACAATGAAATTTTGTTTTAAGTAATACATGAAGGACCCCATGACGGTCCATCGTACTCATGATGGGCCGTCAACTGGTCCATCGTGTTTCACTGCTACTACCGAGATGTCATTACAGCTTTGATCTTATTTGTAATTTGTCTCATTTTTACTTATCTTGTTTGCTCCTTCTAGTACTAATAATGATTCTTTACAGGTACTATATCCCATGGCACCGAAACAAGATCGAGTTTACACACGTGGGCGTTCAAAGTCCGTCGCCCCATCTGCCCGCATGGTTAGAGGCTCTGATGATGAGCATGATCCTGAGTACGTGCCCCCAGGCACTGCCACTCCAGCACGTGCTGCACGTGCTACCAGAGCCATGCCCAAGAAGGTGGAGTCCGGCGTAGTCACTGCCTCCCAGTCTGATGAGGAGCGCACACTGACCGGCACACCTTCTGGGTCAGCTTCACAAGATGAAGGAGAGTCTGGCTCCTTAGGAGTTTCTTGGTCGGAGGAAGCCTCTGCACCCTCCACAGCTGCATAGTCTACCTCGGCGGATGAGGCTGACAGCACTGATTCCACTCCAGGCTCACCGACTGGAGTTCCTACCCCGGTTGCCGACCAGCCCAACCGGTGGTGTGTCGACGGGCAATACCAAGTGTATTTAGACGCCAAGCTGCTAAATGATAAGGGCGTCATGACACGGACCCTTACACTGGAGAGCGGGTTCTTACGGGTAGTTTTCCCACCATGCCGGATATCCACACTCTCTTCACCAGACACCAGCTAGAGTGGATGCCTCGTGCTTTGGGCCGGTATAGTGAGGAGTTGGTCCAAGAGTTTTACGCCTCCTATGTGGCTACTCTCCGATCACAGATCGATAGGCGGGCTGCCCCCGCAAAATAGGCCCTACTTGATCACGTCAGAGTCCGCGGCATACAGGTCATATCTCCCTGCCAGCCATCCGCCGGTATCTGTACGGCGAGGATGTTGACGCCACCACGACCTCTCTCAATGCCAAGTTCGACTACCGGTGGCAAATTGTTAAAGAGGTACGGTTCTTGCATGAGCCATCGCTGAGAGAAACCACCAAGAGGTGGATGGCCCAGCACTTATCCATTGATGGAGAGGCTGCTGACTGGGTAATAGAGCTGAAGGGAGCCATCAGGAAGGCTAACTTGATCTTCACGGCCAAGTTTCTATGGTTGATTGTCCGCCACTGCCTCTCCCCCACTGCTGCAGATAATATAGTTACATGGGATCGCGCTGTTCTGATAGCAGCGATGATGGCAGGGTTTGAGGTTGACTTCTACAGGTGGTCATGCACGAGAGGGCCTTCAAGGTCACCACTACTTACCCTTTTCCGTGCATGGTTTTCTCTTTATGCAGGTCCACAGGTGTGCCCATCTGGCACATTGATCAGCTCAAGACCCCGCAGGGCAATGTTGACATCGGCCTCATCAGGGATGAGGCCAATGAGTTGGCTCCACGCAGAGGGCCCCGCTCGGAGGTGGCCCCACTTGGTGAGAACCTGGCAGATACTATAGAGCATGCTCAAGCGGCTTCCCAGGCTGCTTCTGCACCCACTGACACTACCCCGGTCGAGTCTATCCCGGGTAGTAGCACTGCCCCGAGCTCCTCTCGCTCGGCTCCTTCCGCCACTCTGGTCCCACTTGCTAGGGTCCAGAAACTCGAGGCGCAGATGGCCACACTTCTGTATCACATCCAGCCTTTGATGCAGAGGTCTATTGCTGAGGTAGAGGAGCGCATGGAGCGCAAGATGGCACCAGCACACAGAGAGGAAGATCGCAGAGGTTCATCAGCGCTTAAACGTTTTTGATTTGCGGGTGCTAGCCCGAACAGCACCTCCGGTGGACATGTCGACCCTTCAGGCTGCAGTTGAGAGTTTGCGGGCTGATCTTGATACGATCTTAGAGGCTAAGGTGCCTGAGTCTGAGGCCCCTTCTGCAGAGCCTGCTGAGGACACAGTGATGGCTGCTCTATTTGCCACTTCTGATGTTCCACCACCTCCCCCACGAGAGCATGCCAAGAGGCGCAGGGGTCGAGAGGAGGATGAGCCTAGGTTAAGGAAGAAGGAGCGTCGTGAGATGGAGGCTGCGAGGAGAGCCTCGATTGCTGACGAGGAGGCCCGTACGTTGAGGGTTGTAGAGTTAGCTGCCGGGGCGTCTAGCTCCAGAGTTCTGGATACAGTGAGAGGCACTACTGATAGTGCTGTTGCTAATGAGGACACTACTGAGGGTGTCCAGACTACGGAGGGAGTGGGTTCCGGAGAACCGGACCCACCAGCTTGCTGATCACCGGCGCTTAGCGCCTCAGGTTTGCTTCACTTACCACTCGCGTATTTTAGATTTTTTATGCATTGGGGACAATTGCATATCTTTTGTTGGGGGTGGGGTAAATGGAAAGTGAGTACTTGGGTGAATTCTGAGTAGCCCAAGTTCACGATCCTCTTTTGGGGTTTTCTTGCCTGTGTTCTTTTTCCCCAAGAGACTGATTACTTTTATTGTTGAACCGGCATGTTTATATCTTGTGTACATAGTATAACTCTGAAGCATGATGCCTAAAACTGAAATGATATCCCAATGTAATGAATATGATGCAATGACTAGGCATAGCAATTGATAAATGTGTGGCCCTAAGCATGACAGAGAGATACACTACTGCATGACCCTGAATCTAAGACTCAAACTAGGTGTCTAATAATCTGGTAGTATAACGAGATGTCAAGTGAGTGTGAGGAAAATTTGAATGATCCACCACTGATACTGAGCTAGAACTTGCCTGGTTAGTCTTGCTGAAAGAAAGCCAAAATAAACAATTAGGAAAGGATCATAGGCCCTTGTTCGAAATAGTCAATCTTGAGCCTTAAAATAACAGAAAACCAAATGAAGTTAATCCCTTTTTGATCCAAATGAATTGAGCTTAAAATAGATCTTTCTTTTCACCCCAAATGATCTTCTCTGGGAACAATGTGTTGGCCCTTGTCCCTCCTTGGACAAGTGCACCTCAGTTTATGCCAAAAGCATAAGTTGAGGGTGGCTAATGCAGAAAGCACCTTGTTTTGGCCCTGACCCAACCATGGGTATTGTGAACCTTGACTCATGGCAAAATCATGAGTTGAGGGTGGCTGTTATAAGGAAAACCCCAGAAAGTGGGGTTAAAAAAAATGAATAGAAAGAAAGAACAAAACAGAAGTGACTAAAAAAGAATATGAATAAAGTTACATATGAAGCAAAATAAACACAAGAAAAGAGAAAAGTCACTTACACATAAGGATAAGAAAGGGAAAACAGCAAGGTGAAAAGAAAATTGAGAAATAGGGCGAAATAAAATGATAAAAAGGTGGTACGCTTAGCCGATATGTCAAGGAGGGCAACAAGTCACTAAAGTATACCTAAATATACCCTACCTGATCCTGAGCCTATGTTACAAGCTAAGAAAGTCATGTTGTGATCCTAAGAGTTGTATGGAAAACTTAAAGCAGTGAAAATAAGGGCAAGCTTATGGCAATATGTATAAATGAGTTGTGAATTTGTTCTGAGAGTGAGTGTTGAAAAGTAATCCTTATACTCAAACTGAAATCATTGTGTGAAAAATGAGGATGTGTTTTGAAGAGAGGACACTAGTTGCAATACCGAAAATATTAGCACCTCGGTGAGAAATTGAAGAGGATAGGTGTCAGTGCGTAGTGAGTCTGTGTCATGGTCTGGTTCCACATGATTCAAGCCTAATAGTGATAACATGCATGAACGTAATGAGAATAATCGGGATTGATAGCCAAGTGATTGAGAAAGCTAAAATGTGGATACTCTTGTACAAAGATTTTGTAGTGAGTCATAGTACGTCGCTTGAGGACAAACAACGAATTTAAGTTGAGGGTGTTGATGTACCGTGGTTTCACGGTAATTTTAACGCTTTTTCCTTAAGTTTAGTGTGTGTCTAAAGCCTTTTTGTATTGATTTTTTATGTAAGTTTCTCTTTATTTGCAGGAAATCTGTCCAAAGATGAACGTGGGAGTTTTGAGCAAGAAATGCAGAAGAGACCACCTACGGAGCTTATGACGGTCAGTCGAGGCTGTGACGGTCCGTAGGTGGCATCGTAGTGAGGAGAGAAGCTGCTGAAGGAAGATGGGGAAGTCTGACCAAGTGTGGGACTACGGAAGTTCATGACGGACCGTCATAGCCACGACGGTCCGTCCTGCTGGTTCGTCGTAATGATCAAAGAGTAGTCCCAGTACCCAAATTCCAAGAAGTTTAAGTATTATGGAACGGAGCCCTTCGACGGACCGTCATGCTTGCAATGGTTTGTCATGCCTGTCCGTCAAGGGTAATGAAGAAAGCAGCAGCAGAATTTGTGAAGTATGGGACGATGGAGGCCATGACGGTCCATCGTGCCCACGACGGTCCGTCACGAGGTCCGTCGACTCAGACACGCGTTTGGACAGATTTTCATTAATTAGAAACCTTATTTTATTAGGTTTTATTTTTATTATAAATAGTTCGAAAAACCTCGTTTTTGGGGTTAGACTCTTGACTATTGTTAGTTCTCTTGTTATAGTATTGAACTCTTGATTTTGGTATTTGATATATTTTTTTCCGGAATTGATTGCTGGTGATTTTGTGGATTAATCAAGTTAAATTCTGGAATTTATTCGTTCTCATTAAAGTAAGTGCATGAATTCTTCCATTAAAAATATGAATTATGTAATTATGACCATGGGTAACTAAACTCCATAGCTAGGGTTGTGGGAACCATGGGTGAATAATAAGGTAAAATCTAACTAAATTAACAATTCTAGAATGGTGTCTTGCATGTATTGATAATTCTTTCGTGTAGAAGTCTTTTTAACGGATGGCCAACATTAGAACTCGCCTTAATGCTACTTGGCGGACCTAGGAGGTAGATAATAGAAAAAGAATTATCAACATAGATTTAGTTTAGACTATCTAATAGGCTAGTATTGGTTGGTACGAGGTAATAACTTAGTCAAATACCGAATACAATGCTTAATATGAGGTAAAGATAAGGGTTAGTATAGCAATAGCCGGACCAAGGTGCGGAGTGAAATTTTCTAGATGCCGGACCAAGGATATAGAGAAACATGACTTATCACTTTACATGCAAGATACTAGGAAAGAATTGTTATAGTTAGAGTTATCAAGTTGGGAACCTCTGGGGAACACTTAAGCCCTAGTTACTTTTATTAATTGATTAAACTCCGAGATTTGAATCTGTTAGTTGTTTATTTTAATTTAGTTAATCATTTGTATTAATTTAAAATAAAACTCCCCTTTTAGTTATTTGTTTTCTCGGAAAATAGTTGACTAAATAGTAGTAATAATAGAATAAAGTTAAGTCTAAACCATTTTCCTCGTGGGATCGACCCTAACCTCATTAGTTGGGTTCTTTACTTGATACGACCGTTTTTACTTCTTATTTGAGAAGTAAGTTTGAGCGTATCAGTTTTCATCTCAAATTTGTGTCAAGGTCATCACTAAGGTATGGTTTCTTTCACTCTTGGGATTCCTTCTAAAGATGATTTTCAACTTCCCCAAAACGTATGGTTTCAATCTGGACATGGGTTCTCTTTAAAACGAAATTGTTAATCAATTGTATTGAATTATAGTCTTTTATCATTTTTTAACTAAGTATTAATTGTCAATTGATGTTAATCACTCAAGATTGCCCCTTTGAACCCTTGTTCTTCCTTACATTCACTATGTCTTGTAATTCTATAGTAGTCATAAAAGATGATGATTATATGAAGATGTAGAATAGTAATTAATATGTATTACTTCTTAAATTTACCTTAATTATGCATGGCTATGTGTTCTTTGGTAATTGAAGTATGGAGGCAATGAAAAGGCAAGAAGGTATGAAGGTTGATTCTTCTTGAAATCAATTATGAAGGATGAGTTTTTTAGATTGTAATGCTGCTATGTCTAATGTGTGGTTGTGATGTTGATAGCAAGTATCCCTCATCATTAACCCTAGGCTATTGAATTGGTTATGAAGCATGCAAGTAAGTTATGGTATGATTATTATATGATTGAAAGTAGTTCCTCATGATTATTATAAAGTGTTGAGTGTAAGGTTTACTCACTTGTATGTGGTTTATAAAGTGTAAGGATAGTTCTCACCTATTAATACCTATGAGCTATTATGATAAGATGTTCACATAAAGGTACGAAGGACTAATGTGATCTCTTATAAATAGTATGATGATTACTAAAGGGAATAGATGTATAGCACCGAAGGTCATGTAAATGAGATAGAGATCTCACGTTTAGTAAGTCCGACCTCCCACATGGGTTTCTTCACGTTTAGAAAGTCCGAATTCCCATGATATGTGTTATCTCATGAGATGGAAACTTCCACATTAGTAAGTCAAGGTTTCTAGTAACAATCTCTTTCACCCTTAACTATGTGCCCACATAGGACTATAGCTTAGTGGATCCACCTAGATAGCTATGTAAGATTGGTTACACCTTAGGCATGTGCTAACCCTCTCTTTTCGGTGTGGGAGGAGAACATCGGATTCCACGTAGCTCACATGGTCTCATGTCGGTTATTGCACTATTTTCCCTATCATAATAAGGTAAATGAATAAGTCAAGTATGTAAACTATTATTCGGGTTGTCTTAAAGGTTACTACATAGGGTGAGGGAGGTATGGTACTTTTCTTACTCATTGTGTGTGTGGAATCCTAAGGGATGATTCTAGTTTTAAATTGTATGATCAAGTTGTTACATGTTATGTGTGTTAAGCTTTATATGACCTTATGAATCAAGCATGTTATGATTAAGTATGAGATTATGTTGTAAGTGACTTAATGGGATGCTTAGCTTTGGATAGGGTTATGGGGTTCGATTCTTGGCATTGCACAAGTATTGCTTTAGATTGCTTATGTGTTGGGTTAATATCATGTTGGGTTGACTTATAAGGTGTCATATATGTGTATGTTGATTTATTTAACATAAATCATGGTTTTGACTAAATTGTGCTTTTTTATCATGCATTAATGATTTTATGCATAGGAGTCATACTTTAGTACATGTGGTTTGTACTAACCCATATTTCTTCCCTTTTTCCCAAACATTGTAGGTATTGGCCATTCAAGAGCTTCTAGGCAACTTGCAAGGATATTTGGATTTCTTCCTCCAAGTAGATGGTGAGTCCTCTAAGTTCGAGGATGGTTCCTTTGATCTACCCTAGTAGTATTGATATAGTCTAAAAGACATTCATTTCATCTTTATTCTTCAAGACATTTGTTGTAAGCCCTAGGTGGAAATATGTACTTGTGTAAGGGTTATGCCCAAATATTGTACTTCGTTTAGATGGTTTATGTGAAACAGTATTATTAGACTAACTTCTTATATGTTGATAATGTTAACTAAAGAGAAAGTGGTTCCCCATGCTAGCGCTACCGCATCAATGATAAGGGATTTCACAAGGATGAATCCCCCTACTTTCTATGGATCTAAGGTGGTGGAGGACCCGCAAGGGTTCTTTGATAAACTGTTCAAGGTTCTAGATTCTATGAGGGTGTATTATCAAGAAAAGGAGGAACTATCCACCTACCAACTCAAAGATGTGGCTCAAGTTTCGTATGAGCAATGGAGGGATGAAAGGTCGGTTAGAGAAGGCTGGATTACTTGGGGAGCTTTCAAGACGTCCTTCCTTGATAGGTTCTTTCCCTTGGAACTCAGGGAGAGGAAATGCAAGAATTTATCAAGTTACTCCAAGGGGGTATGAGTGTGAAGGGTATTGTCTCAAGTTCACTCAACTATCCAAGTATGCTCCTACCATGGTGGTGGATTCTAGGGCCAAGATGAACAAATTTGTTATGGGGGTATCTGACCTTGTGGTGAATGAATGTAGGTTGGCTATGTTGATTCCTAGCATGGACATCTCTCGTGTCATGGTTCATGCCGAACAAATTGAGGAGCAAAAGTGTAAGCAAGTTGGTAGAGAGTTGAAGAGGACAAGGGCCAAAGATGGAAATTCTTCTAAGACTAGATTTGAGGTGCAAGATAAGCTGAGGTTCAAGAGAAGGTTCCCCAATCAAAGTCCTTCTACCATTCCAAGGGTCAACAAAAGTAAAGGGTCTACACCCAAGCCTAAGGAGGAAAAAGGTAGTGGTCCTTATGTGGAGATGTCTCTTTGTGCTAAATGTGGTAAGAAACATGAAGGCAAGTGCCTAATTGGTACGGGAAATTGCTATGGTTGTCGCAAGAGTGGTCACGAGAAGAAGGACTGTCCTATGACGAAGACTCAAGGGAGAGAAAATGCTCAAGCACAAGAAAGTTCTCACAATCTCGATGCTCCTAAGAAGAATTGCTTCTATGCTCCCCGCTCTAGAGGTGAACAAGAGGAGTCTCCCGATGTCATCACCGGTATGTTACAAGAATTCTCCATTAATGTCTACGCTTTACTAGATACAGGTGCTACTTTACCATTTGTAACTCCTCTATTTGCTAAAAAGTTTGATGTTCTACCCGATATTTTAATTGAACCTTTTTGGCTAAAAGAGTCCTTAGGAGTTGTCCTATATCTTTTCCTAATAGAGTTACATGGGTGGATTTGGTAGAGCTTGATATGGTTGATTTTGACGTTATTTTAGGAATGGATTGGTTGCATGCTTGTTTTGCTTCCATTAACTGTCGGACTAGGGTGGTTAAGTTCAATTTTCCTAATGAACCCATTTTATAGTGGAAAGGGGTAACTCAATTCCTAGAGGTCATATCATCTATTGTTGAAAAGCTTGTAAAATGATCTCTAAGGGGTGTGTTTACCATATTGTAAGAGTTAAAGATCTTGAGTCTGACATCCCTCCAGTAGAGTCGGTCCCCGTAGTGACGGACTTTCCAAAAGTCTTACCCGATGACTTGCCCGAAATTCCTCCTGAATGGGAAATTCACTTTGGTATTGACTTGCTATTGGATACGAATCCCATTTCAATCCCTCCTTACCGTTTGGCTCTGCAGAATTCAAAGAGCTAAAGCTTCAACACAAAGACTTATTAGACAAGGGTTTTATTCAACCTAGTATTTCACCATGGGGAGCTCCGGTGTTATTTGTTAAGAAGAAGGATGGGTCCCTTAGAATGTGCATTAACTATCATCAATTCAATAAAGTCACCATTAAGAACAAGTATCCTCTCTCTCGGATTGACGACTTGTTTGACCAACTCCAAGGGGCAAGCTACTTTTCTAAGATTTACTTGAGGTCAGGGTATCACCAACTTAGGGTGAGAGGTGAGGATGTACCTAAAATGGCATTTCAAACTAGGTATGGTCACTATGAGTTCCTAGTAATGTCCTTTGGTCTCACTAATGCCTTGGTGGCTTTTATGGACCTCATGAATAGGGTGTTTTGAAATTACCTAGATTTATTTGTCACTGTCTTCATTGACGACGTCTTGGTATATTCAAATAATGAGGGTGAATACATGGTTCATTTGAGAGTGGTCTTAAGAGTCCTTAAGGAACACCAATTATTTGTCAAGTATAACAAGTGTGAGTTTTTGTTGATATCGGTGGCGTTTCTTCATCATATCATCTCTAGTGAGGGTATAGAGGTCCATCCAAGGAAAACTGAGGCGGTTAAGAATTGGCCTAGACCATTGACTCCAACCAAAATTAGGAGTTTATTGGGTTTATCTGGGTACTATAGGAGGTTCGTGGATGGTTTTGCATCCATTGCTTCTCCTTTGACTACCTTGACCCAAAAGAGTGTGAAGTTTGAGTGGTCGGGGCATGTGAAAGAAGCTTCCAAATTTTGAAACATAGGCTTACCTCCACTCCGGTATTGACTCTACCAAAGGGTACAAAGGGTTTCGTGGTATATTGTGATGCATCCTGAGTGGTTTTGGGATGTGTTCTTATGCATAAAGGGAAGGTAGTAGCCTATGCCTCTAGACAACTTAAGGTGCATGAGAAAAATTATCCAACTTTGATCTTGATATAGAGGTCGTAGTGTTTGCTTTGAAAAATATGGAGGCATTACTTGTATGGCGTTCATATGGATGAGTATACCGACCATAAGAGTCTTAAATATGTGTTTACTCAAAAGTAGTTGAATCTCCGCCAAAGAAGATGGTTGGAATTGTTGAAATATTATGACATGAGTGTTCTCTACCACCCTGGCAAAGCTAATGTGACGGCGGTTGCTTTAATTCATATGACCATGGGTAGTGTGTCTCATGTAGAAGAAGGAAAGAAATACCTAGTGAAAGATGTTCATATGTTGTCTAGATTGGGTGTTCGGTTGGAAGATTCCCCAAATGGTGGTCTTGTGGTCCAACATAATTCCAAATCATCTTTAGTGGTCAAGGTGAAGTCTAAGAAACATATTGATCCTCTATTGATGGATTTAAAGGAGTCGGTACTGGGCATGCCTAATGAGTCATTCTCCCAAGGGGGGATGGTGTACTTAGGTACCAAGGTAGATTGTGTGTACTGGATATTGACAACTTGAGGGTTAAAATTTTAGAAGAAGTCCATGGGTCCGATGTTCTATCCATCCAGGTGCCACCAAAATGTACTGTGATGTTCAAGAAGTCTATTGTTGGGAAGGATTGAAAATGGACATAGCGTAATTTGTGGCTAGATGTCCCAATTGCCAACAAGTAAAGGCCGAGCATCAAAAGCCGAGTGGTTTGACTCAAGTAATGAATGTTCCTACTTAGAAGTGGAAAGACTTTAATATGGACTTCGTAGTGGATTTTCCTAAGAAACGAAGGCATAATGACTCCATATGGATTGTCGTGGATAGATTAACAAAATTCGCTCATTTTATTCCCGTTAAATCTATTTATTCGGCAGAAGAGTATGCAAAGTTGTATCTTGACGAAATTGTGAGTTTGCATGGCATTCCTTTGTCCATCATCTCGGATAGAGGTGCCCAATTCACTTTTCATTTTTGGAGATCTTTCCAACAGGGGTTGGGTACTCAAGTGAAGCTTAGCATCGCTTTTCACCCTCAAAGGGATGGTGAAGTCGAGCATACCATTCAAACCCTAGAGTATATGTTAAGAGCTTGTGTGATAGATTTCAAAGGAAATTGGGACGATCACCTACTGTTGATTGAGTTCTCCTATAATAATAGCTACCATTCGAGTATTTCCATGGCTCCTTTTGAAGCACTCTATTGTAGGAGGTGTCGGTCTCGAGTTGGGTGGTTTGAGGTAGGGGAGTCTTCACTCCTTGGCCCCGAAATGATCTATGAAACCTTAGAAAAGGTACGTATGATAAGGTATAGGTTGAAGACATCCTATAATTTTTAAAAATCTTATGCCGACAATAGAACAAGAGATCTTGAATTCGAAGTAGTTGATATGGTATATTTGAAGATTTCACCTATGAAGGGGGTGATGAGATTTGGCAACACGGGGAAGTTGAGTCCCCGGTATGTGGTTCCCTATGAGGATTTGCAAAGGGTCAGAAAGGTTGCATATAAATTGAGGTCACCTATTGAACTAGCTTTGGTACATCCGGTAGTCCATCTTATATGCTTAAGAAGTACATTGGTGATCCCGTGTCCATACTTCCTATTGAAGGGCTTGTTATGGATGAGCACATCTCCTATGAAGAGGTTCTGATGGAGTTCCTTGATAGACAAGTTAAGAAGTTGAGGAACAAGGAGTTGGCCTCCGTAAAGGTGTTATGGAGAAACTACCTAGTTGAAGGGGCAACATGGGAGGCCGAGGTTGACATGAAGTCTCGTTATCCTCATCTCTTTTCTAACTAAGGTTAGTTGTTCCTATTAATAATGAAAATAATGAGTTTTCATGGAAAAATCTCTTTTTGCTTGATTTGCACTTATTTGTGTATTTGATGTATTGTTGCCTTCATGAAATGGTATTGAGCATGCTAATATGTGTTGTAAGAAGTTTTTTCATAAGTGACTTGATGTCTATGATGAGCTCATGTTGATATTGAGAAGGAAATTCCTCATGTTGTGATGATGAGCTCTTATATGTGGTAAATTGTGATTTGAGTTCCTATGTGTAAATGAAATGGTGTTATGTTGATTTGAGTTGTAACTCATGTTGATTATATATGTTGTTGGTTTGGGATGCAAATATTGAGTATATCCTTTCTATTCAAAAGATTTTAGTATCATTTGAGGACGAATGTTCCTAAGGAGGGATAATGTAACACTCCAAAAGTTCAAGACCTAATCTAGAGCCTCACATGTTGGTCTGAGGTTGGTAACACTGTTTTAAGGCCTAAAATAACTTTTATAAACCATTAAGGAAAATTTAGAGTCAAGACGTCAAGGAATGTCCATGATGTCCGGTCAATTGTGAAATTGAGGTTAGTGTGACTTGGCATGTTTCACGAGGTTTTAAGAGTCGGAATTCAATGAAATTTGGTAGGAAGGTGTCAAACATGTATTAGAATATTTTTGATGTTGAAACGTCTGGGTACGACTCCCCAAGGACCACCCTAACGGTATTTGAGGAGGACCCTTCCAAAATGACCAAAAAGTTGCCAAGAGACAGTGTCAATCGACAAGCCAAACGACAGGGCATCGCCTTGTTGACGGGACATCGATGTCTCTATCTACCAACACTTAGCCATTTTCCAAAATGGCCGAAAACCAGGTCTCTGACACCATCGACGGATGTGTAGGGTGGTTGGTGCAATGGGCGTAGACTGACCTACGAACCGTAGGTCGGGGTCTCGTAGGTCAGGCCTTTGTTATGCTGTCCAATTTAAGTATGTTCATTTAATTAGTTAGTTGGTTAGTTAGTTAATTAAGGGTTAAGGGAGGTCTAATTAAGTCAGTTAAGAAACTATATAAAGACCTAATCCTAATAAAACTAACTCAACACCCATAATTCCCAAACTCACATCTCTCTAACATCTCTCTAGTCTCTCTCTTCCCCAAACTTCAACCTCCATTGAAGCACACTAGAGATCCAATTCAAGGAAGAATTAACAAAGGTTTTCATCTCAAATTCCTGGCAACGTCATCACCTAAGGTATGGTTTCTTTCACTCTTAGGATTCCTTTTCCCAAGAGGCCCTTCCAAAGATGATTTTCAACTTCCCCAAAACCTAGGGTTTCAATCTAGACATGGGTTGTCTTTTCAAAATGAAATTGTTAATCAATTGTGATGAATTATAGTCTTTTATCATTGTTTAACTAAGTATTAATGGTCATTGATTTTAATCACTCAAGATTTCCCCTTTGACCCTTGTTCTTCCTTACACTCACTATGTCTTGTATTTTTATAGTAGTAGTAAAAGATGACGATTATATGAAGATATAGAATAGTAATTACGATGTATTACTTCTTAAATTTACCTTAATTACGCATTGGCTATGTGTTCTTTGGTAATTGAAGTATGGAGGCAATGAAAGGGCAAGAAGGTATGAAGGATGAGTTATTTAGATTGTAATGCTTCTATGTCTAATGTGTGGTTTTGATGTTGATAGCAAGTATCTGTCATCCTTAACCCTAGGGTATTGAATTGGTTATGATGCATGCAAGTAAGTTATGGTATGATTATTATATGATTGAAAGTAGTTCCTCGTGATTATAATAAAGTGTTGAGTGGAAGGTTTACTCACTTGTCTGGGGTTTCTAAAGTGAAAGGATAGTTCTCACCTATGAATACCTATGAGCTATTACGAAAAGATGTTCAAATAGGGGTCTAGAAGAGACTAATGTAATCTTGTATGAACAGTATGATTATTACTAAAGGGAATATATATTTAGCACCGAAAGGGCATGCAAATGAGATGGACGTCTCACGTTCAGTAAGTCCGGCCTCCCACATGGGTTTCTTCACGCTTAGCAAGTCCGGATTCACACGATATGTGTTGTCTCATGAGATGGAAACCTCCATGTTAGTAAGTCAAGGTTTTTAGTAACTATATCCTTAACCCTTTACTATGTGCCCACATAGGACTATAGCTTAGTGGATCCTCCTAGATAGCTATATAAGATTGGTTACACCTTAGTCAAGTGTTAACCCGCTCTTTTCGGTGTAGGAGGAGAACACCGGATTCCATGTAACTCACATGGTCTCATGTCGGTTATTGCACTATTTTCTCTAATGTAATAAGGTAAATGAATAAGTCAAGTATGTAAACTATTATTAGGGTTGTCTTAAAGGTTACTAAATAGGGTGAGGGAGGGTGTGGGACTTCTCTTACTCATTGAACGTGTGGTATCCTAAGGGATAATTCTAGTAGTTGATTGTATGATCAAGTTGGTTACATGTTATGTATGTTAAGCTTTATATGACCTTATGAATCAAGAATGTTATGATTAAGTATGAAATTATATTGTAAGTGACTTAATGGATGCTTAGCTTTGGATATGGTTATGGGGTTCTATTCTTTGCATTGCACAAGTTTTGCTTTAGGTTGCTTATGTGTTGGGTTAATGTCATGTTGGGTTGACTTATAAGGTGTCATATATGTGTATGTTGAGTTATTGAACATAAAGCATGGTTTTTACTAAATTGTGCCTTTTTATCATGCATTAATGATTTTATGCATATGAGCCATACATAGTAAATGTGGTTTGTACTAACCCATATTTCTTTCCCTTTACCCAAACATTGTAGGTCCTGTCCATTGAAGAGCTTCTAGGCCACTTGACAAGGATACTTGGATTTTTTCCTCCAAAAATATGTTGATACTTCCAAGTTCGAGGATGGTGCCTTTGATCAACCCTAGTAGTATTGATATAGTCTAAAAAGACATTTGTTTCTTCCTAATTCTTTAAGACATTTATTGTAAGCCCTAGGTGGCAATATGTACTTGTGTAAGGGCTATGCCTTAAAATTGTACTTCATTTAGATGGTTAATGTGAGACGGTATTATTAGACTAACTTCTTATATGTTGATTATGTTAACTAATATAGAAGCCTATGTAATCTTCCTATATAAGGAGTCTATGTAAACTCTATATGTAGTATGCGAGAGTTCTATGTAAACCTCGCTATATAGATGAACATAAAAGTTTTAATTTTTCCGTGTTTTAACCTATGAAATGTAATGACGAATGCTAAGAGACTAGTCTTAGTCCTCTCCAAGGACGACGACGCCGGTGACGTCTAGGGGTTCTCCCCGGGCGTGATAGTGAATGAATGACTGAAAAATGAATGTCTAGGATCGGTAGACCTTAAGTAGATGCCCTTCTATGAAATACTTATATGTAGAACCTTGAATATGAAAAGAAGATTATATACGTGGAACCTTGAATATGAAAAGAAGGTTAAAGAATGACTTATCCATGAAAAGTTTATGAGTTGATAATACTAAGAAATAGTACCTTCTCTAATACACTTAAGGAATGATTACTCTATGAGAAACAAGGCAAAGCACTGAGCTGATATACTTGTGGTAGTAGCTCTACTTGAGAAGGAGACTAGAGTACAAAGAAGCCCCTTATATCCTAGAACCATGTGCCAACATGGGATGAGTCTTAGTTCTACCTTTGGCAAGTAGAACACCTTCCAAGGTGTGGGGTCCTTATAACACCGGATTCCATACCTAGATAGTGTGTTCTATGTCGATTAATGCCTAATCTCATCATATGGGACGTACACTCTAGTTGTTGGATAGGTTCTACAACTTGTAAGTAGTTAAATGGGACGCTATCTATACATTTCATGAGTAGACTTTGAAGATGCTAGGTGATTTCCCTAGGTCTCTTCCAAGACCATTATGTGATTACTTGTCTCCTAAATGGCTTTAAATGAATATTTTTGACTTAATGAAATGTGTTGAAAAGGAAGGTTCGTGTCTTGTATATGTGGAGACTCTAAATGATGAAAAGGGGGTTACTTAAGGAATATGGAACTATGTGGATTGTAATGTTAGAATATTCTCACTTTGGTAGTTTAAGGATTACTTAGGTGTGATTGAATAGCGTGTATGTGTGGCCTCTTCTTGACTTACTTAAGTGAGTCTTAGGATAACCTTTAATAGGAGGTCAAAATGCATATATGGATTTTAAATGATCATAGTCATATCTTGTGATCTACATGAATATGACTTATATGTGTATGTTGTCTTGAAAATGGTTCGTATACTTGTTTTATGAGATTTACAAAAAAAGATCATAAAAATCATGTTATAAAGTAAATGTCTGTTTTAGCATGGTTTTCCTGCATGTTCACTTACTTAGTACATTCAGTGTGCTAATTCCATATGTTATTTTATTTCTACATGTTTAGGTGGCAAGTCATGAGTCTCTTAGAAGAAAAGCTTGATATTAGCATTCTCTTAAGAAGACTTGGTATGTCCATATGTAAGGGTTGTGAGCCAGATTTATGTGTGTCTACGATGGCTATGAAGAGACTAGTCTTTCTTATTTTTCTATGAAAGAGTTCAACTATTGTGATGAAAAGTTTTAATTCCGTACTACTTTTCATATATATATATATGTGATGAATGATGTCTGAGAGCTTGTATAATACCTCCGAGAGGTCGAGTAAGCCGTGTGGTGACTTAGGAGTGCTCTAAATTCTAGGGTATACTCTCAGGTTTTTACAAATTTGGTGTCAAAGCATAAGTTTATGATGTAGTCCTTATGATTCAAAGTCTCATTAAAGCCACGTCTAGTAGAGTCTTGTTCATCGGTGTGAGTCGTGACACATCTCTGAGCGAGAAGCTATAGGACGATATAGTTTCCCTTTCTTCATTACTCTTGTGTCATTTCGTAGAGTTGAAGTTATAAGTGTCCTTTCTTAATCTTTTCTCTTGTGTTTATAGGAGAAGGATACAAGGAGGACACCTGCAAGGAGAGTGGATGAGAAAGTGGTGATTGAGAGAGTTCCTCCCCGTGGTGGACAGGTTCCCCAAGGTGGAAGAGATCCCCAAGGAGAACAAGTCCCTATAGTTGATCAAGGGAATAAGGTTCTGGTGGTTCCCCCCGGTGTGTCTAATGAGAAAGTTAGAGGAGATCTTGTTCCTCTAGCCCGATCCATGACGACTCAAGCAAATATAGAGGTTGGGCCTAGGATAAATGCTCGTGAAAGTGCCATGACCTCTATATTGAGGGGATTTGTGAGGATGAATCCTCCTACCTTTATTGGTTCTAAGGTGGTAATGGATTCCCAAGCATTCTTGGATGAGGTGTATAAGATAGTTCA
Source organism: Solanum sitiens (assembly GCA_016801875.1). Classification (NCBI taxonomy): domain Eukaryota; kingdom Viridiplantae; phylum Streptophyta; class Magnoliopsida; order Solanales; family Solanaceae; genus Solanum; species Solanum sitiens. Next base: position 2,753,917 of record JABWTJ010000287.1, read on the forward strand.
TGCTATGGGAGTGACTTCTAGGGAGAAAGGGGAATTGGTTTGATACCAATTGAAAGATGTTGCTCAAGTGTTGTTCACTCAATGAAAAGGCAATAGGCCGGTTGAATCGACTCTTTTAGAATGGTAAGAGATTAAAGAAGCACTCATAGGGTGATACTTTCCCCGGGATAGGAGGGAGGTGAAAGTTGAGGAATTTATAAACCTTAGGCAAGGTAACATGAGTGTTGTGGAGTATTCCTTGAAGTTTACCTTATTTTATAAGTATGCTCCATCCTTGGTGTCTGGCCCTAGGGATGAGATGAGTAGGTTCTTGACCAGTGTTTCCGATATTGTGAAGGAAGAGTGTCGTACGGCTATGCTCCATGGTGGTGTATGCTCAATATATTGGAGATTCTAAATTTGGGATGAGAGGTAGATATTTTAAGAGGGGAAGAACCGATGAGCAAGTTTAACCTATGTTTAAGAAGAGGGCTTCAAATCAAGATGGTTCTAGTGCTCCTACGACCAACTATAAGAGAGGTGGTGGTTCTCAATGTGTGAATCCTACTTGTTCCAATTGTGGGAAACAACATTATGGGAAGTGTTTGCCAGTACTAGTGGGTGCTTTGGTTGTGGAAAGGATGATCACAAGATGAGAGATTGTCCTACTATTGTGGCTAGAGGAAGAAGGCCAATAAATCTCCTTCTAATGCCCCCGAGGGTTGTGCACCAAACAAGAATCGCTTCATTGTATCCAATCTAACAAGCGAGCAAATCCGGATGAGGATACCGATAAGTTATAGTTTTCTCTCTTAAGTTTTGATGAGTCCTTCTAAGTGGGGTGGTATGGTGAATAGTTGGGTTGTGGATTTTTGTCTCTTCTCTTCTATTTTAATTCAAGCTTGAATTTTAGAACTTTATAGTAGCATGTTCCATGTGTTTAGGAGTCTAAGTGAAAATGAATTTCATTGATATCCTTGCATGGTGCATCTTTTCATGAGGTTACATTTATGTGGTAAAATGAGTTTATGTTATCTTGTCTCTCATATTGTCATGCCTATATAATGTAATGCTTAAATGTTGCATAAGTAAACTTGTAAGTATGTTTTACAGTGAAGTTTTTGAAAATTTTGCAAAATTGTGTTTGATGAGAAATGGTCATATTGTTCTTAGAAATGTTTTATATGAGCATGATGATATGTGGATAAGGAAGTTCCTCATATATGAAATGAAAAATGTAGAGTCTTATTGCATGATAAGTGTAGATATGGTCCTACCTTCTTGTTATGTTTTGAGTCTCTTGGTTATGTGGATATGATGTTCCTCCTATATATGTGTATTTAATATGGTGTTGTATGGTTATGAGTTTCTACTCTTGAGTCTTTATCTCTTGATAGTATTGTAAGTGTTTAAAGTGTTTGTAGTATCTTTCGAGGACGAATGTTTTCCAAGTGGGGGAGATTGTTACGACCCTCAAAATAAAATAGGTCAAACTAGAGCCTAACATGTTGGTAATTAGTTAATAAATTCTTAAAATTATGAATATAAGTGTTATAAGTAAGTTTGAGAAGTTTGGAAGTGAAACGTCCAAGAACGACTAAGACGTTCGAAAGTTAGCCTTGGTGTGTACTAGTGTGATCTAGTGTACCTTTGCAGTTTTACGTGTTTTTTGGTGTATAAATTGATAGGAGAGGTTTCTAACACCTATATGAACATGTTTAGGGTTGAAGCGTCTAGGTATGACTTCCCAAGGACCCAAACTTTTGTAAGAAGCTGCCAAAAATAGTCCAAATTACGCCCTCAAACGATGCCCCTTTGATCAATATATGCCCCATCGATTAGGGACGTTGCTCCACAATTAGTTGTGGGAGATTATCCCCCAAGAATTGAGGCTCTAACCAAAACTGCAGAACAACCTGTCGTCCAGTCGACGCCCCTTATACAGTGTCCGTCAATTGACACCTGCAATTTTCTGCAGGTGTCTCGGCCAAGCTAGGGGGTACTTTGGAAAATTTACATACGGTACTAATTAAGTCATGGACGGTTACTTTGGGTCTTTTATGGTATATTAAGTTTTTTAAGACTATAAAACCTCGACTTAGACCTCATTATTCAAAAACAAAACCCCCCAAGATCAAAAGAAGTTCTCTCTTGATGTCATTGAAGCTTGAAGCAAGATTGAAGCTATGATTCAAAGTTCTTCATTGTTTACCCATCAAATTTGTTGGAATTCTTCAGTTAAGGTATGGTGATTTCATACTTGTTTCTTCTCTAAATCAAGGTCCCAATTCCAAAGGCTTTTCAAAGATATTCAAAACCTTGAAAGTTCTATTTTGAATTCTAAGCATGGGTTCTTGCATGAAAAAGTTTAACTCAATGTTTATGAATTAATTGATGTTAATTGTTGGTTTTAAGATGAAAACTTCCGTGAACCCATTTATTCCTTGAATTTCTATTTTTTAGTTCTAAAGTGGGTGAATTGATCATGGCTTGATCTTAGTGAATTCATTTGTAGATTATATTGGGCTATTGAATTATCTACAGATCATGAGAGAATTGTTTATAGGATAATTTATATTGATGATATCTATATTGTATATTGTTGGATCATTGATATGGATTGGTTGTTGGCTTAGTATTGTGTATATGGCTATTGGTATGAGACTTTGTAAAGTGAATTGATTGAAAAGGTATATGGCTATTGGTAAGAGCCTTTGTAAAGTGAATCGATTGAAAAGGCTAAGGAATGGTGATGATGATAAGAAGGTGGTGAGTTGACCTAATTCCTCTATTTTAGAATTGATATTGAATTATGTTGATTGGTATGGTCCACTTATGGTGGCAGTGTTTATGTGTTATAATTGTTATGAACATGGCCTTGTCGACATTATTATGTAATTTATGGTGCTATGTTGTTATAGTTTATATAGATGGACAATGTGAAGGATTATATGGTATGTGAGAATGTGTAAGGTGAAAGTGTGATTTCCTATAAATGGTTATATGTGAATATGATAGACTATAATGGGTATCAATATGTTGATAGGGTATCTTGTTAGGTAGATTTGGTAGTCCATAATTGGTACTTAAACGTTATTGAATACGTGATATGATGATGTTGTGTCTTGATTGGTGAACTAGTTGTACCCCTTATTGATACATGCTAGATTATGGATTGTAAAGGTTATCTCTTGACTTGGTAGGCTTAGGAACCCTAGTAATGTACGTGTATGAATGAATGAAGAATGAAAGTCTAGGATCGGTAGACCTTAAGTAGGTACTCTTTTATGAAAGACTTATATGTTGAACCTTGAATATGAAAAGAAGGTTATATGCGTGGAACCTTGAATTTGAAAAGACGTTTAAAGAATGAGCTATCCATGAAAGTATTATGAGTTCATAAGACTAAGGAATGGTACATTCTCTAATACATCTATGGAATGATTACTCTATTAGAAACAAGGCAAAGCACCGAGCGGATATGCTTGTGGTAGTAGCTATACTTGAGAATGAGAGTAGAGTACCAAAAAGCCCTTGATATCCTAGAACCATGTGCCAACATGGGATGAGTCTTAGTTCTACCTTTGGAAAGTAAAACACCTTCCACGGTGTGGGGTCCTTATGACACCGAATTCCATACCTAGATAGTATGGTCTATGTCGGTCAATGCCTAACCTCATCATATGGAATGTACACTCTAGTTGTTGGATAGGTTCTACAACATGTAGGTAGTGGAATGGGACTCTATAAATACATTGCACGAGTAGGCTTTGAAGATGCTAGGCGAGTTCCCTAGGTCTCTTCCAAGACCATGATGTGAAGTCCTTTATGTGATTACTTGTCTCTTAAATGGCGATAAATGAATATTAATGACTTAGTGAAATGTGTTGAAAAGGAAGGTTCATGTCTTGTATATGTGGAGAGTCTAAATGATGAAAAAGGGGTTACTTAAGGAATATGGAACTATGTGTATTGTGATGTTAAGAATATTCTCACTTTGAGTAGTCTTAAGAATTACTTAGGTGTGCTTGAATAGGGTGTATGTTCGGTCTCTTATTGTCTTACGCAAGTGAGTCTTAGGATAACCTTTGGTAGGAGGTCTAAATGCTTAAATGGATTTTAAATGATAATAGTCATAACTTGTGAACTACTTGAATATGACTTATATGTGTATGTTATCTTGAAAATGGTTCTTATACTTGTTTTATGAGATTTACATAAAAATAGTATAAAAACATGTTATAAAGTAAATGTCCGCTTTAGCATGGTTTTATTGAATGTTCACCTACTTAGTACATTCAATGTGCTAATTCCATATGTTGTTCTATTACTACAAGTGTAGGTGGCAAGTGAGGAATATCTTAGAAGCAAAGCTTGGGATTATCATTCTCTCAATAAGACTTGGTATGTCCTCACATGATTCAATGACATAGTTATGTTTAGTTTCCTTTTTCAAAAGACATTGTAATAGACTTTGGTTTTCATTCTATTGATGTAAAGGTTGTGACCCCAAGATTTATGTGTGTCTAAGGTGGCTATGAAGAGACTTAGTCTTTCTTAAGTTTCTGAGAAAGAGTTTGACTATTGTGATGAAAAGTTTTAATTCCGCACTACTTTTCATATATATGCGATGAATAATGTCTAAGGGCTTTTATAAGACCTCTAAGAGGTCGAGTACGCCGTGTGGAGACTTTAGAGTGCTCAAACTTCTAGGGTATACTCTCGGGTAGTTACATGTGATAGTCTAAATGTTGAGTTAAAGTGATTTCATTCAGTAATTGTGGCTTAATCTAAAGGGTTGTAGTAGCAAATAAAACTCTACCTTTGTGGTTTTGGCTTGCTCGAGAGAGGTTTGAAAACCAATATTACTTAATTGATGGTTTGTAGGTATTAGGTTGTTATGGGCTCAACTCGACAAAGTGAATCCTATATCCTTTTCCACAATTTAGCTCGAGAGAGTTAATGGACTAAAGTAAAGGTTGTTCCTAATTGCAGATTATTAGTGTTCGACAGAAACCAATTTGATTTGGGGTAAATTGTTTGATGAAAAGTTTATCCCCACTAAATTCTAGCTTAATCAGTGATTTACAACAAATTTAATATCAATTAAAATAACCTAGTCGTCTACCTTAGCCCATAATCTTATAATATCCCAAGAATCATGTCTCAATACTTGTTTATTCGTATTGTTTGTTGTTGTAAGTGTTAATTACAACTAAAAAACCCCATGTTATTTGAGACTTGTGCCACCCTAAACTTGATCTATGATTTTATTCGTAAATGTTTTTAGCTACGATTGACTTGAACATATTCGCACTTGGTTATGGTTTCTCTAAATCACTCTTTGTGGGAACTATCCCAACCCTTGGTTGGGTTATATTACTACACATGATCATTGGCACTTGAACTTCTGGATACGTGAAATCAACATGGCGCCGCTGCAATGGAGTGGTTTTACTTGAGAATTTTTTGTTAAGTGGAATTTTGTTCTTGTTAAGCATATTCTAACTTACTTAATTTTTGTTTTGTTTTGCTGGTTTGTGTATTGAAACATGATGTATGAGTGTGAACGGCAGCAATGGCAGCCAAGTAGGCCATCAAGATAACATCGGTAACCTCAACGATGTCAACGAGCCTAATGCTAATGATCTCCATATTATGGGTGGTATTGGTGCCATTTATTTGCCTCCGACCATAGGGAATACAGTGTTCCACATCACAAGTACTATGTTGTAGCTCTTGCAATTGAAGGGTATGTTCAGTAGTTTGGGTCATGAGAATGTCCATGAGCATATTAGAAATTTTTTGAATGTTTGCGGACTGTTCTCCTTCACGAATATATCTCAAGAGCCGGTTTAGTTGAGGTTTCTCCCATTCTCCTTGATGGGAGAATCGTGTAACTGGTCGGATGAATTGCCACGTGAATCAATCACTTCGTGGGAGGAGTTAATCACCACATTTAATATGTGATTTTTCCCTCCTTAAAAGATGATGACTCTTCAGGATAGCATCAAAAGTTTTAAGCATTTGGATGGCACGCCAATTCATGAGACTTGGCAGCAATTCAAGAATTTGGTGCTCCAATACCAACTCGTGGCTTCCCTGACAACGTGTTGCTACAGTATTTTAATCGGGGCCTTGACTCGAAATACAAGGGTGTTGCTGACCAACTTTTTCTGGGAGGTTTGATGTAGCAACCTTATGTGATATCGACTTAGCTCTTGGATGGAATGACTACCATAAAAGGATGGGGTATACCCATGAAGACCATGAATCCCCTCTCACATATAAATTCAACAAAGAGCAGATGGAGAAAGACCAAGAGAGGGACCAAAACATGGCCAAAATTATGAAACAACCTGACATTATGTTCAAAAATGTCATGGGGGCAAGTGCCCGAAGTTTCAATGTCGTGGACATCGGTGTGCTGATCATGAGGAACCAAAGTTTGAGGATTTATACACTGAAGAGGTAAATTTCCTTGCCAACCAAAGTGGTGGTTATATCTCAAACTACCCGAGATAGGGTGGTAACCAAGGTTGGAACTAGGATGAAGGTTGGAAGGATCGTGATCGAGAGTGGAGGGATCTAAATACAAATTGGAAATAATAGGGAAAAGGATAGGTATATTCCTCCCCACGAGATTAAAAATCCAACTCATTCGGAAGGTGGCTAGTCTAAGGATATGATTTCTCGTATCCTCAACAAAGTTGAGAGGTCCGAAAAGATTTTAAAAGAAATGAAAGATGATATGTTGACCCTAAGTAAGACGGTTACTTTTCATTCCATCTCGATAAAGTAGTTGGAGACCCAAATGGGTCATGTCTCGTCTCAGTAAAACCGAGACAGTAAGGAGGTTCACCTAGTGACATTATGGCTAACCCCAAGAATACGGGTTAAGTGTGGACTTGTGTCATTCCATGACATTAACTGAGGTGTTGCTTGGGAGGCAATCCAAGATCCTTTTGTTTCTTTAATTTTGTTTTGGTAAATAATGGTTTGTTGTTTGTGCAGGTTAAAGTGTGGAAAGTGTTTTGAATAGTGCAGGTTGCGAGCTAAAGGTCCTATTGTCACATCGCCAAATATTTTGGCGTGCCTGACTTGAACCACTGTGTGACCCAAAACAATTTGAAATTGGGTCTATAAAACTAGGCGAGCTGATAAGCTAATTTGTATATCACCAACATGGTCGGCAATCACGACTTTGTTCATCGTTTGGACCCTCACATTGACTAGAGGTCCTGCAAAAATTTGTGAGGTAAGTGACCACTTGGCGTGTCGCCGAGTGGATCGAGGAGTAGGACTATTGTCGCCGACTGGGTGAGAACTGGACAGTTTCTTTAAAGGACAAAGGTTCAAACAATCAAACTCTTTCACTTTCCCTAACTTTTTATCTTCCCAAACTCACATTCGTACTATAGTCTCTATGTTTCCCATACTTTTACCGTATTTTAGTCACTGAATTTGTGCTCGAAGTTGGATTTCTTTGCCACCTAGTATTCAAATCTTCTAATCAGCAATCAAGGTTGATTTTGTAAACCCCGAGTTTATTTTTCAAAATTTATACTCTTATGCAAATGATCTTTTCATGTTTCTGTGTGTTGGGCTCTCTTATAGGATTAGAATGTTAGGTTTCATGTTTTAATCTGATACTCTTGCTTGTAATAGTTATAATATTGAATTCCCATAATACTTGTTCTTTAAAATGAATTATATTTTTTGGGGTTATGCTTGCATGTTGTTTAGTTAGGTTGGGTGAAGTCTGAGTAGCCTTTATTTTTGCCAAATGATGTAATTTTCCCAATGATAGAGCGGGTGACGTCCTTCTTAACGGCAAAAGTTGTCAATTAGCCAAATTTGGCAAAATCAGAAGAAGTCTGAGTATCCCAGGATTATGGGTGTTATAAGTCTTGATTTAATTTAGCTAGTGCATGCTTTAATTTTGTTTTAGCGGGTTGCAGGGTTGAAATCTAGAAGTTTGGTTGAAAGTTGGCATGATGAATCGTTTAGCGAGCTGGTTTGAGCACGCCAAACCAATTAGCAGTTCGCCAAAGTTCCCCGTATCGCCTTTAATTTCAAGCTTTATTTGTATTTGGGTTCTATAACTTTTGGCGAGAAGCTTGAGGTTGCTGAAGGCACTCAGTAACTCGCCGAAAAGTCCTCTTATTTTCCCTTTTGTTTTCACCCCTGAACTGTTTTTGCACGGTAACTTTTAGCGGGCTAATCGTGGCTCACAAAATGATGTCGATGATTCTCCAACTAATCGGTGAGCCTTTCTACAACTGTTTTTCTTTGCTTTATCTCAAAGGTTTTTTAACTTTTTGTTACTTAAATGGTTTTGTTTATATAATTGGGTTTTGAGCTTTATATTATGTTTTACACTGCACCTTGTGGATGATTGAAATTTTGGCTCCTTGTTTTAAATTTTAAATGATTTTGACCTCTTATAAGTGTTTGAATGTTGTGGTTCTTTTTTCAATTTGAGTATCGGTTATCAATGCCGATGACTTGAGTAGTGCTCTCAATCGTACAAAATGAATATGTGGCTACGATGAGGCCAAATTAAGTTGCATATGCAATATGTGAACTTTTTGCATCTTGTGGTGATTATCCAATTATCAAATTGAGTCTCTTGTGATGAACATTTCACACTAGTGAAAGTGTGGAGTTTCTAGTTTGTCATTGGTGTCAATGCCTTATGTGTTAAGCTTACTGTGAAACATACATGGTGACACCTAGAATTTTCCCAGACAGTCCGGTTGACTAAGTGATGCAATATCTTGATATGATCATAGACCACTTTGAAGAGTGTCAAACAATTAGACATATACATTTTTTGTGGCCCACCTTGTTAGTGTGTGATCCTTGCTTGAACACCCCTTGAGCCTTGATCTTTTCTTGGATGAAACTGTGACCTTTCTTTATCCATTACCTATAATCCTTATAAATTGTGTTTAGTTTCAATAGCCAACTCAAGCCAAAAGCCTAAGTTGGGGGTGTGGTGAAAAGAGAAAATAAATCAAGAAGTGCAAGAAAGTCCCCTTTTGATCCATGGATTTGAGAAAAATGGAACCCCTCGATATAAAAAAAAGAGAAAGAGAATGAAAATAAATAAAAAGAACAAGAACGAAAAAAGTTGTGGAATAAAGTTGTGAAAGTGAAAAAATGGGGTTTCCAACATTCTATGGGAAGTGAATAATGGGATGGATTGTGTGCGGATGAAAATAATGAAGTAAAGGAAAGAAAGGGTTGTGCACACCACATCTCATGAGTATTACAACCATTGAGTCTAAATTAACAAATCTTTGCACTCAGCCCATTAAAACCCTTGAAAATACCATTTTGATCTAGAGTTAGCTGAAGCAATTGTTGATTGAAAAATACGGGCAAACTTATGGGTAAAATCATGCATTGTGTTCATCTTTGTGAGTGTGAGTGTTGCATTTGATTCCGAATCTTTAAATTTTGAACCCTTGTATGTCAATACGGAATCATCTTTTGTGTGAGGGCATTTGAACACGTTTGTGGAGCTTGAACTTTTATTTGAAGCAAGTATTGTGAGCTTCATATTCTTTGATAATGGTTAGTCACCACGTGAATCATTGAGTGCACAATTGATCCTTGCATAAGTAAGTTGAGTATTTTTGTGTTTATTCATGATTGATTCTTATGTAGACTGTTTAAGACATCCTTTTTGAAATGCTGAACTTGAGTTTATTTGAGGACAAGCAAAAATTTTAGTTGGGGGTGTTGATGAGTCCACGTTTTGGACTCATTTAGGGTTTTATTTTAATATATTTAGTGTCCTCGAATGCATATTTTATGCTATCAACTGATATAAATCCTTGAATATCAAGTATTTTTATTGAGAAACAAAGCATGGGCACTAATGAGAAAGAACAACAAGGCAACTAAAAGAAAGAATAAAAGAAGGCTTGAGGATTGCCTAACACATTCGGCGAGTACTCGAACACCATTGATCTCGCCTAATGTTCTAGTGTGCAAAGTCTTGAAGGATAAATTAAGTTGTTGATAACAAAGAGAAGTCGGCGAGTCACCGAACGATTCTGCAATGCAGTATTCTATCGCCCAAAGTTACAAACCCTGAAGATGCTGAAGGCCAAAAGCAAAAGGCGATGAAATGGACCAACGGGCAGATCACGATCCTGAATTACTGTGCCGAGTGGACCTTCGCATCAGATTTTTGACAAACTATAAATCCATGTAAACAATTTCATTTAGAGAAATAGCTAACACTTTTATTATTATCAAGTTTTTTCCATTTTGAATAGAGAGTGAGAACTGAGTTTATAGACAATATTTTCCCTTAGCTTTTAAGATTTGAAGATTTCCATTTTTGAGAAATCGGTAGTGGGTATTTAAGATTATTTATCTTAGGTCTTTGTAATGACAATATAAGTCATACCCGGTTGATGAAAATGCAATTCGGTATTTATTTATTTCTTTTTACTATGTCTAGCTAAAACCCTAATTCTTGGGGTGTGATTATGGGTTTATTTAGTTGTTGGGTATTGCTATTTGATAGTCCAAATGTTGCTGTAAAGTATTTTTATTCTGTAATTATGGCTTAATCTTAAGATTTATAGTTGCAAATGCAACTCTACCTTCATGTTTTTGGCTTGCTGGAGAGAGAGGTTTGAAAACAAAGATTATTGAATTGATGGTCTATGGGTATTAGGTGTTCATGTGTCGAGAGAGTGAATCCTAAATCCATTTCAACACATTGAGCTCGAGAGATTGAATAAACTAAAGTGAAGGTTGTTCTTAATTGCGGCTTATTCGTGTTCGAGAAACCAATTTTATTTGGGGTAAATTGTTCGAGGAAGTTTATCCCCACTAAAGTCTAGCTTAACAACTGATTTACAACAAATCTACAATCAATTGCAATTATCCAGTTTTCTACCTTAGCCCATAATCTTATCACATCCCATGAATGTCGTCTCTATACTTGTTTATTCATATTGTTTGTTTTTGTAAGTGTTAATATCAACTAAAATATCCCCTATTATTTTACACTTGTGTCACCTAAAAGTTGAGCTATGCTTTTATTCGTAAATATTTTAGCCAAGATTGACTTGAACATATTCTCACTTGGCTATTGATTCTCAAAAGCACTCCCTGTGGGAACTATCCCAACCCTTGTTTGGTTTATATTAGTACTCACGATCGTTGGCACTTGAACTGGAAGTAGTTTCTTGATATGTGAAATTACATCCGAAGTAGCTCTCTCTATAGACTGACTCCTCCACAAAACGTTCACTGAAGCGGCTTCTATATTCCTTAACCTTCGAATGTGACGATCAAGAATATAAACTGGAATCTCCTCATATGTGAGACTATCTTCCCAATCACACTTTTTAAAGGTACTATTAATGCCGAATCACCCACACATTTCTTCAAATATGAAATGTGAAAGAATTTATTATCCGTTGCTAGTTCTGCTGGAAACTCTCGCTCATAAGACACATTTCCAACCCTTTTTTAAGGATCCTGTAAGGACCATACATGTCATGACCCTAGCCTACCCCCCCCCCCCCGAAGCTACATGGCGTACAAGACTCAGAAAAGCCTCATAAAATCCTCATAGCATTCATACCATTCGATATAAGGAAAATGCTACGGAATTAAGACTTTTCTTAAATCCATACAATAAAAAAACATTTAAAACATCGGAAGTTTATTAGTCTCACATGGCCATCTAAAAACAATTCTTGAAACAAAAGTAAGGTCACGACCCTTTACAATCAAAACCTTAACAAATGTCTACATAAAAGAAATGGAACATCAAAGTACTTGTCCTCGAATCCATGAGGACATACCAATAGTTTTGGAAGAACTCAATCCAAACTTCAAATAGAGAGAATCAACTCAAATACCGGAACCTACACTTGTAGAAAATAGAATAATATGGGTTAACACATTTAATGTACTAAGTATGATAGCCATGAAAAATCGATGCTTAAAAAGGACATTTTGGTTAAAACCATGCATATGCCAACTTTGAGAAAACTTTATGAACATAAGTAAAGGAGGCATAATATACAAACATAACCCACATACAAGTCATTTCATCACATTAGAACATAATTAACATATAAGTCATTTCATGACATTAAGCTTTCACCTCAAGTAACTCTCAAGCTAAACTTTATGCAATAAATGAATAGCATCCCATACCACCACCACACTAAGTACCACATCAAGGCCACCAAAAGTGCCATCCTTTAGACAATACACATACATAAGGAACATAAACATTTCATAAGTCATATCAACACATTAGGACTATCATCTTTGGAAACCCTAAGTTGTATTTGTGCAATGTATGAATAGCATCTCATACTACTACTCACACTACGTACTCCTTTGAAGACACCATAGACAAGACACATTCATATTCAATAAGTCATGACAAGGAAGTAACTCATAATACAATCCAAGTAAGGCATGCATCATTACATTAAGTACACAAGTCAACATTCTTCACTAGCTTCATTAAGAGCATATTCATTTCATTTAACATTGTAACATAGAACACACAATGACTACTCTCAAAGCATACTTTTGCAATGCATGGACGGCATCTCATACTACCACCCACACTTAGTAGTGCATTCTTGAGAAGCCATAGTTTATTATCATTTTTTTTTTTGGGGGGGGGAGGGGGGTAAGTCTTAACCGACATAGACCATGTGAGAAATTCATGGAATCACAGTGTCACCCTCACGTGATAAGCGATTTATACTTGCCTAAGGTAGAACCATTACTTTTAGCTTAGGTGGATCCACTAGCAAATATCCTATTTGTGCACATAGTTATGGGATGGAGATTTTCTACTAGATACCCCACCTCAACTCACAAATGAGCATCCATCCAAAGAGATTGATAGAAACTTCATCCATTCTTCATTTATGAGTGTGTATGTGAGAATAACCTTTCACACATATCATCATCATTCATGTGTTAAATTGAGAAATAGTCTTTCAAAAAATAACACAATAGCATTATAAACATGATCATAAAACTATCATTGAAATAACACACATATACTTCACATCATGATCCTTCATAGGTCCTTCAAGAAATTTCCCTCCAAGGTCATACATCACAATCCACACATCTAATATACTACAAAATATAAGGGAATTAACATGATCAATCACTAATTCAACATAGACATAAGCAATTAAACACATTTTCATGATCAATTGATTTCTAATAAGAATTCACAACTTAGGGTTTTGAGGTAGACATGGGTTCATAGGATAAAATCATCTTAATTCACCATTAAAACATCAATTAAACCATGATTCATCACTTAAATTTCTTTTGAAACCATTTAAAATTGAACACATGCATAGATTGAAAACCCTAGGTTTTTGAAATTGGCTCCTTGAAAGAAACTAAGTCAAGGATGAAGACTACCATAACTTTAGAGAAAAGTTCCACACGAAATTGAAGAACTTAGCTGCTCCTTGACCCCTTAGAATCGACCTTGATGTTGCTCTTCAATGAAGTTTCTAGAGAGATGATATTTGGAGAGGTGGGTTTCTAATTTTGGGAGTTTTGAAATAATGAAGTCTAAAAAGGAGATTAATACCTTTAAAACCCTTAAAATACCTTAATGACTCAATAATAACTGTCCGCCAACTTAACTAAACTAAACATAAATTTACTAAACCATCCATACACGAGGGCAAAAATTGACAGATTGCAAAGGTGATCTACGACCCATGACCTACGAACCGTAGGTGGGGTGATGCCCCGTACGCAGGTCCATGGTTTGGGGATGCAACTCATCATTTTATCCCTTGACCTACGTACCAATCTCACGTGGAGTCGATGGATATACTATCCATAAGTCCCATCCGAGGTCATCGATTTTTGGCAACTTTTTGGTTTCTTGGGGTCTTGGGGGTTAGGCTTTGGGATCCTCTTCAAGGACCCCTTGGGTGGCCCTTGGAGTGTCATATCTTTACTTTTAACCCCTAAACCCCTCAACATAAGCTCGAGAAGACATTCTACCATATGAAACCCCACAATAAACTCAAAAAAAAAAAACTCGTTAGGTTGTAGTTTCACTTACATTTTAACGGGTCGTTACTTTACATATCTAGGAATGATCTCCCTTTCTTACCATATCTTATCATCCCATTCATAGGTGACACTTTCAGGAAAATCAAATCATCAATTTCGTACTCTAAGTCCCTTCTCCTTACATTTGCGTAGGACTTCTAACATCCCTGAATTGTCTTAAGTCAATCTCTGATGAGCTGAAATTTTTCCATAGCCTCATGAACCGAATATTTATTAATAAATGCTACTTCACCTACTTCAACCCAACAAACTAGAGATCGACATCTATGCCCATTTAAGGCCTCATAGGGGGCCATTTAAATACAAGAATGATAATTATTTTGTAGGCAAACTCTATCAGAGGTAGATGATCATCCTAATTACCCTTGAAATCGATCAAGCAAGCTCTCAACATGTCTTCTAAGGTCTAAAGGTTTGCTCTGCCAGACAATCTGTCTGCAGATGAAATGATGTACTAAGATTAACCTGACTACCAAGACCTTTATGAAATGATATCCAGAAATGAGAGGTAAACTGAGGACCTCTATATCAAATGATCGACAAGGGAACCCCATGAAATATGAATATCTTATTAATGTAGAGTTTATCATAATCCTCCGTTGAATATGTAGTCTTGACTGCCAATAAGTGAGAGGACTTAGTAACCCTGTCCACTATCACCCAATTGGAGTCATGTTGTCTGCAAGTGGAAGTTAAACCCGTAATGAAATCCATGTTTATCTCTTCCCACTTCCATGTAGGATTGTCCATATCTTGAGTCATACCTCCATGTTTCTGATGTTCTACCTTAACTTGTTGACTATTAGGGAACTAAAACACAAAATCTCATATATCCCTCTTCGTACCGTTCCACCAAAAGACTTCCTGCAGATCATAGTACATCTTGGTGGCACCTGGATAAATAGAATACCTATAGGCTCTGCTGCCTCAAATCACCCATCTTAGGAACAAATAAGGGACCTGGTAACAAAGTACAACATCTCCCCATTGGGAGAAAACCTCAACTTTCTGCTAATGAGATGCACTTACCAACTAGATTAATATAGGATCACTGCCTTGTTTTTCCTTAACCGCCACTACCAATGAAGATTCAGATCTATTCTAATCAATCACACCACCATCTGACATATCTTTTAAGACTACCTCCTATGCGAAAAAGTCGGTAAATATCTTTTGATATTTATTTCTTTTCTTCCTTAACATGTGCTACATTATCCATAGACAGTCTGCTAGTAGCATAATCTACTACATTGGCCTTACCAAGATGGTAAAGAATATTCATGTCATATTACTTGAAGAATTCAAGCTATCTCCTTCTGCAAAGATTCAAATCTTTATGGGTGAATACATATTATAGACTCTTATGATTTGTGAACACATATACGTGAACACTATATAAGTAATATCTCCAAAAGTGTAGGGCAAATACTACGGCTACAAGATCGAGGTCATGACTTGAGTAATTCTTCTCATGTACCTTAAATTGTCTAGAAGCATAAGTTATGACCTTATCTCACTGCATGAACACACAACCTAGGCCGACCCCGAATGCATCACAATAAATCACATAACCATCTAAACTAGCCGGTAGAGTCATTATCGGAGTTGTAGTCAACCTAGTCTTTAGTTCTGAGAAGCTTTTATCACAAACATATAACCACTAAAACTTGAACTTTTTCAGAGTCAAGTTGGTCAATGGGGAAGCTATTGATGAAAATCTTTCAAAAACATCTCGTATAATAACTAGCCAAAACCAAGAACCTTCAGATATTCTTTGGAGATGTGGGTTTGGTCCATTGTTTCACTGCCTCTATTTTCTAAGAATACACTTAGATTCCTTCGCTAGACACCACTTTACCAAGGAAAGTGACTAAGTACATCCAAAATTCACATTTGTCGAACTTAGCAAATAATTGGCGATCCTTGAGAGTTTGTAGAACAACTCTCAGATGAGTTGCATACACCTCCTCATTCCAAGAATAAATGATGATTTCATTAACAAAGACGCTAACGCACAAGTCTAAATACTGTTTGAACACCATGTTCATTAATTCCATAAAAGTTGCAAGAGCATTAGTTAGTCCAAATGACATAACTACAAATTTATAATGACCATACCGAGTTCTGAAGGTTGTCTTCAAAATGTCACTATCTCTGACTCTGGGCTAATAATAGCTGAATCTGAGGCTTATCTTTGAAAAATAATTAGCACCCTAAAAATGGTCGAACAAGTCATCACTCCCGGGGATAGAGTACTTATTCTTGATTGTGTTTTTTTTTCAACTGGCGATAGTTAATGCACATTGTTAGAGAATCATCTTTATTTTCATGAATAACACTGGGCACCCTATGGAGAGATACTGGGTCTTATGAGGCCCATATCTACAAGGTCTTTCAATTTATTTTTCAATTCCTTTAGCTAAGTTGGAGACATTCCGAATACCCAGCGTATTCGGAAGGAGATCAATTTCGATTTTAATTTCCCTTTTAGGAGGAACTCCGGGAAGAACTTCTAGAAATACTTATGGAAACTCATTTAATACTAGAACTGACTTAAGAGTTGGATTTTTGGAGTTTGAATGCTTAACCCGAACAATATGATAGACATACCCTTTAGAAATCATCTTTTTGGCCTTAAGATAAGAAATAAATTGACCCATCGGAACTGAGCTACCACCTTTCCATTCTAATACTGGCTCGTTTGGAAAATGAAACCAAACGATCCTAGTTCTACAATCGACTGAGGCATTATAGGAATGTAACCAATCCATGCCTAGAATAATATTAAATTCTACTATTTATAACTCTACAAGATCTGTGAGGTGACTTTCTGAGAGGCTTTGACAGGGAAATTTATGTATACCCGTCTAGCTATAACTAGGTCACCAACTAGAGTAGAGACTGAGAAGGATTCTAAAAGAGTTTCTGGAATAACACCAAAGTTTACTACTATATAGAGAGTTACAAATGAAAGATAGCTCTTGGATCTAACAATGCATAAATATGTAAATGAAAGACTTGTAACGTAGTAGTGACCACATAAGGAGAATGTTCCTGGTCATGGTGAGCCCTGGAGAGCATCAACCTATTTTGGCGTTGACCACCACTGTACCAGATGACACACCCTGCTAAGTTGGGTAACCTTCTGGTGCTGATGGAGCTGTAGACTGAGCCCTATTTTCTAACCTCCTTGCCCCTACCTAGTAGAAGGACAATTCTTCAACCTATGACAAGACTTACCACACCCAATGCATCCTTTCTTACCTACAAGACACTCGTGTGGCCACACTTTGGACAAGTTCGGTAGATCTTGTTACCTTAATTACTCCTCTGAGACATAGATCCTGGTGTCCTACTTTATGGATCCTATTGAAGCCTAGAGTATGGAGCACTAGATGATGAAGGTGTTCGAGATGAAGAACTCTGCTGAAATTGTGAGAGATTTCCACCACCCGATTTATGCAGAGAGTATTCATAGTTCTCTGTTCTAGCTTTCTTGTTGTCCTTAGACATTTTCCAAATCTTATCTCCCTCCCTGTTGAGCATGAGTCATGATCCTAGAGATATTTATATCTTATAACAACATAGAATTCTTGCACTATGTCTTCATAAACTTGGATACCCCGAATAGAAACTTACTCATTTGTGCCCTTGGATCGGCAACCATGTGTGAAGCATACCTTGAGAGCTAGGTGAACTTAAGTCAGTACTCTTGGACTGATATTGAACCTTGTCTCAAATTCATAAACTCTTGATCTTTAACCTCCCTTAACTCCCTCGAGAAGAACCTCTCCAGAAAATCTCCAGTCATAAAATCCCAAGTCACGAAAGCTGCATCCACATCCCTATTTGTTTTCCACTAAGTGAATCAAATGTGAGCTACATCCTTAACTGGTAGGATGCCAAATCTACCCTATCATTTCCAGTCACTTTCAGCACTCCAAAGAATTCTAAACCTAATCAATAAGGTTCTAGGGGTCCTCACCCACTTGCGACCCCAAAAATAATGATGGATTCATCCTAAAAAAATTGAAATCTAGTTGTAGTTGACCCAACATTGGTATTAGTAGGAGTTGGTACCTACTGATTTTCCTGGTTGGAAACACTCTGAGCCAAAAGTTGAATCACATTCCAAAACTCTGCATTTGAAACCTCATAGTCTTGGAGTGGAGGAACTACGTTAGTGTTATGGGCATTAGCATTCCTTGTATAAGCACTACGATGAGGCATGATCTGAAAAACATAACGACAGATTAGAACGAGAAGTTAGATTATAACTCACTCATGATAAGAGTAGCAGGAACGTGAAAATTTATTTTCTTAAACACTTTATAGCCTCTTTCATTAGACGTGGTGCACTTCACACCAAAGAAAAGGTCTCTACTTAGTGTGGCTTTCAGACATTCTAGGACTCTTAACCCTAATGCTCCAATACCAAGTTAGTCACACCCCGAAGCTACCCCCTAAACGTAAACACAAAACATTGGATCACGACTGACCCCAAGCTAACCCTGAGGTAGCATATCATAAGCAAAACTGAATATAAGTATGAAAGACAAACTAATGTGGAAGCTAAATCATGATATAACTAATAGAGAGGAATAACAAAAACTAGTTTTAGTAAATAAATAATCAATAAGAGTTTTCTGATACTTAAAAATCACTCAAATGCTAAAATTAAATCAAAAACTATGTCTTGAAAAGCCTCTTACTGACTTGAGTTGTTGGACGTGTCCCAGCTAACCCTAGAAAATTGAAACTGAAATAAAATACTGAAATAGAAAACATGTACATTGGGCTCGAAGTATTAGGACTTACCACTGAAGTGTTGAATAAGGATCGGGAACCAATCTATGCGTGATTTAGATGCTGAGTACCTAAACCTACATCATAAAAGGATGTAGCGCAGAGTAGGTGTTACTACTTGGAATGTAATGTATACAGGATATAGAATATAACTAAACAAACATCTAAGTTGAACAAAGCATAACCAATCAATGACATAATCTGAAGAATGCAAATACTGAATTATAACCTAAATGAACTGAACTGAATTCAATGACCAAGTATTGATTATTAACATGACATGCTCAGAACTGAAAATCTGGTTAAATGAACTAGAGTCTGACTATAGTAGCTACTAGTAACCAACATAAACACTACGTGAGCTAACCGTGGTGTCTGATGTATACACACCATCGAAGGGCACGATATACTTTGTCAGGGGTATAAAGGCATGACTGGTGTAATCACTAAAACTAATGCCTACATAGGGGACTTAACCTATGGGGGCACGTAGTTATAGGACTGTGAGGGTACGTTGAAACCCTTGTTCTTTCGCTGCTAAGCCTAATCTCAACTGAATAAGTATATCTAACACACATAACTAAAATTCTAAAATGTTGAATAGCTCAAAATACTAACATGCAAATTTGAGAATATAAAAATTATATATTGATAATGTGACATTCAAAAACTGAAGCATGTATATCTGTTTAACTGACCTAGCATGTGTAATTCATGAACTAAGAGAATCTATACAAGTAGGGTTATGAGTTTCATGCAAAGAGCTATTTCGATTTAGGATGCTACAACAACTAAATCAAAAGAATTATCCAAGCTTTTAGATACCCTAGGTTTAAACAAATTATAGAGAATCAAAAATACGACTGAATTCTAGGACCCACTAGATTAAAGGAACCCACTAGTAGATCTCACATACCTAAATCTTTCTATTTTTAGGCTGGAAATAAAGAAAATATGGTTTGTGTTCTTTAAGGGTTCAGTCAACTCTTTCTCCTATTTTCTCTGAGTTTGATGATTTTTGGTAAATGAATTGCTTAGTGTAAGTTCTAACTAAGTTACTAGTCTTAAACTAACTAAAATTACGTATTTTAGGGATTAAACGACGTAGTTTAGGTGTCTAACGCAAAGAGGAAAAGGCCAAAAGGACCCTAACTTAAAATCTAACGAGGCCATCGACAGGACTGACTGATGGACCGTAGATCGACTGACGGCCCATCCTGTTAGTCGTCATCATCCTTTAAGAGAGTTGGAATTTGTGGTATGAACCACGGACCTCGACCATGGACCATGGTCCCACCTACGGTCCGTAGGTCCTCCGTTGGTCAAGACTTTGACTGAAAATTCTGGGGGGTCTGGGTGGGGAGTTGACATGACCAACCATGGATCCTCCCTATGGTCTATAGTTCAACCTACGGTCTCTATATGGCCTCCATCTTTGGCACCTGCTACTTCTGAAAATCTAAAATTTTGTCCTTTTCTTAAATTCAGGGTGTTTCAAGATTATTTTGATCTTTCCAATACTTTCAATTTGAAACAAGTGTTATCAATAACAATGGAGTGAATATTTCTATAATCTAAAATTTAATGAAAAGCTTAACTAATGCAATTCAATTTTAAAAGGGTTTGAACAATGATCAGGTAAAGTCCGGGGTTGCAGCTTACTTTAGGAACCATGCATATTATCTTGTTAAATGGATATTACTTAATCGATGAATAAATGATTATAGGGTTAATTATATTATTATGGTCTCCCAACCTCTAATCGCCTATGATAAATAGCATACTAACTACATCATTGAGCGGCGATAGGCTGGACCAATTACCGTGCACTACAATTTGGTCATGTCTAGTAACCAAGCACGGTCTCTAGATATATCCTTATCTTAGATACAAATTAACTCTAATTTTTAAGACAAAATCATGCTCCTTATGCCCCACGTTCTATCCTCTTATTGCTCTCCTGAGTTCAATTCAACAAGATGTTTATTTTAGTGGTGATCAAGCACGAAATGTGAAAACAAGGACATAAGATTGATTCATATGGTGATTAACTTCAATCCATAACTTCAATAAAATACAATCATCAAGTAGCCAAAGCCCTAGAACTAGGGAAATTTTCTACTCATAGTAAGAATTTGATAATACAATGTTTAAATAACATAAAAAGATTGAAAATAAAAGAGTTTACGAATGAACCCTACGAACAGATGAAAAAGCTCCAAAAGTCGTTGTTCTTCAAAACCCATAAAATGAATAATATTATGTAATAAAATTCTAGTATGTTTATATTTATTTGAGTGCGGGCAAATCTGGAAATTTGCTTCGCGACACTGAGTGATCCCTCAAATCCAGTCCTTGGCCATCCTCACTTCTCTGCAGCGAGGTTCCATTACTGACTTTTCTGTCACAACTTATAATTTGCGAACAAAGAATAAAATCTCTCTCTGTGACACGGAGGGGTTACAAATCTTTCTTGATCTTCATTTTTTGTTCTTCTTTCTTGTTGGTCATTTACTTGGATCCTCTTGTGCTTCCCACCGCCTGTTTCAGCACTCATTTCTTTATTTACGCTTACTACAAAACTAATCATGTTGGTTAGTCAATATGAGCACATATGACTCGTCGCTACTATAAATTAGTAAAGCACGATACCAAACTTGGCCAAAAAGTAGGTGTTATTTGGTCCTTAGTCATATAAATGTGCCTAAGATCATGATCCTGCAATAATTATGTCATCGATATACACTTTAATAATAAGAAAATCTTTTCATGATGACTTTAAGAATAAAGTGTTGTAAATTTTTCTTCTTTTGAATCCACTGTCAAGAGGAAACATGGAAATATTTTCATACCATGATCAATGAGCATGTTTCAATTGATTAAGAGCTTTGTCCAATTTGAGAACATTATTTCAGTTGATCAATTTCTGCAAAAATTTGTGGCTTCTTCACATATACTTTTCCTACAAATACCAATTTAAAAAGCACTCTTCACATCCATATGATACAATTTGAAAGCGATGATGGCTTCAAATACAATAACTATTATGATTGCCTCCATCCTTGCTATAGGGGAAAATGTCTCGTCATAGTCAATGTATTCCTCGTTGTTATACATCTGAACCACTAATATAAATTTGTTCCTTGTGATTACACCTTAGTCATAGGTTTGTTTTTGTACACCCACATAGTCCCTATGATAGTTCTATTAGCTGGGAAAGGAATCAAGGGTCATATCTTGCTTCGTTCAAACTGAGGCAACTCTTCTTGCATAGAATATATCCAATCAATATCCTTCAAGGCTTCCTTGAAATACTTTGTCTTAGTACATGATCTGAGTGGCCGAGAATGCAACTAGATTTCTGGTTTTGGATCTAGAGTGCATTCCATAATCTAAGGGTGAGATGAGATTGTACATTAGATGGAATGCTTTGTTCATCCATCCTTAATATATCCTCAACTTCTGAGCTTGATATGTTTCTACATCTTTACTTCTAGAATAAGAATTCGCAAGCTAAACTGAATCATTTTGCTAAGAATTGTCTCGAAGACCAGGTCCCTCATTAGGTTCATCAGCTTCATCAGCTTCTTCATGATCATTTCCTTCCTGGATAAAATTATCTTCAGTAGCTTTCTCATTTAGAATGTTCCTCTGTATCTGAAGCAACTCTTCAATCTCAGGTTCGTATTTGTTTTTCAAATTGTCACAAAATTTGTTTAAGAATAATAGAGGTGATTCTTAGGGATTAAATTATTTGGTTACAATAGTTAGCTTATTCTCTCCATGTAGTTATAACACTATTCTCTTTGTGTAATATACAAGTTATTCTCAATAAGTTATAATTAACATGGTATCAGAGTCAATGTCTAAGTTGGTATTTTGTCTTCGCTAGAAGTCACTCTGACTTCACCAGAATCAACTATAGTTTCACCAAAAATGATTGAGAGTTCCAAAATTTCTATCACCACCCACTTGAGAAGTATATACTTCTCACTATCATAAACCTTTAGATCTTGATCGCTAGAAGTTACTCGTCTGATCCACACGTTCCATCAGTACCCTTTCTAGTGAGACTGCAGTAGTGGTACTGCATTAGAAATTCGATCTGCTTGTTGTTCCAATGTCGCACTTACATTTCTAGAAAGTATTTTATGGGTTTTTTCATCGGACTATGATTTGAGAGAGTTTCCCATTTTTGACCAATAATTTGGTGGTCTCTCTATGTCGGGCAGCATCTGGTAGTATGTTGACATCCTTTTTCTAGCAATTTCTGCTAATATTTGTTGTTATGATTTCACTTGTGTCTTAAAATTTTTAGCATTGGGATTTTGCTATAACATTATCAGTTTTTTCTCTTCAATAAATAGTTTTACTTTGATCTTTATAGGATGATTTTCTGATTTATCAAGAGTTAGGTTTTAGTCTTTGATTAATTTGATAGCTAGCCTCGAGAGGAATTGGTGTGGGGAAGAACAATTTCTTTGTTTATTGTTCCAAAATAGGTTATTGTCTATCTTGAGTATTGTCTGATTTTAGGATATAATTTTGTTGGACTTGTTGGTAAATGAGTGACTATAATACGAGAATTCAAAACTCTAAAGTTTTTGGTGCTTGTAGTCCATTATACGAAAAATTGGTCCTAATTTCAGCGGGGAGTTTGCTAACTTCTCTGAATACCAGAAAAAGATCAGAGGAATCCACTTCAGTTAATTCCTTTGTTGAATCAAATAAAACATGTCTTATCACCTCTTCAAAGAAATGAGTGATTTTATTCAGGTGCCACAAATCACATAATAGGTAATCCTAATATTTTTTCTTCCTTTCAAGCACACAAAGAACCCTCTCTGGTTATAATAGCTTATATATCAACTTGCATTAGTGTTGGATATGGGAAGGTTAAACCAACATCTTTTATTACTTTGTCATATGTATTAAGTCTACCAAAGTTGGCCTTTAATTTGGTTTATGTTAGCAAAGTTACCAGAGACCTTACTTGTTATATATCGTTCTTTCTCGATCATTGTTTTTTTCATGATCTTAAGACGAATTAGGTTATTGGTAAACGATGTGTATTTGACGGTCTCTACATCCTTGATGAATGAAAGCCTCGGTTTGTTGCATGCTCTAGTGTTGTGTCTCTATTTGTTGTCGATTGGGGCATCTTCTCTACCTCTATTAAAGAAGTTGTGTCCTCAATTCCAGAATATTTCTTCATTAGAATGTGAGTCATGCCGATTTGCAAAACATCATCACAGTACACTTAGTCCAAGGGTTAATAAGAGAGTTGAGTCATATTTTGAGTTAGCTCATTATGATGTTTTGGGACCTTGCCCTGTTGTTTCCAAAACTAGGTATAAGTACTTTGTTAAGAGTGTCAATGGTAAAGAATATATGCCGGAATTGTTTTAGTCGTATATGAGACAAATGGTATTCTCCATTAGTCTTCATGCGTTGATAAACCTTCTCAAAATGGATTTTCTGAAAGGAAGAATAGACAATTACTTGAGATAGCTCGAGCACTTTTGTTCCAAATGAAGGTTCCTAAACAATTTTGGGCATGTGCAGTCTCTACAACTTATTTTCTGATTAATTGCATGACATTTATTGTGCTTGCTGGTAATGTTCCCTACTATGTTATATTTTCAAACAAGTCTCTATTTCCGGTGGAACCTAAGATATTTAGAATCACGTGTTATATTCAAGATGTTCGACTATCTATTACCAAGTTGGATCCCAAGGAATTGAAGTGTGTGTTTCTGAGCTATTCTCGGCTCCAAAAGGGTATTGGTGTTATTCTGTTGAACTTGCTAAATATTTGGTGTCAAGAGATGTGGTATTTTCGGAGACTACACCATTCTTCTGTGCACCTCTGGAATCTACAAGTTAGGGGGGAAAGATGAGTCGCTAGTCTATCACGTCACCCGTGTTTTTACAAAAGAATCAAATGGTGTCCCTCCATCTCTCATTTCTTCTATTATGGACCAATTGACTATTATTTTGGAATCTCCTTCTCCATCTGATGGGGCAAGACCGCCAATTCTTCAAGTTTACTCAAGGAGGCGAGAGGCTAATGATACATGTCCTGCACAAGTTCCTTTGTCATAAGATACTCATTCTTCTGATCCTCCACAAGATCTTGACCTCCCAATTGCTCTTCGCAAAGTTATCCATAGTTGCAAATCCTCATATTCCATTAGTAATTTTGTTTCCTATCTCCACTTGTCCTCTACATCTATATATTTGATTGCTTCTCTAGGCTCTATTTATGTACCAAAACAATGAAAGGGGTCTTGAATCATCTTGGGTGGTCTGATGTAATGCTTGATGAAATAAATGCCTTAGAGGAAAACCACGCGTTGATTTAGTTGATTTACCCAAGGGAAAAAATTCAGTGGGATATAAATGGGTCTTCAAAGTTAAAGTTAATCCATATTGATCTACAGAGAGACTTAAAGCCAGAATTTTAGCTAAAAGGTATGTTCAAACATATGGGGTGGATTATTCAGACACATTCTCCCGGTCTCCAAACTCACATCAGTCCGTTTGTTCATTTATTTAGTTGCTTCCGAGAATCTTCCTTTACATCACTTAGATATCAGGAATGCATTTTGTCATGGTGATCTTCAAGAAGAAATGTATCTGGAGCAATCACCTGGTTTTATCGCTCTGGGGGAGTATGGGAAAGTCTATCATTTGAAGAAGTCCTTGTATGGATAATCAGAGTCCCCGAGATTGGTTTGGCAAGTTCATTGAGGTAGTTCAGATTTTTGGTATGAAAATGAGAAAATGTGATGACTCAGTCTTTTACCGACAATCAACATCTGACACTATCCTCCTTGATGTATATGTTTATAGCATTGTCATCATTGGAAGTGATTATGTGGAGTCTCTTCCATCAAATATTTCTTGCATAGTAGGTTTTATACAAAGGACTTGGGTCCATTGAAATATTTTTGGGGTGTATAAGTAAACAGAAGCAACAAAAGAATTTTTCTATCTCAGAAAAAGTATATTCCTAACCTGCTTGCAGATATCGGAGATTTAGCAGCCAAACCCTGTAGTACTCCAATGGTTCCCAATGTGCACCTTATGAAAAATGATGGTGTTCTTTTGATAATCCGGAGAGATATAGAAGGTTGGTTGGGAAGTTAAACTACTTTTTATGACTCCTACGAATATTGATTTTGCGGTAAGTGTTGTTGGCTAGTTCATGAGTGCACCTACGATCAAACATTGGGAAGCTTTAGAATAGAGCCTATGTTATTTGAAAGGAGTTCCTAGGCTTGACATATTGTATAATAATCACGGTGATACTCATATTGAGTGTTTTGCAGAGACTGGATCCAAGACTGATAGAAGATCTACTATAGACTATTGTGTTTTTGTTGGAGGCAACCTAGTGACATGAAGGAGTAAGAAGCAATGTGTTGTATCTCGATCAAGTGAAGAATCTGAGTATAGATGTACGTCACAGTCTACATGTGAGATTATATGGATACATCATCTTTTATCTGAAATTGGGTTGAGACATCATACCCCAGCAAAACTTTGGTGTGATGATAAAGTTGCTCTTCATATTGCCTCAAATCTAGTGTATCAAGAAAGAACTAAACATATTGAGGTTGATTGTCATTTTATTCGTGAGAAGATTCAGGAGATCTTGATTTCCACCATTTACGTGAAGACATGAGAGTAACTAGTTGATTTGTTTACAAAAGCGTTTAATGGAACTCGAGTTGATTACCTTTGTGCCAAACTGGACATGATCAATATCTACTTTCCATCTTGAGGGGGAGTGTTACAGAATCTATATCATAATATAGATAGATAGATAGATAATAGAGCTGATTCATAGGTATTAGAATATTTAGTTACCATTGTTAGCTTATTCTCTCAATGTATTTTATACCATTTTTCTCTTTGTGTAATATACAAGTTATTCTCAATAAGTTATAATTTACACAAATCTTTAATTGTTCCAGATTCATTAAAGATTGCATCGAGAATTTCTTTAATGTATAGTGTTGTTTTATTATGTAGTTTGTATGCTTTGTTGGAGGATGACTATCCCACAAACGCTCCTTCATTGCATAGGAGCAAACTTCCATCGATCATCCTTTCCTTTGCTTAGAACAAAGCAATTACAGCCAAAAGCCCTCATATACTCAATTTTGGCTTTTATTGTTCAATAACTCACAAGGAGTTTTGCTTAGGATGGACATTGGTCACATAACATATATTATTGACTGCTTTAGCGCATAAGTTCGTTGGAAGGACAAAATCTGTCATCATAGCTTTCACAATGTCAACCAAGGTTATTTTCTTCCTCTCAACCACACTATTTTGCTGAGGTTTCTTGGGAGTTAAAATTATGATCGGTTCCATGTTCAGCATAAAACCTTTCAACTTTTGGCATTTTCAAACTCAGTGCACGATCTAACATAATCTCTGCAATCTTATAGTGCATCTTCTGGATCATCTTGGCGAATATAATTAGTACATCATAGGTTTCATCCTTGGACTTTAGAAATATAGACTAGGGGAACCTTGAGAAATCATCCACAATCACAAAAATGTACTTCTTTCCACCCCTTCTCCAATCATTAAAGGACCACAAAGATCAATATGGAGTGATTCATGAGGTCTGGTGGTGTTTACTTGCTTCTTTTTCTTGAAATAATACCTGGTTTGGGTTTTTTTTTTACACATGCATCACAAACTTTTTCATCTACAAATTTTATATTTGGAAATCCACGGACTAGGCCATTCGGCACAAATTTGTTCAAAAGAGAAGCACTTACATGGTCAAGCCTTTTGTTCCACAAGTCACCATTTTCACTTTGACCACTAAGACACATGAGATTATCACTACAAGGAGTGTGTAGATCATCAACATACATATTTTTGCATCTCTTTTTCATCAAAATCACATCCCGAGATATCAAGTGTGTAACCACATACTTATTCAAATAAGAACTTGACATCACTGCCTTTGTCATAAAATTGTTAAACGCTTAGTAGATTGTAGTTCGGCCCATTGACATAGTAAACATCTTTAACTGAGTGTTCTATCAGAAAGAATGAAGATAATCAAAAGGAAAAATGAACATAAAGAGAGCTAAAGATATAAAAGGTTACTGCATCTTCTGATCTAATTAGTGATGAAATAACAAGACCTGCATATAAATAGGCTTAGGATAAACTGAAAATACTAAATTCGAGGTCCACTAACCCTCTAATTACTAATTAGCTACTAATCTGCCACAATATCTACACTTGATAAGATAAAGGAAACTAACTAACAAACTCCTAAAGACTTGGTCAAGTATCTTTTGAATCACTTTTCAACAGTCCCCTTGATTCAAAACTGCATACACCAAGTTGACCTCTGAAGAACTTGTGCTTTACTTGCGGAAGTGACTTCGTGAAGATGTCTGCTAGTTGCTCATTTTTATTACAAGACTTCTAAGTAATTTCTTCTGTAGAAACATGACTTCGAATAAAGTTATAGAGAATATATATGTGCTTTGCTCTACTTTTGAATTTTGGCTTCTTCGTCATCGCAACAACATATCTTTTGCCACAAAAACTCTCTGTGAAAGATATTTTTCAATTAACCATATTGAACTTAATCAAAAGATCTGTTACATATTTTCTTTGTGAGAGAAATATTCCATCAACTCCCTGTTTCACCTCAAGAACAATAAAATAATGCAGCAGACCAAAATAAGACATTTAAAAATTCTTCATCATGCAGTCTTTAAATTCACTGACGATAGACTCACTCGAACCCATATATATCGTATCGTCAATATAAAGACATACATCTAGAATTCATTTTTATCTCCTTCTTTATATAAAGAGTAGGCTCATTTTTGCTCCTTTGAAATCCACTCTCCTAGAATAAGAATCAATTTTAAAGTACCGTGGCCGGGGCGCTTGTTTTAAGTCATAATGTGTCTTTTTAACTTGTGATCCTTATCTTCTTTGCCATTAACTACAAAACCTTCGGGTTGTGATACATAAACTTCCTCTTCCAAATCACCCATTTAAAAATGTAGATATAATATCAATTTGGTTCACTGACCAATTAAAGTTAGCTGCCAAGGCTAAGAAAGTTCTCATAGTTTCAAAGCGGGAAAAAGGAGAAAAAGTGTCATCGAAGTCAATACCTAGTTGTTAGGGATGAGCCTTGCCTTGTATTTTTGAATACTTCCATCTGCATTATACTTAGTTCTAAACTCCCATTTGATCCCAATAGTTTTCTCTTCTTTTAGCAAATCTACCAAGTCTCATGTCTGATTCTTTTGAATAGCCATTGACTCTTCTTCTATACCCTTGAGCCATTTATTTTCTTTTTCAATATCTTCAAAGGAAGTATGATCTGAAACAAGTAAAGCAAAAGTACAAGATGTATTATTAGCATTTCTAGAATTTTGTTTCCTATATATTGTTGATCTTCTTAATGGAGTTGTCTCAGTGGAAGGGTTTTCCATTAGTGGGAAGCTACTGGTGCAATTGATGAGGTAGCCAATTGACCTTCCAAAAAAGGAGCTGCTATATACACTTCATCAACATATCGTCCAAAGGCAACAATTGAACGTTTGAACTTTCATTTGTGAAATTAAAGTCCCAACTTGCATCTTCATTAAACACAACATTTCTATCGATTGTAATTTTGCCACTCACTGGATTATATAGCTTATAAGGATTAGATTGTGTGCTATATCCAACAAATATACATTTGTCATCAATATTACATCGATCTTGTGAATATATCAAGACATTAACTATACAATGAAAAGCACGCAAGTAACTTACCTTAGGCTTGTTACCTCTCCAAGCTTCATATGATGTTTGATTAATCATTGCCTTAGTGGGAGAAATATTTAGCAAATAGACCCCAGTGACAACAACTTTAGCCCAAAAACACTTCAGTACACCTTTACCTTCAAGAATGCTTTATACATATCGACAACTGTGCGGTTCTTCCATTCGGCTATGCCACTCTTTTCTGGTGTATAAGGTGATCTGTGCTCTCTCTATATTCCATTTTCCTCACAAAAGGACCTGAATTGTTTTGACATAAATTCACCTCCTCTATCTTTCTGAAGAGTTTTAAGTCTGCATCCACTTTGCCTCTCAACAAAAGATTTAAATTTCTTGAAATTGTCAAAAGTTTCATATTTGAATTTCAAAAAATATATCCAAATCTTCCAACTGTAATCATCAGTAAAAATCCGAAAGTATAGACTTCCCCCAAGGACTCAACACTCATAGGCTCGCACAAACCAGCATGTATCGATTCAGGACAAACAGAAGATCTCCAAGACTTGACTACAGGAAAAAACTTTTTACTTCGTGTTCCATAAACACAACTTTCGGAAAAATCAAGATTCTTAACTTTTGGAGACCAGAAACCATTTCCTTTTGGCTCAATAACTTCAATCTATTAACATTTAAATGACCATAACGCAAATGCCATAATCTAGTTTCATTATCTCTGTTAGGTACCATTGTACACCTCTCGACCATTGAAATTTCTAAAAGGAACATTTTATGGTTGGCCGTTGAAACTTTAGCAATGGTTTTCCCAGGTTAAAAGAAGTAGTTGTCATTAGTTGTCCAAACATCACCGTCAAAAGAAATTGAGTATCAGCTAGGTATTAGTTGTCCAATGCTAAACAAATTATGAGATAGACTAGGAACAAACATCACATCTTTTAAAATCTTAGCATTACCTTCTCTGGTCATAAGTCAAGCATTACATCTTCCTTCAACCTGGATCTTTTTGTTGTATCCAAGCCATACGTCTACATTTTTTGACTAAACGACTCCTTGAACATTGATCTTGTTCCAAACATATAATTTGAACATCCACTGTCAAAAAACCAAAATTTGTTAGGAGTTTCTTTTTAACAATAAAATGCCATGAACAACGTATTGATATTATCATTCTCCTATACAAAGCTGGCCTGGTTATTCTCATCCCTCTGCTTTTGCCAACAATTAACTTCTTTATGACCTATTTTCTGCAGTAGTTCCCAGAAATGTCCTAGTATGTTTCTCTTCATTTGAACGTCCTCTATCGTAGTTTCTTCCTCTAAAACCTCCTTTGCCTCTTCCACAATTTGCAATTTTTCAGGCTTATCTTTTTGTTAAGTGGATTCCCCTTCACTTGGAATGCATGTTCTTCATTTTTTTCATCTGTCCGTAAGAGCCTCTCCTCATGAGCTTACAAAGAACTCATTAGTTCATCAAAGTTATAATTAGACAAGTCATAAGACTCCTCAATCACAACATCAATATGTTCAAACTTTGGAGTAAGACTCCTTAGAAATTTTGCTACAACATTTTCTTCAGATATATTATCACTATAAGACTTCATTTGATTAACAAAAGAAGAAACTCTAGAAAAATAAGTTTGAACAAATTCATTACTTTTCATAGAAAGAGTTTCAAAGTCACAATGGTAAGTCTGCAATTTTAGCGTAATCACCATAGTTGAATCTTAAAATTCCTTCTTCAAAATCTTTCATCGTGGTGAAGATATAGTTGTTGTCACAATTCGTGAAAAGATTGTGTAACGGAATGCTTACTGAATCTGGAAAAGTGCTTTTGTGTCCCTCTTTTTGATCTCTTTCAATTTTTCCATCTCTTCGTCAGAATATACTTGGTACACGAAACCTGCTTCAACAAACTCCTAAACTTCTTGTTATTTGAAAAGAGTTCCCATTTTTATACTCAAAAACTCATACTTTTCAGTTTTCACCAATAAAAATTGGCATGAGGTTCTGATAAGATGACGAAATATCATTTACTGTCATTTTTCTTCTGCTCTCACAGTGCACTTTAATTCTAGAAAGGAATTCTGCTTTTGCTACCAGATCTGTTGGAAAGAAAAAGATCATTAAAAGGAAAAATGAACAGAAAGAGAGCAAAAGAGATTAGAAGATACTGCAAACTTCTTCAAACCTGATTAACGATGAAAGCCATAACACCTGCCTATAAATAGGCTAACCAAGAAACTGAAAATACTAAAATCTAGGTCCAGTAACCCACTAACTACTAATTAGCTACTAATCTATCAGAATATCTAAACTAAAGCAAACTAACAAATAATTAGCTACTAATCTATCAGAATATCTAAACTAAAGCAAACTAACAATCAAAATCCTTGGTCAAGTATATTTTAATCACTTTGAAACACGTTCCATAGACTTGCCAATTTTGCCTAAACCAAGAATGTACTCCTTCTTTCTATTTCCAAATGAGACACCTCCACCTTGAAGTTCCATGAGACAAAGTTTTCAGTTTTCCAGTTATGTGCTTTGAGCATTCATGTGCTTTGAGCATCTACTGTCCACAAACCAACATCAATTGATATCTCCTCCTCTTACCTACATAACAAAATCACTTGCTAGCTTTAGGAGCACTTGAGTTTGAGTTCCCAATAAGTCGACAAAGGTGTAATAAGAGCAATTTTTGTCTTGAAAGGTAGATTTGTTTTCCTCAACTTAAGACTAAGGCCAAGTCTCTTCCACTGCTTGTTCTTCTATTTAGAATAATTAGATATAATTTGTTCATGTCTTTTCCAAGCAAGAAAGTCTTTCTTAAGATTGCCATTTCAAATACAATGAACACATAACAACTTATCCGAAACAGAGACATATTTTTTGTGACAATTTTAAGAAGGGTCTATTTTCAAAAGTCCCAGAACCCTTACACCATTATGTCTCTAACTTGTGAGATTAGCTAGCTTTTGAGGAAGCAGCTCATTTGAGATATATTTTTTCAACAGAGAAGGGTAAGTATTTGAATTGGTACAAAATTACCCTTCTTCCACCTATCGGTCCTAAAATATCCCGAATGTCCACCTTTCGGCTCAAAAATACCCTTATGCCTAACGGATCATACTCATTCGGTGGATGGAGAGTAATATTGTACCAAATCTCCTAGTTTAAGGGTATTTTAAGCCCTTTTCCATTAAACTAATTTGAAATTACTTAATATAAAAGCTCACATGATATACTTGATTTTGAATTTCATAGTAAATTTGAAATTATAAAAATGTTAGGCGTTTAGGGTGTGTTTGGTATGAAGAAAAATGTTTTTCATGGAAAACGTTCTGCTAAAAAATGTTTTCCTAGAAAATAAGTAGATTTTTGAGTTATTTACTCATGTTTGGTTGGTGAGTAGAAAATATTTTTCGAATAAAAAATTTAGTGTTTGATATATGAATGAAAAATATTTTTGAGAAATATCTTTTATTTGTACTAGAGTAGAAAATATTTATTGAAATTAAAAATATTTTTTAAGAACGAACTTAATTTTGTTTGGTGGGGGATGAGCTGGTAGGTGGTTGGCGTGGGGGGGGGGGCTCAACGGTAGGGGTGAAAAATTAAAAATTTGAAGTTGAAAATATGTTTTTAAAAACAAATTTAAAATTTTTTGGGGGGGTGGGGGGCTGGTAGGGGGGGTGGGGGGTCGAGGGTAGGGGTGAAAAAAATGAAATTTTGAAGTCAAATTTTTTTTAAAAAAATAAACTTAAAATATTTTTGGGGGTGGGGGGAGGGGTCCAGGGTAGGGGTGAAAAATTTTAAATTAGAATTTGAAAATAGTTTTATAACAAACTTAAAATTTCTTTTTGGGGGTGGGGAGGTAGTCTAAGGATAGGGGTGAAAAAAAAAATTTAAGTTGAAAATATTTTTTTAAAAATAAACTTAAATTTTTTTGGGGGGTGGGGGCTGGTAGGGGGTGGGTCGGAGTTCGAGGATCGGGGTGAAAAAATAAAAATTTGAAGTAGAAAATAAATTTTAAAAATAAACTTAGATTTTTTTTGATGGGGTGGGCCCTGGTAGAGAGCTGACTTGACGGGGGTGGGTTAGAAAAATAAAAAATTAAAATTAGAAATATCTTTTAAAAACAACTTTAAATTTTATTTTTTTTGGGTGGTGGGGTGGTGGTGGTAGGGGGTTTTGGTAGGGGTGAGGGTGGAGTAAAAAGTTGAAGTTAAAAATATTTTTTAAAAACAAGCTTTAAATTTGTTTTTTGTTTTTTGTTGTGGTGGGGGGGGGGAGGGGTTGAGGCCAGGGACACAAAAAATTGATTTTTTTCAACAAAAAAATTGTAATGTGAAGTTGAAAGAAAGTTTTGGAAAATGTTTTCCTTATGGGAGTCATTTTCCTTAAATTTGAGGAAAATAAGTTGATTTAGAAAACATTTTCAAAAACACTTAACTCAACCACACATGAGAAAATTTGAAAATATTTTTCGGAAATCTTTTCTTTCATACCAAACACACCCGTACTCTCTACACTCTTCCCTCCCCAGCTCTTCACTTGCTGTCTCTTCCATTTATTTATTTTTTTGGATCTTGTCCACCATTTTATTTTTTAAAAAGAATTGACAAACAAGAGAGAGGAAAATAACGATGCAATTCATATAGAAATAATTAATTCAATAAAAGATGACTTAATTCAGAATATATTTACAAATATTACATTTTTCTTCTGTGTACCCAAAATTAAAAAATAAAAGAATAAAAATATTCATTTCTCTTATCCTCACCTTCATCCCATCATGACAATAAATTGAGAGGCGAAGCAAAGATTAGGAGTTTGAGGGTCCTAAATCAATTTGTCTGGGGGTTCACATTTAATATACATAAAAAGAAAATTAATTTTCTAATACAAATATAGAGTCTACGAAAGAGCTAGTGCGCTCGTTCGAACCATAAACCCACCTAGATCTGCCTCTAACAACAATACTAATTAAAAGAATATAAATATGTGATTTCATTTCAACTTTGAGTTCCGAATATCCTAATTAAGGATAAGAGATTAAAAAAAGGAATAAAATTGAAAATGAACAAGACAATTGGATAACTGAGAGAAAATTTTATATTAATGAAAGGAATAATATTTTTAGATGGACAATCAGTCGGGGTAAGTATGAATTTTAGTTTGATCTCCATTAATGAGTTGGGTTAAATTATAATAAATTCGGGTCGATTTAAAATAGGTTAATAGGAAGAAATCATAAAATTAACTATTTTTAATATTATTTTCAAGTGTATCGGGTGAAAATATGAATCATAAGTAGTTTTTATAGAGAAATCGAATTTTTAAAAATATCATTTTTATTATTTATTTGAGAAGTGTTTAAATTTGGATCAATCACATTAAGAAATACAATAAATAAATATTTAATAATTTTACTTTAAGGGAGCTATTAAAAATAAGGGCAAATATGAGTCAAAGGATTAACAGCGAGGTATTTTTGAGCCGAAAGGTGAACGTCAAGGGTACTCTTGGGCCGATAAGTGGATGTAAGGTAATTTTATATCAATTCAAATACTTGAGGACATTTTAGACCTTTCTCTGTTTATTCAATTCTTCTTGGAACCATACCCTTATCTAACTAAGCATTTCTCTATAAGAACATTGAAAGATTCACCTCACAAGTATTTAGCTTATTCTTATGTTCAAGTTGTAGACTATTAGCCTAATATTTTTCCTTTTGAACTACCTTTAAACATCATATTAAACTTTTCTTTATGTTTTAGATTTTCAGCTTCTAGAACTGTCATTTATTATTCCAGTTTAGACTAAAGCAAATGTTTCACAGTGAATAATATCTAGGTTGTTGTTTATCATTTTCACTGGTCCACTTATTAATTAATTCAATCAACAGAGAAGCTAGACTTCTCAATTTTTCAATGGAATAAATATTTAAATTTTATTTAATATCAGAGAGGGTTACCTCTACACGAGCCTCATCATCTTCGGATGTTTCCATAAAGGCAAACATAGAATCAAAGACATCTTCATCATTCCTTTATAGTTAGCATGGAAGCATCCTCTGAACGTTCAAATTCCTCTGAGTCGCTGGGGAAGTTTTCCTGTACAGGAAGAGACTTTGTCACTATACATAGAAAATCGCAAATCCTCTTTTTCACTTATTATTTACCTGGTCCCTTCACTTTTCTTTTTCATCTCCATATTGGACATAGTCTTTGTATTCTAACTTGTGTAGAGGGTAATTTCTAATAAAATGCCCTAGATTACCACACTTATGACACAAGTCAATAGCATTATAGCTGACTTTCTTGAGTTTTCTTTCTTCATAAATTTGCCATGCTTTCTCACAATCTTTTGAAATCTGCGAGGTAAGTAGGCCTTGTCCTCATGATCTTCATGGATATCATTTTAAAAAACTTTGAGAACTAGAGATTTGTCCTACTTTACTTCCTTCTTGGAAAAAATCTTTTTGCTTGTTCAACTCGTCTATTTGAAGATTTCCAATCAGCTCATCCACTGTAAGAACTTCGGGTCCTTTGATGTTGTAATATCATCCACTTTACTTTTCCAACACTTGGGAAGAATTCGGAGTACCTTTCTGGCATGTTTACTTGGATGAATGGGTTTTGCCAACCAATCAAACTCATTTGTGGTGGAGGTAAACCTGGTATGCATCTCTTGAATTGTATGACCCTCCTTCATACAGAAATTTTCATACTGAGTGGTAAGCATAATAACTCTTGACGCATTCACTTGTGTGGGTCCTTCATGAGCATTAAGGTAGACCTAGATCTCTTTGACAGTGTCACACTTAGAGATTCTGTTGTATTCATCTACCTATATACCACACACCAACAACTTCTTTGCCCAATAATTCTTTTCAATCTGTTTCCTATCATCTTCAGTTATTCTTTTTGGGTTTTAGGAAAAGAATTGGTGACTTTTCCTTTCTTCAAATCATGCATACAAATATGTGGACCATCTAGGACGATATCTCATAATTCACTATCGTCAACCATGAGAAAGTCAACATGCAGGTGTTCCACTTACCATATTAAAACTGGACATCAAATCGGGGTGGCCTAGTTGATGATTGTCCTTCCAAATGCAAAGAACATCTATTTCTTTCTTCGGATCCTCTCTCGTTGTTAACCGTGTGGTGAGTCTAAGCAACCAATTGATGAAATATATGTGTTCATTACTAGTCAATGGACTATACCCCTTTACTCAACAAAATAGTGTGTAAAAGCAAAAGTTTAAAATGAGAACCCAAGAGTTTAAGTGAAAACCCCCTTGCTCAAGGAAGCAGAAACTACGACCTGTCTCATAGGATTTCAGCACAACTCCATTAACTTCAAAGAGCTAAGAGTCAGATTACAAACTCTTACAACCTAGCAATAATACTCTTAATACCTTCCCCTTCTGCATAACAACTTTGTTATGTAAAGTAGAGTAATACATGTATTACCCACTACACCAACTACTCAGTCGTTGGAGAAATCAAAACCCAGACATAGCTAACTCTGGCTATAACTTAAAATTATGAAGAAAGACTTGAACTGATCTATTTCTTTTAGAACTGAGGAATAGATCTAACAGTGAATAAGCACATAATTATTTTCTTTAATATTAACTAAAAACCAAGGCTGGATAGCCGCTGAATCTCCCGAACCATCTCCCTCCTTTTTGGTTGTACATCTGTCAAGCTACCCATGGACTTACAGCTAAGAGCATCTGCTACAACATTTGCTTTCCCTGGATGATATAAAATATCAACATCATAATCCTTTAGCAACTCTAACCACCGTCTCTGTCGTAAGTTCAGCTCCTTCTGTTTAAAGATATATTGGAGACTCTTATGATCTGTATAGATGTCCACATGGACACCATATAAATAATGCCTCCATATCTTCAAGGCATGAACCACGACTGCTAACTCCAGATCGTGAGTAGGATAATTCTTTTCATGCTTCCTAAGCTGTCGGAAGGCATAGGCTATAACTTTGCCATGCTGCATTAATACACATCCTAGCCCAACACCCGAAGCATCACAATAAATAACATAGCCGTCTGGTCCCTCCGAAAGAGTTAGGACTGGAGTTGTAGTCAATTTGTCTTTCAATAGCTGGAAGCTTCGCTCACAAGCATCAGTCCACTGGAACTTGGCTGCCTTTTGAGTTAGTCTTGTCAAAGGCGCTAAAATTGATGCAAACTTTTCTACAAATCTCCTGTAATATCCTGCTAACCCCAGAAAGCTGCGTACCTCAGTAGGTGTCGTAGGTCTGGGCCAAGTATTTACCGCCTCAATTTTCTGCGTGTCTACCCGAATACCATCAACTCCAATAATATGCCCCAAGAATGTCACTGAAGTCAACCAGAACTCGCACTTGGAGAACTTAGCATACAACTTCTGGTGCTGAAGCACCCTAAGTACCGTCCTTAAATGGTCTGCATGCTCCTCTTCTGAACGTGAATAGACCAGAATATCGTCTATAAATACAATAACAAACATATCAAGGAATGGTTTAAACACTCGATTCATTAAATTCATAAACACCGCTGGAGCATTAGTCAGCCCAAAAGACAGCACTCTAAACTCATAATGCCCGTATCGGGTCCGGAATGCCGTCTTTGGATATATCAGCCTCCCTTACCCGTACTTGATGATAACCTGACCGCAAGTCTATCTTTGAAAAATACTTAGCACCCTGCAACTGGTCAAATAGATCGTCAATCCTTGGGAGGGGATACCTGTTCTTTACTGTTACTTTGTTCAACTGCCTATAATCAATACACATCCGCAGCGACCCATCCTTCTTCCTCAGAAACAGTA
This sequence comes from Solanum sitiens, assembly GCA_016801875.1. Classification (NCBI taxonomy): domain Eukaryota; kingdom Viridiplantae; phylum Streptophyta; class Magnoliopsida; order Solanales; family Solanaceae; genus Solanum; species Solanum sitiens. The sequence continues at coordinate 2,792,455 of JABWTJ010000287.1, forward strand.
CCGGTGCTCCCCAAGGTGACGTACTAGGCCTGATGAAGCCCTTTTCTAGCAAATCTCTCAATTGCTCTTTCAACTCTTTCAACTCAGCAGGTGCCATTCTATAAGGAGGTATAGATATAGGCTGGGTATCTGGCAGTACATCTATAGTAAACTCTATCTCTCGTTCTGGAGGAAGGCCTGGAAGTTCCTCTGGGAATACATCGGGAAATTCATTAACTACCGGGACTGATTGAAGAGTCGGTGCCTCTGCCTTTATGTCATGCACCCGAACCAGATGATAAATATAGCCTTTTCTAACCATCTTCCTGGCCTTACGGTATGAAATAAATTTACCTTTCGGCGATACTGTACTCCCCTTCCACTCTATAATCGGTTCCCCTGGAAATTGAAATCGAACTATCTTTCCTCTCCAATCAACATTAGCATAAGAAGCGGCCAACCAATCCATGCCCATGATAATATCAAACTCAATCATATTTAACTCTATTAGATCTGCTACAGTACGACGACTATATATAACCACTGAACAATTCTTATATACTCGCGTAGCTATGACAGAATCTCCTACAGGTGTAGCTACCTCAAATGGTTCTATCAACTCAGACTCTATTCCGATCCTAATAGCAATGAAGGGGGATATAAATGATAAGGTGGAACCTGGGTCTATCAATGCATACACACTTCGGGAGAATAGTGATAATATACCTGTGATCACATTAGGTGACGCCTCCTGATCCTGCCTACTAGTCAAAGCATATATGCGGTTCGAGGGACCGCTAGAACTGGAAGCTCCACCACGACCTCTACCACGGCCTGCTGGCGCCTGAATACCCTGCCCCATAGGGCGCATAGCCACAGAAGAAGATGAACCAGCAACGGACCCAGTAGGCTGTGCCATACCACCTGCACTACCTCTAAAGGGACACTCCCTCATAGTATGACCCAGACGGCCACAAGAAAAACACGCACCTGTAACCCAACGACATTCCCCAGGATGGGACCTACCACAGCGAGAACACCAAGGCAAAGGTGGCCTCGACTGGCTCAAACCCCTGCCCATCTGTGACCCTGACGCCATAGAGCTCTGACCAGCTTCCGAATATCCCGCACGATCGAACCCCCTACCCATGAAACGTGGGGGTACACTCTGTGCTGGCTGGGACAAAAATCTAACATGCTGTTGAGACTGCCCGCCTCAAAACTCGTTAGGATAACCTGCTGATCTAGCCCTCTTATGTTGGCCTCTATTAAAATCTCTATCTGGCTGACGTCCCCGGTGCCGATCCTCTACCCCCTGTGCATATGCTTGCACCCGAGCAATGTCCATACCTGACTGAAGAGTCACTGCCATACAACCGTCAATCAGATAATGATCCAATCCCATCACATAACGATGTACCCTGTCTGCCATATCAGCCACAATAGTAGGCGCATGCCTAGCCAATGAATCAAACTCGAGACTATACTCTCGAACGCTCCTGCCATTCTGCCTCAAACGCAAGAATCTATCGACTCTAGCTCGCTTCATCTCTGGAGGCAGGAAGTGGCCCTGGAAAGCCTCCACAAATTCATCCCATAACGCTGGAGGAGCACCCTCACCCCTAGATAACTCCCAAGACTCATACCAATTAATAGCTACATCCCGCAAACGATACGTAGCCAACTCAACAGACTCGGTCTCCGAAGCCTTGATTATCCTCAATGTACGCTGCATCTGAAGAATAAACTCTTGCGGATCATCCTGGGACCTTGATCCAAAGAACTCTGGAGGATTACAACTTAAAAAGTCACGAGCTCTTAAGCTATCAGATCTGTCCGCATGATCAACTCCTAGTCCATGCCTGCGAGCCTGACCTGCCACTAATCTAGTCAGCAACTGAACCGCATCTCTCATGGCCCTATCCTCCGCCCCTGGCTGAGGAGCTAGAGGTTCAGGTGTTGGGGCTTCGGGGGCTGGTGGTGGTGTCCCCCGAACTGGAGCTGCTGCTGCTCTAAGCTCCTCTGGTGGTGGCGGTGTAGAAGAGCTCTCCGACTGGAGCACAATACCAGGCATAGACTGGGCACGGGCCCTAGTAACTCTCCGGGTCTGACTAGTACCTTTTGCTACCGATTTGCCCTTCTGGGCGGCTGTCGCTTTCTTTGGAGGCATAGCTGAAAACGCAGGGATTCGTTAGAGAGGGATTATCCTGTTAATATAGCTCTATCGCACGATCTAGAATAAGAAGAAAGGATAACATCCTAAATGTCCTGTAGCTTCCTATTTATAGATGTGGTGCACAACACACCGATAAACAGGACTCTACTAGACACGGTCTGTAGACACTTCCGAGGAAGAATCACTCTGATACCACTTTTGTCACGACCCAACCCGATGGGCCGTGACTAGTGCCCGTTTTGGACACTCATAAACAAACCTGCTAAGTATAACCAACTGAAACTAAGACAATATGGAATTTAATCAAATCAAACCTACCCCAACGCATATATATATAAAGTGGATCTGTCTCATAAGGAGTAATAACCATTTAACCGTAACAACATACGCGAGCCGACAAGGCCGCCACTATCCAAAGCATACTAGCATACGCAAGCCGACAAAGCTGCCACTACACAATACATAATGATGTACGCAGCCGACAAGGCTGCCCCTGAACAAGCGGACATCCCAAACAAACCATGTCCAGACCATCATCCAAAACATATATATACAACCCACATAATGTTTACAGACCTCTAAAAGTATAGTAGTGAAACTCGACGGGACAGGGCCCCGCCGTACCCATAGATAAGCAAAAGACTACATAGGAAGTTGTGTACCAAAACGACTGGGCTCCGGAACAGTGGAGCTCTCCCAATCAGCTGAGTAGATATCCTAGGCGGAAGGATCACCGAACTGTGCGTCTACACCTGCGGGCATGAAACGCAGCCCCCCGAGGAAAGGGGGTCAGTACGGACAATGTACTGAGTATGTAAAGCATAAGGTAAAGATGACAGGATACCAACATGATAAGTCGAAACATGATATCGCTACACATGTACCTTATAAGTGAAAATCATGCATATCTTTAACATATAAGGTGCCTAGCTTCCCTAGTAAGGGACTCGGCAAAATAATCATCATATATATACATCATACGTACCCGGCCCTCTAGTGAGGGACTCGGTGAAATAGTCATCACATCATCTCCGTCATCATCATCATCATAACCATCCTCATCACCAATCATATATATAATATACATACCCGGCCCTCTAGTGAGGGACTCGGTGACATATGCAAGAAACTCCGCACGAACATTACCCGGCCCGGGACTCGGTGAAATGATAAATGACTCTATGCACGAGTAGAACATTATGAGCAACCATATGTAATTAAAATCATTTCTTATAACTCAATAGAACAATCAACGTGAACCAGCAAGGAGTATTACCAAAGATTAACGTTTTATCAAGATTATAAACCTTTAATACGATATGAAAACGTAAAATCTCAATGACTCTAAGAAGCTCTACCATAGATATGAGAAATCACCATAGCCTTAGACATAGCCGATATATAGAAGAATAGTTTGTGAAAGCAAGAATATACGTCACCTAGACACTCTAGAAGTAAGTGTCAAACCTGTCCGTCATTCGCTCATTTTTAAAAGTCATGCCAAACAAAGAAAGAAAGGATAGCGTTACATACCGTATAGTCGAGCCGCACAACCAATATTTACTGCCCAAGCTATTAATCTATAACAAGCAACAATCGTACCGCAATTAGATAGACGTCGCGCTTTACCACTTATTGTAAGCTAGCTAATAATCTAACGAAAATGCGGCAGCACTTCCCCTATTTTCCTTACTTCGTCCCAATCCGACAACAACCCAAATTATCCACAGCAATACCAATAACACATATAACCCAACGAATCATATTAAACAGTCCCCCCCCCCAAAACAGCTCTGTCTCGGCAACCATAGTAATGAAACAACAACACACCGAGCGATAACTCATTTTATAATTCGCAACACATCTACCTTATCGTATTCATCCCTTGGAGTATATACCCATAATCACATTAACATATACATAACTCCAAAACAGAATTTCCCACATTTTGCTTTAATCAAAACAGCCCAAACACTAACACAACACCACTAATCCGATTATGGTTTCCGATCATACTTAGCACAATCAATAACTAAAACGAATTTTCTAAGCTACTGGTCACACCCCCTTCTTAACATTAATGGCTAATTAACAAAGGCATTCTAAAGAATTAACACACCAAGCAAAGAGATTACTAACCAAATTCCTTGAAGCTGCTGGCTGAGAGTTTCATGGCTGGTTTTCTCCTTTTCCATGGCTGCCTAAGCTAAGTTGAAGAAGATGATATATTTGCTGTCATTTCACCACTTCATTCATTATATGAAGTGGAGACATCACCCCACTACATATCCCACTAAGCCTAGCTCCCATCTGATTTCCTTTAATGCCTTGAGTGGTGGGGCCCTCCACTTAATTAATTTAATCCCAAATAGCCACTAATTTATGTTAAAGATACTACATCATCCACTAAATAAATTTCCCACTAATGTTCCCCACTAATGTTAAAGATACTACATCATCCACTAAATAAATCTCCCACTAATGTTCCCCACTAATGTTAAAGATACTACATCATCCACTAAATAAATCTCCCACTAATGTTCCCCACTAATGTTAAAGATACTACATCATCCACTAAATAAATCTCCCACTAATGTTCCCCACTAATGTTAAAGATACTACATCATCCACTAAATAAATCTCCCCTAATATTTCTTTAATCACTTGGAACTTAAAATAAAATCTCATTCCTCGGACTTACATCGACTAGCTCATGGCGCGCACTATGTATAAAAATATGAGCTCATGACGCGCACTACGTATAAAAATACGAGGCGTAACACCTTCAGCCATAAAAGCAAACTAGCACCTATTCAGTTAAAACCTTGTTTAGAGCAAAAAGATTAACTCCCAAAACTTGCCCTTTTTTTCTCTAATAATAATGTTTCGATCAGCTTGCATGCATCTCAACAAAGTATCTATAAGTTCAATTACTTTGCCTAGTTTGTCTATATAGATGAATCATGACATCAAGCTTGCTAGTTTATCCAACAAGGAGAAGACACAAAGTAGTAGCTCTTAGTTAGACAACCAGGTAAATAGTTATGGGAAGCAAAGTTATGATTTTATATCTTATTAATACAGATTAAGCCAAGATTAACAGTTGCAATGGAAGATCGAAAATGAATAGAACAAAAAGGAATCAATCTTTATCATCTGAAAAGCAAAATACAACAAAAATAAAAACAAAAACAAAAACAAATGTAAGATTAAGAAAAGAGGAATGAACAAGAAAGCAGGAACACTTTTCTTTCTTTCCTTTCTTGAGTGTTCTTGTAAGGTCTCCCAAAATGAAATAAGGTGTATAGAGCCTCACATGTGCCTAAAAAGTTTAATAACATGTTAATAAGGTGTTTTATAGCATGTATAATTGATCTATAGTGGTTTGAAGGTCAAGCGTTCAAGAACGTCGAAGACGTTTGAAAGTTAGTCTTTAGACGTGCTACTGTGTCATTGTATGTTTGTCTTGTTTTTATGTGTTGTATGGAGTCTAAAAATCATAGAGGTGACCCTAGTATCCTAATAGACATTTTTAGGGTCAAAACGTTTGGGTACGACTCCCCGAGGACCCCCGAGGAGGACCCAAACGTTGGACAAGAAAGCTGCCCAAGGCAGCGTGCAAAGGCAAGATGTGGCTACTGTCACGCATCGCGCGCCTAGAACTGAGTGTGCCTGTGTGTCGCGCACCCTACACGAGGTCCACTGCTCAAAAATTTAGTTAGGCAAAATTAAGGATTGCCTCCACGACGCGCAGCCACTTCCCAGATTCGGTTGCGTCGTTTTAAAGTCAAGTTTGACATGTCTAAAAGTCCAAATAAGTATGGGGGTATTTTGGTAATTTTGGGTGTCGATTATCAACTGTTTCTAGGACTTATTTAACCCCTTTCCAAGCCAAAACCCCAACACCCAATAAGAAATCTTCCAAAACTCTTTTCTCTTCCAAATTCTCTCAAACCTCCATTGGAGGGAAAACTCAAGGTTAAATCTAGGGGCTGGATTTTCATGGTTTCTTCTCCAATTTTTCGTAGGCTTCTCATGTAGTAAGGTATGGTAATCCTTCATCCTTAGTTAATCTTCCATCTAAGTAGTTCCTTCAATGTTTTTTCAAAGAGAATTCATGATCAAAATTCCTATCTTTCAATCTAGCCATGGGTTCATTGTCAAATTGATTTTAAAAGCATTCTAATGATAAATACATGATTAATTACTTATTTTAAGATGATTTTCAATCCAATTCCATGAAGAACCCATGATTCTCCTAATTTCTCAAATTGACCTATAATATGGGTCTTGTGATCTTGATTTGATGATGATTAAATTATGTTTAGATTGTACTGAATTGCTTAGTTCTATATTCATTTATGTCAATTGGTTATGAATTGTTGGGAATTGGTCATTGATGATCAAATATTGGAGAACTTGGTGAATTGATCTAAAATCCTTTACTTAGTATAGAATCGACCTTGAATGACATTGATTGGTATTGTCAATTTATGGTGGCGGCGTTTACCTTCTTGTCTACATATCTATATGATGTGATCATGGACTTGAAGGCAATTTATGTGTGAAGTGTGGTTACGATGATCACACATGTGAAACTATATGTCTAATCTTCCTTTCTAGTTCATGATCTAGGGTGCATTGATAATGTTATGATAATTGAATAAGGATGTTAGGGTTAGGTGGTCTATATGTTATACATTGATAAAGTGTATTGATGGATGACCTCCTACCTATGTAGCCCTACATGAATGTATTGTCTAAAGCATTGATAGGAGTCTTAGATTCAAATGTTGATGATATCTTGTCTCCTAGGTTATAATGTGGTATGTGGTCTGTGCATGAATGTGTATTGTGGTATTAAGAGGGTGGCTGCCTCACCAATATGTTATGTGCCATTATGTGATCATGTTTTCCAATGTACACACACTCACACCTTAGCATGCTTATAAGTAGTATATGTTCATGGTGTCTAATGAAAGGATGATTCTCCTATATACTAATGTCTACTACTATGCATGTAAAGTATATATCCATGAAGCATGAAATGTATCTTAACTAGGATGACTTGATAGGTGTACTAGTGTAGGCAATGGTATGGAACTTTGTATATACATTGCACATGTCTACCTCGATAGAATAACTCCTATGGTGATTACTCTATGTACATGAATATGAACGCGTGGTTAAGCTATGAATGAAAGTGTATGATATGATGAAGTATGTCTATGTGTAGTGTTTAAATGTGTTTATGTGAAAAGGTCTTCTCATGTAAGTACACATACACACACATGAAAGCATACAATGAAGCATGTATGATAATCTATTAAAGAGGGAGTCTCTTGAAAGGTTTTCTCAATTGTACTCTAAACTAGATTGTGCTTGAATGTGATATGTCCATGTGAAAGGTTTTCTCACATGATTTAGGCTGATGAAAGGACATTCATCTAACCTATGAGCTAAGCATGTGAGGGGTTAATTCTCCTAAAGTTATTTTTATGAAGTAAAGTTAATAAAGACTTTTCAATAAAGGAAGTTAGCTTAGCACCGAGTGAAATTGATGATGAGGGGTGCCCCTTCTCAAAGGGAAGGCTTGTTCACCATAGTCCTCACGAGGTGGATAACTACAATGCTCAATAGGCATAAAGAGGGTTTTCATATATACCTCCAAGTTTCCATAGCTATGTTGCCCCATAGGACCTAGCTAGTGGATCCACCTAAAATGCTAGAATGATACTCATGTCTTACCTTGGCAAGTATCCTCTTTTGGTGTGAGGAGATGACACCGGATTCTATGTTTGGCTTACATGGTCTTATTTTTGGTTAAGGCTAGGATTTTCCTAAAGTAAAATGGACAATGGAAGTAATGTAATGAACCCGAACTAGGATAACCTAAGGGAAGTTTCTTAGTGTAGGTGTGGGTATGGGACTTTACATATGCATTACACAAGTAGCTCTTGAAGGGAGTTCTAGGAGGGTGTTATATATGTATATGTATATGTGTATGCCTCTCATGCATGGCAATTGTATGATTATATGCATGGTATGAGTCCTATAGTGTCTATATGATGAAGCCTTACCCAATATGCATAATGTTGGTCTTATTGACTATATGATGAGGTCTTACCTTGAATATGCATGATGTGGTTCTTAATTTTCATATGATGAAGGTCCTAATTATGTATGTAGTTGATTATGATTGTCGTGTTGACGTATGTAGTAAATGGTATGCTTATGATCTCTTTGTGAGTTTACAAAGTATGAGTGAGATTATGAAACTTCATATGTACATTGCACTAGTAGGGTTAGATTCGGATTGTGAGTAAGGTCTTAGGATGATAAATGAAATGAAGTCCAAGTATGTTATTGTTGACTATTACTTCATATGATGCTATCGGTAGTGTTAACTTGCATGTTTTCTTGGAATGAGTCTTATATGAGGTTCATGCATTTTGTTGAGATATATGTGAAGCTTGTAGTGTCATGATATACTATGCCTCTATGTATATGTATTTGGTGTTAAGGAAGGTTATGTGAATGTTTACCTTGGTGACCTCAAGGTGATGCTTGAGTGTGAATAGTGGAATAAGACACTATTCATGCATTGCACCAAGTGTTACTAAAGGGTTACTTGGGGGTAAGTGAAGTAAGGTAAAAGAAAGGTAATATTATGAATATGCTAAATGTGTCTTAAATGAATTATGTGGCATTATGTGATGTTATGAATAGTGTCTATGCCTATGTGAAGTATATGAGCTATGTTGTGCTTATTGTATCAACGGTTTATGAAGTTTACTAAAAGGTATGATGCATGGGTTTCTAATCAAATATCCTCTTTAGATTCATGTTTTTGCATGGTTGCCATACTTAGTGAATTCTTGTACTAATATCATTCTTCTTCACCTTTTTACACAACGTGTAGGTTATGGATGCTTAAAAGATGTCTCTAAGGTGAAGGGTTTGATAATGAAAGGGATCCTTATGTTTCAAGGATTTCCTATATTATGTTTCATTCAAAGTATATGTAATAGCTTAGATATTATGTTATGATATTAAAGGGTCTGTCCCTATTCTATTTTATTGATGTTGAGTCTAAGATGGCAAAAAAGACTTAGAGTCTAATTATGTATTATGACTTATGTTTTATATATATGAAGTGATGTTTCTAGCATATGATGTGCTATGAAAAGTTTTATATTTTCCTCTAAATTCACTATGACAATGCAATGAATGATAATTATGGGCTTGTATAAGACCTCCGAGAGGTCAAATACACCGTGTTACTTCTAGGAGGTGCTCTCCGGTCGTGACAGTTCTAACCTCCACCTTTCACCCATCAGGATCCCAGTTGGGCAAACCCCTTTTCTTTCCCATCTCACCTAAATTATCAACTAACCCTACTAATTCAAATCAATCCCCAAGTACCCAAAAAAATCAAATAAAAATTAAATCTTGCCAAAAACTGTCCTAATGCATTGGGTGGGGTTAGTCGATTTGCTCTTCCTAGAACAATCAATTGGTCCACTTCCTAAAGCATCAACAAGCAAAACATTTATTGTCTCAACATGAATTGCACAAAACCCGGATAACTCTTGAGGGAAGAGTATATGCAAATTGTAAAGCTATTAAAAAACAAACAAACTAAAAAGCCCTAATTTTTTCAAAAAAATTAAGCTTCACCTGCAAATTGTTGTTCCTTTGGATGGTTAGAATAGAAAAATCAAAAGTTCAAAGTACGGCAGTTGAAAGTTGCCGGAGAAATTGATTATCCCGATCGAATTAATTTTTAAGTTTTAAAAAGTATGAAAAGTTTTATGCAGAGAGAGAGGAGAACCTTTGAGAGAGGGAGTGAAGTGTTTGTTTATTTAGTGGGGGAATTGTTTTGTATTTTTGAAAAGATTATAAATTTTAAAATGTTAATTGAGTCCATAATTAACTTAATTTAATATTTAAATATGTTTGACCTTTTGTTGGTCAATATAGTCACCAATAGTTAATTCAAAACTTGAAGGATACCTTTCCTTTAATTTTCTCATATTACATCTAGTGCATACTATAATTTTTAAGGGAAAAGACACAAATTCTCTCTTTAACTTGTCTCGAAAAGTCAGTTACACACTTAAATTATCATAGTGACCTAATCCACACCTATACTACTCAAAAGTGAATTTTCTAACCCTCTAAAACTAACGTGACAATAAAATAAAACAAAAATAAAAAGGAGGCGCGTTAGTTTGAAAAAAAGAAGTAAAAATCCTCTTTTTACCTCCACCCTACACCTCTTCTTCTTCACACCCCACCCATTGCCTTCTTCTTCATTTTTTATTTATCACACTTTTTTTAATCACAATCTAAAAATATTTTTTTAATTCGCAATCGGTTAATTTTCATAGATTTGTTAGTGAAAAATTGTATTTTATTTAGAAAAGTTTTGATTGATTGTTTCTATCTTTTTCAAATTTTTTTGACTTTGTTAAAGATATTTTTGTTGTTAATCAATTTTTGGGTTTGGTGGTGATAGCAACTTTATGGGTTTGGTGGTGATAGGTGACGGGTAAAAAATTAAAATAGGTAATTGAAGGTGGTAAAGAAGAAAAAATTGATATTTATAATGGTGGTGGTAATATTTGGTGTTGTGTGACAATGAGTGAAATATAGTGATAAAAAAATATAATTATTAAAGAATTAAAAAATAATTAATCTATGATTAATTAGAGTAAAATATAGTTAATAAAAGAAAGTTAATTAATAAAGAAAATAAAATAAGAAAAATATAATTTATGACATGGCGCATGTGGTAGCAAGTGCTAATAAATTTACTTTTGAATAGTATAGTTTAGGCGAAATGGTCTAGTGGACACTTAAACTTGTGTGCGTTTGTATAGTGAACCCTTCTACTTGTTTCTTTGTCATCTGAACCCCTAAACTCATTAAATCACAATATTTTAAACACTTTTTTTACTACTCAACTGTGTGTGTATCTCAAACGCCTGGCACGTAATTTTAAAAATAATTATCAAATGACACATATGATTATAAAATGACACATGTATGTCATTTTTCTTTTATTATATTTGACTAATATACCTACACTTTCTCTTTTCAATTTTCATATCTCTTTGCCATACCCGTCTTCATCCTCATGATCTCACTTCATCACTTTTTCTTTATCTTACTTACCCTTTTTCCTTTTTCCAACCTCTTCTACTTTTTCCATTGAAGTAAAAATGTTGAAATGATTTCTAGTTGTTCACAATCTCGTCGTCGTTCGGAGTTGATTTTGGATTCTGTTGGATTGGGGTTTTGGTTGTAATCGGTGATGCTAAGGAAAAGTGGGGGTCTATTGGGTGGTCTGATTGTTTCTAGTTGTTCACAACTGCCAGCATTGTGAAAGTCGAGACTTACTGGCGAAGTTAGTTTGGAGATTCTATTGTTGGTTCTCATTTATAGTTGTTGGTTGAAGCTTGCTAGAAATGGTGAGAACGAAGGCAATTTGATTGGAGAAGGTGAGGAGGACGAGAAGAAGGCAATAAGTTTGAATTTGGTTTGGAATTGAAATAAGGGGTCAATGTCAAAATTATTTTTTTTTGTTTGATTTTCAACTTATCTAGGTAGATTTTTGAATTTATTTGTTGTTTAGTTTGGATTTGATTTCTATTTGTGTCTTTGTTTGATTTGGGATTTTAGTCAATTACATTGATTTTGTTGATATATTTTTTGGAGATTTTGCATTTTTGTGCCTAAATGGCATCCCATCTCCTGTTCCTTGCCTCCATGGAGTACCTTGGCCTTTTCCATGAAATGTTGCAGGTCCTATGTCAGCTATTTGCTCCATTCCCTTCCCTATGCCATTCTTCCCTACACCTTATTGGAATTGCAGTGTGCCTCCTTGGAGTAATACTTAGCTAAGTTCATCTCTGCTAGCAGCAAACGAGAAAACATCAGATTCTGATCCTACTTCGCCTTTAGAGAAGCATTCTCGAGAAGGGGAATTGCTTAAGCCAAGCAACCCTGGGGGCAAAGATCAATCAAAACAAAAGTATTCAGAGGAGTCTATTTTGGTCCCAAAAACATTGCGGATTGATGATCCTGATGAGGTTGCTAAGAATTCTATATGGTCAACACTTGGCATTAATATGATTCTGCTTACAGGGGAGGGTTTTTCAAGGCCTTACAACCGAAAAGCAATGACAAGTGCAACAAAGCCAATACATCTCCAGTATTGCATACTAACCCTAATGCTTTATATAGATCTATCACCTTTCAACAAAATGCCTAAAGATGATCCTATAAATCTCCGAAGGATGGTCATCATTTGAAATTAAGTACGACTCCGTGGTGTTATGCCTTTCATGGCATGTTTTGAGCTGTATAATAACAAGAAATGATAGAGAAGAAACTTGGGGGGAAAAGATCGAAAAAGAAGCTAAGAAAACCTCAAATTTTGTCCAACAATGGTGTTAGATGCAAATAGGAAGATGATGGCTTTATAAATCCCCAATGTGACTGCCCTTTTCCAAGAGTCTCACGCTCCTAATAAGTGTGTGTCACTCGCTCTTTGACATTAACTGTCGCTAGTGGTGGCAAATGGGCGGGTTGGGTCAAATGTGAGCGGGTTGAAAATGGATAAACATAAAATGGGTAATCATTCAACCCGCCCATATTTGATATGGATAAAAATGGGTTGGATGGGTTGGATAAAATACTAGTTTACCCATATTTTACCCATATTTCATGAATAAATAGTTCTTTACTTAACAATTCAATATGGAGAAAATATTTTAGTCTTTTTTTTAGATGAAATCTATTGAAAATGCTTCACTTAGTTTTATTTTATTAGAAAAGTAAAAAAATAACTTTTTAAAACATTTTGGGGTTGAGGGGGTCCAAGGTAGGGTGAAAACAATTTGAAGTTAAAAATATTTTTTAAACAAACTTAATATTTTTGAAGGGTAGAGGTTGGTTGGGGGTAGGGGGTGGGATGGGGGTGGGTCCTGGGTAGGGTGAAAAAAAAATTAAGTTGAAAATTGTTATGAAACTATAGAATAAGAAGAATAAAGTAGAGAGAAGAAAAGACTTATTGTTACTCTTGATGAATGATTTTACAATGAAGAGGAGCCCTCTATTTATAGGAGAAATCTAACTTGGTCCCCAAGTAGGACTCTTAACCATATCCTAGAAGGACTCCACATGATAGACATTCACTATAATACAAATACTTTATAACACTCCCCATGAATGTCTAATTCATAGATGATGTACCTCGTAAAAAATCTTACTAAAAAAAACTTTAAGAAAAGAAAAACTCTAGTAAAGGAAAAGAGTACACATATCTATTAATACGCATATCTGCTGCCTCATTAAAAACCTTACAAGGAAGACCCAGTGGGACAAAACCTCGTAAGGGAAAAAGAGTACAGCGCGTATTAACTCCCCCTAATAAGAACATCAATCCAGAGACTTGAATCTTCGCATTCCAAGCTTGTGCACCATCTTCTTGAAAGTTGCAGTTGGTAGAGACTTGGTGAATAGATCAGCCACATTGTCACTTGAACGAATCTGTTGCACATTTATATCACCATTTTTTGAAGTTCGTGTGTATAGAAAAGCTTTGGTGAAATGTGCTTTGTTCTATCTCCTTTTATGAATCCTCCCTTAAGTTGTGCTATGCATGCCGCATTATCTTCATATAAATTGGTGGGTACTTTATCACACTCCAAACCACATTTCTCTCGAATGAGATGTATCATAGACCTTAACCACACACATTCTCTACTTGCTTCATGAATAACTATTATTTCAGCATGATTAGATGAAGTGGCTACGATGGACTGCTTTGTTGATCTCCAAGATATGACAGTCCCTCCACATATAAACACATATCCTGTTTGGGATCGAGCTTTGTGTGGATCAGATAAATATCCTGCATCAGCATAACCAACAAGATTGGGGCTACAATTATTAGAATAAAATAAGCCCATATCAATTGTCCCTTTAAAATATCGCAAAATGTGTTTGATCCCATTCCAATGTCTCCTAGTAGGAGCAGAACTATACCTTGCTAACAAATTAACAGCAAAAGCTATATCAGACCTTGTAGTATTAGCAAGATACATTAGTGCACCAATTGCACTAAGATATGGTACTTCAGAACCAAGAATTTCTTCATCCTTTTCTTGAGGTCGGAATGGATTCTTATTCACATCAAGTGAACGAACAACCATCGGAGTACTTAATGAATGCGCTTCATCCATACAAAATCTTTTCAACACTTTTTCTGTATAGGCAGATTGATGAACAAAAATACCATTTGTCAAATGCTCAATTTGCAAACCAAGACATAATTTTGTCCTTCCGAGATCTTTCATCTCAAATTCGTTCTTTAAATAATCAATTGCCTTTTGAAGCTCTATTGGAGTTCCAATAAGATTTATGTCATCAACATAAACAGCAAGTACAATAAATTCTGATATTATTTTCTTTATAAAGACACATGGACAAATTGCATCATTTGTATAACCTTCCTTAATTAAATACTCACTAAGACAGTTATACCACATGCGTCCAGATTGCTTCAAACCATATAATGATCTTTGCAATTTAATTAAATACATTTCTCGAGATTTTGAATTACATGATTTAGACATCGCAAATCCTTTAGGAATTTTCATGTGTATCTCATTATCAAGTGATCCATAAAGGTAGGTTGTAACCACATCCATCAAATGCATTTCAAGTTGCTCATGGACCTGTGAAACTAATGAGATAACGCAATGTTATTGCATCCATAACGGGTGAGTATGTCTCTTCATAATCGACGTCAGGCCTTTGAGAAAATCCTTGTGCCACTAGACGTGCTTTATACCTTTGTATTTCATTTTTCTCATTTCTTTTTTGCACAAAAATCCATTTGTAACCAACAGGTTTAATACCATTAGGTGTTTGAACTATAGGTCCAAAAACTTCACGCTTGGCAAGTGAATTCAACTCTGATTGAATTGCTTCTTTTTATTTTGGCCAATCATTTCTTTGTCGATATTCTATAACAGATTGAGGTTTATGATCCTCATTATCTTGCATGATATTTGTTGCAACATTATATGCAAAGACATAATCAACCGCTATTTCTGATCGATTCAGATTAGTTTCAACATCTCTTAAATTTATGGATAGTTCATTATTTCCTTGAGTTTCAAGTTTATTGATTCTTTCATTAATATCAAACTTATTCAAATTTTGAACTTCCATATGAGATTCTTTCATAGTGTCATCTTGACATTTAATCTTTCTTTTTCTAGGATTTTGATCCTTAGAACCCAATGGTCTACCACGCTTTAAGTGTGCTTTTGACTCATTAGCTATGACACTAGTGGATGGTCCTATAGGGACATCAATTCGAATTGGGACATTCTCTGCAGGAATATATGATTTAGTAATCCTTTTCAAATCTGTAAATGCGTCTGGCATTTGATTTGCAATTTTCTGCAAATGAATAATCTTTTTTACTTCTGTTCACAAGTAGAAGAATATGGATCAAGATGAGACAATGATAAATTTTTCCACAAAATTTCTCATTTTATTTCACTATTCTCTCCCCCTAATTTTGGGAAAACTGTCTCATCAAATCGACAATCTGCAAATCGAGCAGTAAACATGTCTTCAGTCAATGGTTTAAGATAGCGAATAATGAAGGGTGACTCAAACCCAACATATATTCCTAACCTTCTTTGAGGACCTATCTTAGTGCGGTTTGGTGGTGCCACAAGCACATGTACAACATATCCAAAAATTCTTAGATGGGATATATTAGTTTCTTGATCCATAATCAATTGCAATGGAGAAATCTTATGATAACTTGTCGGTCTGAGACGAATAAGTGTTGCAGCATGCAAAATTGCATGTCCCCACACAGAAGTGGGCAACCTAGTTTTCATAAGCAATGGTCTTGCTATTAATTGCAGACGTTTAATTAATGACTCAACGAGACCATTATGAGTATGAACATGAGCAACAGAGTATTCAACTCTTATCCCAATTGCTAAACAATAATTATTAAATGATTGGGATGAAAACTCTGCAGCATTATCAAGACTAATGGACTTAATCTGATTATCAGGAAAGTGTGCCCTTAACCTTATTATTTGTGCCAATAATTTTGCAAATGCCAAGTTACGAGATGACAATAGGCACACATGAGACCATCTAGAAGAAGCATCTATTAGAACCATAAAGTATCTAAATGACCCACTAGGTGGGTGAATAGGTCCACAAATATCTCCATATATACGTTCCAAGAACGCAGGGGACTCAATCTCAACTTTCGTTGGTGATGGTCTCACAATTAACTTACCTTGATAACAAGCAGTATAAGAAAATTCACCAATTAAAAGAACTTTTAGGTCCTTTAATGGATGTCCATTCGAATTTTCTATAATTCGTCTCATCATTATTGACCCAGGATGTCCCAGACGATCATGCCAAAGTAAAAATGTATTGGAATCAGTAAACTTCTTATTTACTATAAAATGTGCCTCAATTGCACTAATTTTTGTCCAATACAAGCCATAAGATAATGCAGGGAACTTTTCTATAACACATATCTGCCTAGAGACATTCTTGGTGATATCAAGATATTCAAGATTTATTTCATCCATTGATTGAATATGATAACCATTTTCACGGATATCTTTAAAACTCAACAAATTTCTCTTAGATTTTGGAGAAAACATAGCATTATTAATGATGAGTTTAGTTTCCTTGGGCAAAATTACAATGGCTCTTCCAAAGCCCTCAATCATATTAGTACTACCGAAAATTGTAGTAACATTTATTTTGCCCATACTTAAATGAGAAAAATATTTCTTATTTTTGAAAATCGTATGTGTTGTACCAGAATCAATCAAGCAAATGTCTTCATATTTCGATGATATATTTTTAGAATTATCCATATCTTCATATGAGATGACAAACACAAAATAAATATATATTAAATATTACTGTTGTCAAAAGGGTACAATATATTTAAAGTAATAAATTAATAATTAAATATTAGAAATTGAGCCTTGATTTATTGTTTCCTCTAAGTCAAAAACGAGTTGTTAGGAAAATAAAATAAAATTATTATTTAATCCTAGTTAATAACAAACTGCATGTTTTTAATATTAGATCAAGTTAAAGATCTAATATAATACAAACACATGATAAATCCTAGTTAATAACAGACTGTATGTTTTTAACATTAAATCAAGTTAAAGACCTAATGTAATACAAACACGTGATAAAGTTTAGTATTTGACTAACACTATCATATTAGAATCATATAAATAAATCAATGAAAAATATATATTATTTAATTAAGATGGAACAAGCTAATGAACTATAAAAATATGACTAAACTAATTTAAAATACTAATACTCATGTAAACCACTATCATTACATGAAATTTATTAATAACTTCTACCAATAAATAAATAAATAAATAAAATAATTAAAAACAAAATCGCTCTTCCATGTTCACAGAACCATCACCAATTAAGTGATCTATCTTTCCTTCAGGATGTGCAAAGAAATCTGCTACATCCAAGTACGTGATGTCAACTTGATTTTCAGAGATAAAATTTGCCTCAGGATTTTTCTCTTTCTTCTTTAGCGATTCTTGATAAAGTTCAACCAAGTGTTTGGGAGTACGACAATCACGTGCATAATGACCTCTTCCACCACATCGAAAACAACCTTCTCTAGTTGCTTCACGTTTCTCATCTTTTCTTTTTTCCTTTTTATTTGATGAATGATTAACACCAGGAAAAGAATTACGTTCCTGACCATAATCACGCCCACGCCCACGCCCACGCCCACGTTCACGCCCACGATTAGGACCGCGATCTTTTCCACTCCTAGCATGGTGGGCGTACGCCTCATTCACTTCAGGAAGTGGTTCAGATCCAGTAGGTCGATTCTCATGATTTTTCAATAATAAATCATTATTTTGCTCAACCACAAGAAGATGAGAAATTAGTTCAGAATACTTTTTGAAACCTTTCTCTCGATATTGTTGCTGCAAGAGGACATTCGAGGCATGGAAAGTGGAAAACGTCTTTTTCATCATATCAATCTCACTAACCGTTTCTCCACATAATTTCAATTGAGAAGTGATTCTGAACATGGCAGAATTATACTCATGTATAGACTTGAAGTCTTGTAACCTTAGATACATCCAATCATATCGTGCCTTTGGATGTATGACCATCTTCAAATGGTCAAATCTTTCTTTTAGGTTTTTCCACAAAACAAGTGGATCCTTAACTGTCAGATATTCGATTTTCAGAATCTCGTCAAGATTATGACGCAAGAATATCATTACTCGTGCACAATTTTAATTTGATGCCTTATTTTCTTCTTTTATGGTGTCTCCAAGACCCATTGCATCAAGGTGGATTTCAGCATCCAACACCCATGAGAGGTAGTTCCTGCCCAAACTTTGAAGGGCATTGAACTCTAGTTTTGTAAGATTGGCATTAAAATTAAAAATAAAAGAATAAATAATACCTTTATTAATTCTTCAAATCTAACCTTCACTTTTGAGAAATTAGAGTCTCGTGCTGATAACGTGTTATGAAACTATAGAATAAGAAGAATAAAGTAGAGAGAAGAAAAGACTTATTGTTACTCTTGATGAATGATTTTACAATGAAGAGGAGCCCTCTATTTATAGGAGAAATCTAACTTGGTCCCCAAGTAGGACTCTTAACCATATCCTAGAAGGACTCCACATGATAGACATTCACTATAATACAAATACTTTATAACAAAAATATTTTTTTAAAACAAACTTAATTTTTTTGGGATGGGGGTGGGGGTGGGGGGTGATGGGGGGACGATGGTAGGGATGAAAAATGAAATTTTGAAGTTGAAAACATTTTTTAAAAATAAACTTAAATTTTATTTTTTTTGGGGTGGGGGTGAGGGGCTGGTGTGGGGGTGGGTTGGGGGGGATCGAGGGTAGGGGTGACAAAATGAAATTTTGAAGTTCAAAATATTTTTTAAAAATAAACTTTAATTTTTTTGAAAAGCGTGGGGTGGAGGTCGAGAGTTGAAATATTAATAGGGACCCATATATGAAAGTTTTGAAAATCGCTTCTAAAATTTGATAACATAAGGTTTTTTGAAAATTTGAAGAAAACTTGCAATACCCATATTTGACCCGTAGTTTACCCATAATATACTTATATTTTAATGGGTAAAATATGGGTATAATCTCAAATATTATCCATATCACTCTTTCAATTCATATTTGAAGGGCTATTTGGACGGGTCAATGAAAAATAGACTTAAATTGCCAACACTAACTGCCACATACGATGCCAAGTCAAAAATAGTGTTTAAAATATTATGTTTTGATAAGATCAAGTGTTCAGATGACAAATGAGAAAGTAGAAGAGTTCATAATACAAACACGTACAGATGACAAATGAGAAAGTAGAAGAGTTCATAATACAAACACGTACAAGTACAAGGGTCCATCAGATCACTCTGTCTATAATTTAAGTGTGTAACTACTTTTCGAAATAAGTTAAAAGCGAATGCTTTTTTCCAAATTTTTAACTCTCCTCTTATTTCACCTCTAAAACCCTAAACCTCAAATTTCATCAAAATTCTTGAGAAGAAATGGCGTTCAGATCCAAGGAAATGCTGAAAAAGGTAGTGAAGAATATAGGTGGAGAGAGGAAGTTGGCATCTGGAGTTAAACAACGGCTTGAGAAATGCGTACCAAATGCAAAAGTCGTCATGGGTCGTGCTCAGCGTGGCCTCTTCGCTGGCCGCCACATTCAGTTTGGCAATCGGGTCAGTGAGAAAGGTGGAAATACGTGAGTTTCTTTTTCTTCTTCTTCATCTTGATTCAAAATGCACTTTTCTGTTTCTAGGCTAAATGTGATATTTTGATAAGATTGCTCTGTAATTCTGTGATTTCAATTTCTCTACTTTACATATTAATGTTAGTTAGGTATGTTTTTACCAGTTTAAGAATCCTTCCTTCAATCGAAACCTGTGGGCAGTAACGAGGGATCCATTGAGGAGACATAGGGATTTCAGTTGTTGTTGTTTTATAGCTTTCAATGACATTGTATTAGATGCTAGTCTTTCAACATAGTGGGCTGAATAATTTTCATCTAAAATGTACAATTTTCGACTCTGTGGTGAACTGGCAGTTGGGGTTGATTCTGTAAAATATAGAAGCTGCTTAAGGCTGTTTCAACATGGATAGTATGAGAAGATAAAAAGTTAATCACCCAAAAGAAAGTAGCTAACTAACAATTTTAACATCCCGCCCTTTCCAGTCCCCACCTTTTCCTTTGGTTTGTCTCACACGACAAGCATATCAATTATAGCTTATCAGCTTCTACTGTGAGGACAGAAGAACCTCCTCCATATAGAAATGAGATAACCACAAATGCAACGAAGGTATGATTCAAAAGATGGGAACTCAGAGGCAGCTCCCATGTTCGATGGAATTCCCAATGGAGTCTTGGAGGACAATTCTTCAGTTACACCAGCAAGCCCAAACGCTGATGGGACGAATTCAGAAGACATTGTTTATGACATGGTCAATGAGGACAACTCCCGCAACAACAGTGCACTCCATTCTCACTTAAGACCTTGCAAACCAAAGTGATTGTTGCGGCATTTGACAATACTGTTGGTATTTCTTCACACTTTGTACCCATTACTTCCTTAGTGGTTTCAACTGGTTACAATCTGATAGTAAATCCATTGATTGATTCTAAACATGAGGATGAGGGAAATACAGGAAACACTGTAGCTTGGGTTGTAGGCATTTCTCCTTTAAGAGATGAATCTGGTTATCCGGTTGCTCTTGCTAGCCAAGGGTATTTCATGTTGAATGTTTTTTGGAGATTGGTGAAAATTGAATTTTCATTTGATGGGGCCTTATGCTCCACTTATTTCCATAGTTGCATATTCGCTTGGCAAATTTTGTTTGGGTTACCAAAATAGAGTATCACTTTACCTTGACTTTTGATTACAGAAATGCAATTGGGTTGATATTGGACAATAGGACATTCTTTCGGATTTTGTTGTCCTATTTATATGCTTACAAGAACTGCAACGTTCTGGCTTTTTCTCTTGGCTTTTACAAAGGGATAAGATTTTTGCAACTATATGTCTGGATAAACTTTTGTTGGAGAATGAGGTTGCCATCCCCCTCCTACTGGGAGATTCAACGATCAGTATAATTGAGTCACTTTTCCTTTCATCCTGGTGCAAATTTCTTTATGGTACCCATTCCTGTAACTACATCGAATCTGTGTATGGGATCCTGGAATAAGTTTTGAGGCAATGACTCTATCAGGTTTTCCAGTGAAAGCGGAGGCACTACAATTACAGGGATGTTCTGCATGTCCTGATGAAAATAAGGCGCGACACTTCAATATGCATGCTTTAGAGACACGTGTGCTCAAGGTTAATGTTTCAGCAAGTCTTGGCATGCTCCTGCTTTGGAATGTTGATTTTGGCTTGCACCAGTTTCCAAATATTTCTCTAGTATGATTGTCACTCTTTCACTCACAACTGTGCTGGTCCTTTGGTTCTTTGTGTCTATTCATTTTTGGAGGTTCAAGGATGATACCCTGTTCTGTAATGAGTACAAATATTTGGTTTACTGGCCTTTTGCTAATTTCAGCTTACTCCATCATTGCTAATCTGATGGACTAGACACTAAGATCTTATTCATTCCTCGTCAAATGTTTGCAGCCAGCTTAGTCTTTGGCTTACTCACTGGCAGTGTTGATTGCTTCTATGCTTCTGGAGGAACTCCTGTCTCTTCACGTTGTTTCAGCAATACTGGTTTTCACAGTTGGTTTAGGTGAACGACATTGTATTGTATATTCCATCAAAGATGCTGTGTTCTTTAATATCGGAATGATAATTTTCGATATTGGAGAAGGCAATGATATGCCAGCAAGAAAGTCAATGGATGAGAAAAGGCAAAATAGTCTAGTGGACCCTTATACTTGTATGGATTTGTATTGTGGGCTCTTCTACTTGACATTTTGTCAATTGAATCCTTGAACTCAATAAAACACAACATATTAAACCCTTCTGACCATTGACCATGCTTATGTGACATTAATATAAATGAGTTGGCAAGAGAGTGTAGCTACTCGCTTGTTAAGGCAAGTGAACATGATATTTAAAATTTTAAAATAAATTAAAGAATAAATTTTAAAAAGAAAATAACTCATCTTTTTTTTTTTCCCCCACACACACGGCCGTACAACCTTCTTTTTCAGCCACCTCCACCCCCACCCCCACCCCATCGCTGCCCCAACCCCATTTTTCTTTCTTCTATGCACTCTATCTTTATCTTTCTTTAGCCGATCTTGGCATTGAAACTTTCGTGACGTCAAATTTCATGGAGATTATCAGTGGTGGGAGAGAGCGGCATTGGTTTCACGGTGGTGCTCACCGGTTTGCAGTGGTCTGTGAGGGAGAGAGGCGGCGCTGGTCCCTTTTCGCTAGAATGGAGGCGATTTTGGTTCCTTTTCTGCCAGAATACGAGGCGGCGATGGAGTTTGCTAGTATGCCGAGAGGGAGACCTCATTTATGGGTTGGTTCGCTGGGGTCGTCGGTGGAGTGGAGAAAGGAAAATAGTGAAAGGGAGAACGAAGCGGGAGATACACGAGGAACAGTCACAGCGTGTGGAAAAGTTTTCCGGTCCGAGTTGCTGCTATCGTAAAGGTTGAAGAAGAGGAGTGGTTTTCTTTTAAGAAATAAATAAAATTCTTATTGTTTTATTTTTAATTTAATATATTTAGTTAATAATTTTTTTAAATAGCAATTAGTAAAGAAAATTATGACTATTATTAATTTTAATGACATGGATTTGACATGTCATCTATTTAAATGAGAGTGAGTTTCACACATGGTAGGAGGGGTTTAAAAATCTTTTTTTGATTGAGTTTAAGGGTTTAGTTGGTAAATAGATAAGTAGAAGGATTCACAATACAAATTGATACAAGTAGACCCCTGACCCTTTTGCCATGACAAAATCATTGTCCTCTGTATTACTTTCTGGACTGTTGTGGACCAACTCTTTATATGTTCCATGGTACACTAATCTACTTCCTTACCATGAGGATACACTATCAGCTATTCTAGTGTTTTCAACTGCTTTAAACATTTGTTACATGTCATTGAATTTGCACAAATCAATTGTTGTACTGAATTCTGTTGAGGAGTTGGATCAGCCATTTAACAATGATCATCAACCCATGCTTTGCCTTGGAAAGCAAAAGGGAGTATCTGTGTTGCATCTTAGTTACAGAATTACAATCACACTACTCCCTAATGAAGTTGAGATAGAGAAGCACGTTCACTTACTAGAGTGGTAGTCTTTCACGTTGCCATTGCTCTACTTGAATCTTGAGGACAAGGTTCATATTCACGTGGGGAGTATTGTTATGAACGAGCTAGGACCAACGGGGAAAGCAGCCCAACACCAAATAAAAAGGCTATATTTGGGATCCGGGTTGATAAATACGACTTGTGAAAGCAAATTAGACTTATGCAGATTGTTGAAAAAAATGTCTAGTCCTCTCATCCCCTTTCTTTGATCCTAAGCTTCTCATCTCCCTTCTAGTTATTTTCTGCCGTAGTTTCTTTTTTGACTATACCATTGTTCTGCAATTTCTTTGTTAGTTCCATTTTCCTGCTGTCACTTTAAGTTTAGTGATTATAATTTTTGAAGCATTGTCAGGCCTTCATATTAACATGTTGAAGAGTGTTATTTATCTTGTTAATGTGGTGCCAAATTTGGTAGAGCTGACTGATATTATGGGGTGCACTATTGGCTTTTTCCCAACATCTATTTGGACAACCTTGGGGGCCAAACACAAAGCAACTGAAATATGATATGGGGTTATTGAGAAATTTGAGAAAAGATTGGCTACATGGCAAACACAGTGCCTTTCTCTAAGAGGAAGGTTGACTGTAATAAACAGTGTTCTGGATAGGATCCCAACATATTTCATCTCTCTTCCCAATGCCCGACATAGTCTTGAAGCGTCTAAAGATAATTAGGAGAGACTTTTTTATGGGAAGGCAACAGTGAATCTCACTAATTACACCTTGTGATATGGCCAAAAGTCACTCCCAAACATCTTGGTGGCCTTGGTATCAATGATCTTGCTATCATAGCAAGTGTATGCGTATGAAGTGGCATTGGAGGTTCACTCAGGAAGAGGATGCTGGTCGGTGGAAAAAGGTAATTGTGGCTAAGCATGGAAGCAACACGCAATGGTGTACAAAACAATCCACAGTTCCCTACGGAACTGAATTATGGGAGGCCATTAATACCTTGTGGGATGCGCTTTTCAAACAAAGTCACTTTGAGATGGGGAATGGAACCCTATCAGATTCTGGCTAGACAAGTGGACAGGAGACTCCACTTTGAAAGAAGCCTTCCAAATATATTTAACATCACCAGGCATTCTAATTATTTTATTGCTCAGTATAGGGATGGAAACTCTTGGAACTTGAGCCTAAGAAGAAATTTGCAAGTTTGGGAATTTGAAGAGTTATTGAATCTGCTCAAAAGCTTAGATAACTGCAACATTAACATTCAGAGCAGTGATAAGTTAAAATGGCACTTCAACAGTAAAAGTTTATACACAATCAATGCAGGATATGAACACTTGAGCTCCAATAAGATGATGATTGATCTATGGCCCTGGAAATTAGTCTGGAAGACTAAACTTCCCCCCTAAAGTCTCTTGTTTTACTTGGACAGCCTTAAAAGAAGCATGCCTCACTCAGGACAATCTTATGAGAAGAAGATTTCAACTGGTCAAATAGGTGTTACATGTGTCAATCAACTTCAGAAAACATCATCAACATTAGGCTTCACTGCCCTTTTGCAAAACACTTTTAGAACATGTTCCTAGCGCTTTTTGGTATAAGTTGGTCCATGCCCTTCAATATCAGAGATGCCTACACTAGTTGGTGCTCTATGGTAATGGAAGTTAGAAAATCCATCAGGCAAATCTGGATTATGAACCCAGCTTTTATTTTTTTGGGTTATTTGGAATGTAAGAAACATGAGATATTTCGATGGAGTTTAACTCCAATTTGTAAGCTTAAGGCAAGTTGTGTGGTTAACCTTTTTAGCTGGGCCAACGTTTCCCCTGTAAATAACTACATGGATTTTGTCAGCTCCTTAGCTCTATAAGTTTTTTGTTCTTGCTGATCTGACAGCATCCCCCCCCTTTTTTTGTTATCTTTGCATCTACTGGATGCCTTTCTCACTTCATCAAAAAAAAAAATATTTGAATATTTCTGTCCTGAAATTGGAGTTGTTACATATTTATAATGATACAGAAATGGAAGAGCTTAGATGATGTTGGGAACAGAGTATTTTGTACTCATTTTTCCTGTTTTGTTGTTCTTTTTTTATAGGGTGGAGGGGTGGATTAATATTTGTATCATCTCCTAACATTCCAAGTTTTGTAGACAATTACATGGAGTTGTTGGATAGAACTCGACTCTGTGCTGCTGATTTTTCTGTACCGGTTGCTTATATGCTTATATCTATCTTTGTCGCAGAAATAGAAGTCTTTAACGGTTTACTGATAGAAAATGGTTTTCACCAAAACATAAACTGCTCATAACATGCAAACAACTGTGGCCTTTTATCTGTGTTTCCTGCAAATTATCATTTTTATGTCTGCTTCTGCTGTCACTGGAACATGCATTACATTGGTGGGACTGTATTGAGCACAACTGTTGATCATGTTGCACCTGTCAGATTTAATAACAACACTGAATGGTTCTCTCAGTCAAGGTTCCTCAATGTGCTTTGTTGCGAGGTTTTTATCATCACTGACACAAGGAGAAAATCTAATGGACTGGCATAGCACATTGCCCTCCTTCTCTTGCATGTGTGATTGGTTCCACGTAGGATCAGATAGAGGTTTAAATAAGAGAGTGAGAGAGTATCAAAAAGATACATCTTCCTTCCATTGCACCCTGTAGATGAGACCAAAGTTGTATCCCTAAGGCCATGCTATTATGTTAGGTCTCAAAAGAACTATAGTAAAATGTATGTGAAACGCTTTGCTTATCTGGGTGTGCCGTTCAAGTAAATTGGATTCCCAGTTGCATGTCAGTGAAACACTTAGCTTGTATGGGTGTGCTGTTCAAGTAAAAAAAAAAGGTCATAGCGATACAGAGGTTAAGGTCAAAAAAACAACTGACCTCTAGAAGTTAACTGCTTGAGTACTTATTGGCTGGTTTGGTAGACGGTATTATTAAGTATTTGTAACCTTGCAGTGATTAGTCAATCCTGGATCCGTGTAAATCTTTAATGTTAGTCTCTTTGTGGATTTGAGTTTTGTTTGCCTATCATTAGACAATTAGATAGGTTGAACTTTCTACCTTTGACTTTTATGTTGATTTGCTCAAGAGTATAATACATTTGAAGGAATACTATTTACAACATCCCTTGACCTGCATCATCAGTTTAGTTCCGATCTTATGTGGTGAATCATAATAAGCTGCGACTCTTTACTTACCCCAAAAATAAAACTGTGATTGTTAATATGAACAGGTCGAGGAGGACTTGGAAGCCTAATGTGCAAGACAAACGGCTTTTCAGCTATATCCTAGATCGTCAGATTCGAGTGAAGGTTACAACTCATGTCCTGCGATGTATTGACAAGGCAGGTGGTATTGATGAGTACCTGCTGAAGACACCTTACCATGAGATGGACACTGAATTAGGCCTCTTCTGGAAAGCTAAGATTGAGAAGTTGTACGAGGAGCTCGGTAAGATGGAGGTAGTTTTCTTTACACCCGAAGAAGAAACAAAACTTGAAGAACAATTTAAGGAAGTGAAGTTGGAAGAACGAGCAGCCCGTAGGGAAGCAAGAAGGAAGATGTATGGTTGGTCACCAAAATCCGAGCTAAAAGCAGATTCTGAAGGAACTGACGGAGAAGGAAGCTTACCAACTGAACTCCATGAAGGAATGGTCGCCAATGCTTGAAAGAACTGACAAACGACCCCTAGTGTCTAGAATACCATCACTATTTACTTTCATCCCTCACACCAAACGACCCCTAGTGTCTAGAATACCATGAATTTTGCCACCATCTCGCTTTTCAGCCTTGATAGCAAGCCTAGTAAAGGTAAAGCGATGTTTGGATTTATAATAACGAGAAATTCTACAGTTATGACAATACTATGTAGTTGAATTTTCAAGTGTAATGCTCATCTGCTTGCCACATTATTTGATAACTATAAATCGTTCGATGGATAGAGAAGAAATAATTTCAATATTCCACGTTATAATTCATGTACTTTTGGAGAGGAATATGATGAGAAGTTCATTGCATATCATGGTTGAAGTAAACTGAAATGATTGTTACAATTATTTGTTTAAGGAATAGCATTACATTCTTCCTTGAGTTCATACTTCAACAACAGCAGGGAACCTAGTGTAATCCCACAAGCAGGGCTCGGAGAGGGTAAAATGTGCGCAATATCTTTAAGGGAAAGATATGATGTTTCTGATTGACCGTCCGTAACCTTCCTCTTGTACCGTAACTTGAAACCAACAATGTGAATGATAAAAACTCATATAGACGGAGTTCTTACTTTAATACTTCTAACTTTGCAAGATTTGATCTTCTTTATTGGGAAAAAGGACATATATATCTCCGAATTATCGTAAATGGTATGCAGATATCTTTCGTCGTACTTCCGGACATAGATGCCCATGGCATCCAAAATTAGAGCATATATGCCCTTCCCTCTAACGAAAGACTAAATAGGGACACATGGTGCAACCTGATTCGTCGATCCAATATTTAGTAAATGTCGGGTTGGTGGATAAGATTATGACCCGTGTGTCCGTTAATATAAAGGGTATATACACTCTAATTTTTTGATGGTAGGGGCACCAATATCCCAAAAGTATGACGGAGGGCACCTGCATAACATTTACGATAGTTCAAAAATATATTTATCCTTTTCTCCTTCTTTATATGATTTTCCCAGATGCTCTCCAATTTACTATATTGTAGAAAACTAAAGTTACTTGAAGGCCATCTATTCCTAAAATGTTTGTAAGGTAAAGATTGCCAGGCAAGTAGATTATTTAGGTACTAATTTTTAATTAGTATATATATATATATATATATATATATATATATATATATATATATATATATATATATATATAATAACAGAAATAGAAGGTATTATATTAAATTATGATAATAAGGATAAGAGTTAAATACGTTTTTTCTTTATAGAAAATTATAAAAAGAGAAGGTAGAAAAAAGAATTTAAGAAAAAATAATAAATTATAGTAATGATAAAGAGAGATGAAAGATAATAAATTATAGTAATAATAAGAGGAGATAAATAAAATATCTTAATATTAATATTATTTTTCAGATTTCATAAATTTAATAAAACAAAATTGAAAAACTGACAAAAAAAAGGTATGCTGATAAAAATAGAAATGTGATCTATCTATCTATCTATCTATCTATCTATCTATCTATCTATGTTTCTTCTATATATCACCTTAAAAGTATGAACTCCCAAACTTGAATGTTGAATTACCATAGTTTTCTCAATTAAAAATATTCAATTTATTAATTTATTTATATTAAAAGTAGATACCTTTTCACATTAAATAATTGTGAATTTTTCATAAAGTTGTGACTTTTTTGACGCTGTGATATTTTTGATGAGTTGTGACTTTTCCGAAGGGTTATGATTTTTCCAAAAGATTGTGAATTTTCCAAAGGGTTCACCTTTTACAATGAATTGCGACTTCTCCAAAGCATTATAATTTTTTCAAAAGGTTGCAACTTCTCTGATAAGACACAATTAACACCTATTTCATACTACTATTTGTTAGCTATAGATAGAGTGGTTTACTCTCACTTTTAAAGTACGATTTTTTCTAATGTGCCCACACTTATTCTTCTTATAAAAATATCAAGGGTTATTTGCAAAAATTGATGAAGTTCAAAATTCAATGAGATTCGAGGTATCACATAAAAAGAGTTGGTGAAGAAATTGTAGCAAATCGTGAATCAATTTACTCTCGTATTTTTTCTATTGATTTTCATGAGTTTAAAGTGACAAAAAGTTGTGTGAAAGACTAATATAAAAACAATCAAGTGTTTTGGCTAAGATATTTGTTATTTGTTTTTTATTTTTTATTCTTTTGCCCTAAAAAAAGAGTTTATTTCTAATTTTGCGAAAACAATGGGCATCAACGTCGTCGATTGAATTATTAGTTTTGATGTTCAATCCACTATTTTAAAAATAATTTTTTACTTTTATTTATAATATGATAATATAGTATCATAATAAATTTTTAATATACATGTAAGAAAAAATGAACGAAGAAAGTATAGTGTTGGTGGCAAGATATTTCGATCAAATGATTCAATATAGTGATATAGCATGAACATATATTCCTTCTTCATTGGCTAGGCATTGTTTCATATATTTTATTATTTTTTATATTTATAATAAGTATGAGTACAAAAACTTTTAAGTATGAATTTCTTGTTATTTTCTATTCATTTTAATTTGAGAAATAATACGTCACAAGATGCACTCCTTGCTAGCTATATAAAAATAGATAAGAAAATAGTGATTGATCACTTAAAGATTCTATAAATAACACTTAAATTTGATTCATAAATTAATTTTTATATCATGATACAACTTCTATAAGATATTAGATACTTTCATTATACAACAAATATATGATATGCATGCGGCAAAAAAGTGCGGCAAAAAAGGAGAAGGTTACAGTTCTACAAAGATAAGGTAGAAACTTAAACAAATGAAATGTTTTTCAACAAAGGTTATGTTGTTTATATATATATATATATATATATATATATATATATATATATATATATATATATATATATATATATATATATATATTACCTCTATATGATACTCTTACTTAAATATTAATTGTGTACTCATATTTAGTTAAATATAGATTATGCATAAAATAAAATATTAAAATATTTATGGTAATACTTATTAGTGTAGCACATACTAAATTTATGTATGAATATTTAAGAGAAATTTTTTACTTAACCGATGTCTTTCAGTTATGTTAATAACGTCAACAAGATAGGCTATTGGTAACATTTTTTGTATGGATTTTTCTAAAATTTTGTCGGTTAAATTTGTTTATAATATTGACTTAAGTAAAATTAATAATACTAAAGAAATGTCACTTTCTCTCCACATTTAAAATTTAAATGTATTTTGATCTCAAAATACAGGTTACTCTATGGCAATATCTTCTATTTCAAAGATTTTTTCCCATGTCCCATGTTTCAATCATAAATAGATCCCTAAACTTGTTGAGTTTTTCCCTTCAGGTACCTCAAATACGCTATTTTCCTATTGAATCATTCAACCACCCATAATTTGTTCCTATTAAACACTGTTGGCTGATTTTGATCGGCTTTTCTATTATAAATGCCTTCAATTGTGTTCGTATTGTAATGATTATGATCGAAGGAATGAAGACAAAATGTGTGTTAGTCTCATTTGTTTTCTAATGTGTTCAAATGACTTGGAAGTAAAACATAATTATTCTCGAACATTTTTACTATCAATTGGACTAATGAGTTCTGGAACAACATATGTATCCTCTATTAATACCCCTCACAAAATCTGGTTCCACATCAGCCAACGATGTTTAAACGAAATAAATTATGGTGGTTCAATGTATCAATAGAAAAATAGCATAGTTGAGGTACCTGACGGGAAAAACCCAACAAATTAAGGGATCTGTTTATGTATTTTGCCTGTATATATATATTTTGATTGGCAAAAAACAAAAGGTAAGCTAATCAAAGAGAGATGCCATATATTCAAGATATTTTTCTCTATAGGAAATAAAATATTTTAACACTCCAATTTCTAATTATATTAATTTCAAGAAATTCAATATGAAACAAATTATGTATATGGAATAAATTACATGAATCATTCATTGCACTGTAAACATAAAATTTGATTATATTACATGAAATCTTTTCTTTCATTTTCCTCGTTCCCCTTTATTATTTTTCATTTTCCATTTTCTCCTATCACTCTAGTTTTTATATATTTCTTACTCCAATCTATCATTTATTTTTATATATCTCCTTCTAGTTTTATGAAAAATCTCTCATTTTCAATTTTCTCTCTAAATTACTTCATCATTTTCTGCTACAATGAAAATTGATAAAGAATATAGAAAAAAGTTACAAAATATATCAAATTATTCATGACTTTAGTATATAATATTTACAAGTGTTTTGATTCTCGTTAAACTCTATTGCTCACTTAGTCACGCAGATTTCACGATCCATACCATCGCGATTGACATTCACCAACCATCCTGTGGGAGAATCATAACTAATAACCAACTAACCTCAACTAAGCATTTAAATATACAAAAGCATGTTTAAATGCCAAATGAAAAAGAAATAGAGTTCCCCTAAACTCCAAACGTCTAACAAAACAAATGCATAAATAACACCTAGAACCTGAAAGACAATATACCAAAAAATCTAAGGTTCAACCATATTCCCAAACAAGAAGGAGTACAACCCTAAAATAACATACGATAACTAATTAGAAAGTCTAAGTCCGGAATGTGGACATAAGCAAAAGATAACTCATGACAGTCCGAAAGAACTAACTCACTCTTGAATTCGATGACGATCACTGATCTTCTAAACCCGCTTGACGATGCCCGGTACTCAACAAGAAAGAGCAAGTGCAGTATCAGTACACAACCACAGTGTACTGGTAGCATGACACGACTATCCCACTAAGTGCAACATAGATACGTCATTATAACAATATAATAACATGTAGACACCGAACATATACAATACAATATCTTTAACGAACAACTACAATCTCACAGTTCTAAAGATATACAGTTATGTCAAGTCAATGGTCCTCTCATCGAATCCACACCCAAATTGTTAGTGTATCGATACGTGGTACTCAATCCAATGTTTATGTCAAAACGTGGCAACAATCCCATGTTTACACCGAAACGTGGAAACCGATCTCAATTAGTGTGTCGGAATGCAACACCCGATCCATTCAACAATCCACACCTACAATTACAATCACAAGTATATTGTCAAAATCATACAATCAAGTCATGATTCATGGCACTTATCATTCATCTACCCTTATTTACAATTAGTGTGATCAATAATGCAACATGCGCATACATACATGTATCATGATGAAGCAAGAACAAACATACATTACACAACATGAAATCACAACCATCACCTAGCTCAAAGAAAGCTTAAATCCCCTAAGAAACTCGTTTCTTCTCTTTTCGGATTCATTCCGCTTGTTCTTGATCTACAAACAATCATAATAACACGGGAATCAATAAGCAATGTCTAATTACCCGGATTAAAGTTAACTCTATCAACCCTAGATTAAACCCATGATCCAAATATCAAAATTAGGGCTTTCCCACCATCCAGACAGTTCTTAAACCTACCCCAACAATAGTCACCCTAGAAACTAAATTCTACGGATCGAAAAAAGGATTCGAGACGTGAAACCTTATCTTTAGCCTCAAGAATGGTGGAAAACTGTCAAGAAAACACCTGGGTTGTTGCTTAGCTCTCAAAGTAGAAAAGTGCAGAATAAAATGTTTTTGGGGTTTATTTCCGATTTAATTCGCGACTGTCCCACCACAATGGTACTCACTCCGCTACAACGGCCATGCCCTAGTAGGAAAATCTCACCTTAGCGGCTTGCATGGAAACAATGAGAAAATTTAAGAATTCTAAACCCCCATTTTACAATACACCTTTATCCCATGACACTCAGGAAATATCCTTTCACGCTAAGATCGATTTTGAGAGTTCTACTTGCTCGAATTCAGTTCCGTAAGTCGTACGAGTTCCTTAATGTGTTAGATATTTATTCATGTGATCATAATAATAATTAGATAAACCAATTCTTACCATATTTCCCTAGATCTCACTGACTCTGATTTCGTCCAAATCTTTACTAGGATGGGAAATCCCAAGTTACTACGAAATAGTTTTGCGGCCCAAAATTTTTCCCAATTGGATTTTCTATAACCACGGGAGTCGGTTGTAACAATAGATACCAATTTACCCATCACTCATCCGTGAGTTATAAACTTAGGAAAAGTAGGCCAAAGAAAGAATGGTGTAGTAGCTTAATCGACGAACAACTAGGAATACTTATCTCGTGTATCCTTCTCGGTTTCCCAAGTATCTTCCTCAACTAGACGATACTTACATTAAAACTTCACAAACTTAATCTCCTTGGTCCTCATCTTTCAGAAATATCGATCAAGAATTTCAATCAATTCCTGCTAACATTGCAGGTATTCTTCTAACACAACTGAGTCCCATTTTATTATGTAATCCCCATCACCATGATATATTTTAAGCATTGAAACATGAAATACTAGATGGACTCCCGATAGGTTAGAAGGTAAAACCAATCTATAAGCCATTGGCCCTACATATTCGAGAACCAACGAGACCAATGTATCGCGGACTTATCTTGCTCTTCTTGCCAAATCTCACCACTACTTTCATGGGTGATAGCTTAATAAGAACATTCTCAGCCATATCAAATGTCATGTATCTTACCTTATGGTCTGCATACTTCTTCTGTCTACTCCAGGCCGCTAAAAGCTTAGCTGGTATGCTCCTTACCTTATCTTGAGCATTCTTCACTAAATCCACCCCTAAAGATTTCACATCTCCAGCT
Organism: Solanum sitiens; assembly: GCA_016801875.1. Lineage (NCBI taxonomy): Eukaryota > Viridiplantae > Streptophyta > Magnoliopsida > Solanales > Solanaceae > Solanum > Solanum sitiens. Next base: position 2,826,457 of record JABWTJ010000287.1, read on the forward strand.
CTGAACCATCCTATGGGTGATCTACATACCCTCCCATAAAGTTCTCAAATAATGTCATATCTATGCTGGAGTGATAAATATTATTATAGGAGAGCTCACATAAAGGTAAGAACTTATCCCAATGCCCTCCAAAATCAATCACACATGCCCTTAACATGTCTTCTAACACTTGAATAGTCTTACCTTATGGCCTGCATACTTCTTCTGTCTACTCTAGGCCGCTAAAAGCTTAGCTGGTATGCTCCTCACCTTATCTTGAGCATTCTTCACTAAATCCACCCCTAAAGATTTCACATCTCCAGCCATGAACCATCCTATGGGTGATCTACATACCCTCCCATAAAGTTCCTCAAATAATGTCATATCTATGCTGGAGTGATACCTATTATTATAGGAGAGCTCACACAAAGGTAAGAACTTATCCCAATGCCCTCCAAAATCAATCACACATGCCCTTAACATGTCTTCTAACACTTGAATAGTCTTCTCTGACTGACCGTCCGTATGTGGATGGAAAGTTGTACTAAAAGTGAGTTGTGTGCCCAGTTCCTCATGTAACTTCCTCCAAAACTTGGAGGTGAACTGCGTACCGCAGTTTGAGATGATAGAAAGGGGAACCCCATGCAACCTCACTATATCTTTCACATAAATTTTAACCAATTGCTGAGCATTATATTTTAATCTGACCGAAATAAAATGGGATGCTTTAGTCAATCTGTCAACCACTACCCAAATAAAGTCAAACTTCCCCAATGTCTTGGGAAGATCAATCACAAAATCCATTGCTATCCTTTCCCACTTCCATTCCAGAATCGGCATACTCTGGAGCAAATTTACAGGACTTTGATGCTCATATTTTACTTGTTGGGTATTTTAACCCTTAGACACAAACTCTGCCATATCTTTCTTAATACTAGGCCACCATAAAGTCACTTCAAATCTCGATACATCTTGGTCACACCCTGATGACTAGAATACCGCGAGCAATGTGATTCTGCCAATAATTTCTGAATCAAGTCATCAACTCTGTCACGCCCGAGCTACCCCCAAGACGCGGACACTGAATCTAGGACCACAAGCTATCCCAAGCTAACCCTACCGGCATGATCATGAGCATACTAAAGAATATAAACTGATGCGGAAGCTAAATCATACTTTATATCTGAAAAGATGGGGAATACCCATATTCTATAACTGAGATATTTGAAAACAATGAGTCTAATACAAAGGAAATATTAACTCAATACTAAGCTGAAACTAACTATGTCTGAAAATAGCCTCTAAACTGGACTAGAAATACTGGGACAAGCCCCAACTAAATCTAGCAAAAACTGAAACTAAATGACTAAAAGAATGAAATGAAACTCATGATTATTGTCCTCGGAGAATGAGGACTCACCACTGAAACTGCTGAACTGGAGATCGGAAATCGATCTATGCATAATCTGGATGCTGAGAACCTGAACCTACATCACAAGAAGATGTAGCACATATATGCGTCAGTACTTGAAGGTACTGAGCATGTAGGATAGAGTAAAACTGAAATAATACATAACTAAACAAGGACAAAAGCAAGTATATAATTGAACATGATATAGATTTTGAATGCTGAGATAACTGAATGCAATGACCAATTTATAACATGCTGGAACTGAATACTGAATATACTGATAAATGGCCAATGTAGTGGAATCTGACTTATCTATGAGAGCTACTAATAACCGATAATAAAACTACATGAGCTAAATGTGGAGTTCGATGTATACGCCTCATCGAGAGGACCCAATATACCCTGCCAGAGGTATAAAGGCATGCTAGCGTGATCACTAAACTGATTGCCCACAGAGGGGACTTACAACCTACTTGGCTAGTAGTTCTGGGACTAATTGGGTACGCTAAACCCTAGTCCAACTCGGTATTAATTCTACTCCCAATGAATTATGTAATTAACTGATTATGACTGAGTTTCTGTAAATACTGGATAGCTCAAAACTGAACATGTAAACTGAGAATGCAATAATTAATCAGGCAATTATGCATTTATAACTGAGGCATGTATATATGAAGTAACTGAAATATCTAACCTAGAATGTGTAATTCAAGAACTAAAGAAATACATAGCTAGGGTTGTGAAATTAATGCGATAAACTGAATAATAACTTTACAATCTGATTTGGAACATATATTTAATAAATTCATGAATTTCTATCAAAGTTATAGAAATCCTAGATGTATTACTGATAAAGGAATCAAGAACTGACTGAAAACTAGGGATCCAATGGGTGAAAGGAACCCACTAGTGAAATCCCACATACCTGGTGATGAAACTCACGGAAAAACACTTAGGTTTCGGAAATGAAACTGCTGGAACCTTGCTGCGTTTTTGAACTAGGGTTCTTGACTTTTTTCTCCTTTTTTGCTTCAAATTTTTTCTAAGTTTGATTAATGATTTGACTTAGGTAAGTTTTACTTATGTTTCTAGGCTTAAACTGACTAAAATATGATGATTTAGGGTCAAAACGACGTATCTTAGAGTTTAAACAAAGTGGGAAAAGACCAAAAGACCCCTGAGTAAGTTGTTGTCGGACCAGATGACGACCTGGACAGACGGTCCGTTGTTCAATCGACGGTCCGTAGAATGGGTCTATTCGATAGGCCTTTACTAAAATAGGCATAACCTTTTACTCTGAGCTCTGATTCTAGCAAGGTTGGTTTCTATGGAAAGAAAATTCAATTATCTATCTTTTGGTATGTCATGGAACACCTAATTCAATTTGTTATAAGAGTTATGATCATTTGAAGTTAACCCAATTGCATTTCCCGTTAATTGTCTGCGAATTCCCACCTACGGTCAGACCTACGGACCGTGGGTCCACCTACGGACCGTGCTGGTAAACGTGGTCCTTTTCAGAGAGTGGCTGAAAGGGGGTGTCGATCGATGGTCACGGACTACGGACCGTAGGTCCGTTCGTCGATCAAGACTTGACCAATTTTTTTCTGGGCTGAATTTTGGGAGTCTCTGATCCCATCGACAGATGTGTAGGACGGACCGTGGGTCAGGCTATGGTCCGTCGATGGCCATGTTGATTGGACCTGCAGATTTTCCAAAAAACTGATTTTTGGTGTGTTCTGGATATGGGGTGTTACAAACTCGAGGAACACAAATTCTTCTGTCACGCCTCATAACCCATTAAGACGGACAGGCACCCGATGCCCTAAAGGCCCGAGAGAACCAACCTGCAACCTGTTCTTACTGAGCATATACTATAACAATTGAGACAAGTTAACTTTGGATGCAGCGATATAAACCAACGTAAGTAGGTCCAAAAGTTATATACAAGACTTGGCCGTTTAGACCACAACTCGTTAAGACACAACTGAACCATGTACATACGTCTACAAAGCCTCTAAAAGATAGAAGACTAGAGTAGGTCAGGACAGACCCCGCCTTACCCTTAACTACGATACAATACCAAACGAATTTAACAAGGACTTAATAAAGCTCCGAATCAACTTGGAGCTCACCAAAAGTAGCAGAATTTTGAGTGCTCCTACTGAGGAGGTCTACTAGCTGGAGTACCTGAGCCTGCAGCATGAAATGCAGCGTCCCCAATACGGGATGTCAGTACGAAAAATGTACTGAATATGTAAGGCAAATAGTATATGTAATACAAAGCTCAAATGAAATCAAGTAGCAACATAAGGGTGCATAGATTAGGAGAGAAGACCACCTTTGCTTACTCTTATGGGATCAAGTAAGCTACATTCTTTTCTTTACCTTGTTGTATGTTATAATCTTTGTTGGGCATGTGATACAAGTGACCAGCTGATCAGTGGTAGAAGAGGATGACCCATGCTAGGCGTATTAACCCCTGGGATGCGGTCCTCATAATTACACAACTTGGGATCGGCCCATGCTAGGCTTTCGCCCCTGAGCTGCCACCCTTCTATACCAATAGGGATCGGCCCATGCTAGGCTTTCGCCCCTGAGCTGCCACCCTTAATTATATAGATTTCTTCACTTAGATTCTTTAATCTTTGAGATTATTGTTAATCAGTTCATAACTCTTTTGAGATATTATTTTGGATAATCATAACACTTTTGAGATGTTGATTTGGTGGTCATAATCATCTTGGAGATATGGAAATACGGAACAGTAGTGGAATACATGAAAATAATACTTTGAGGCAGTAACAATGACATAAGGAGCTATGAAACATCAACACCTTACTTTAAGACCTTAATGGCACAATTGACTTCAATTGGCTTAGGAGAGGGATTCATCAAACTTTGTTTTGCAAATACCATTTCTATAACAGCACAAGGGGAATAATTACACAAGTATAGAGTAGTGAACATATAATGAAGTAGTTCTATGTACTTAGAATGGGAAAAGAAATATTGTTAGCTATTTGGAGATAGTACGCTGCCACTATGCTTCCTTTTCTAGAAATAGAACTTATGGGAATCACTTCATTGATATTAATTGCAGGTGCCAGATTTCATGCCAAAAGGATATAGAATCGAATAGCCTTACATACCTTATTTTTCTGACCAATACCACTATCACGATTCAGCCTTTCTTATTGGGTGCTAATCTACAACATAAGTCATGATTAAGCTAACATCAGCAGCTAATCACAATAAGGTCCTCCAAAATAGTAGCTAAAATATTTGATGGAAATCAGGCCTAAACAACCTTTACATAAATGGTGAACCACCACACCCTTCCTCTACACATTAATACAACTTCATACATCATCTCCCAAGCTATCCAAACAACCCTCAACAACAATATTCATAAGGTAGCCACTATCAATCTCAAATCTTTCAGCATAATAGGAGAATATTGACTCAAAGATTTATCACAATCCATGAATTCTTGATAAACATATACAAAATTCTCCACTCCAAACATTATCAAAGAGAGGAAAACAAATGGGTTGAAGTCTTACCTTAATTCTGAAAATTTATCCTCTACACTTGTACTTCAAGAATTCAAACTCTCCTTCAAACTCTTACTTGAAAAATTAGACAGCACTCAAGAACTCTAAGGTGTCTTAGGGCTACTAATTGAAGCCAAGAGAGACCAAGAAAGAACTTAGGAAATCTGAAACTTTTGCAAGTTCAAAATGGAGAATAAGACTTGATCCTTATCCTTTGAAAAAGGAGGTGTTATGGCCAACACTCTTGACCAATTTTGGGCCATATAATGTCAAGTAGGTGCCCCACCTGCTTGTCCTTTTAACTTGGGCCTTTTTGGACTTAATATTATTGAACCTTGGCTGTCCATTTTCCCTTTGTTCTTTTATTCCACTTGGGACAGATTAATGCAAGTAGGTGGTACACACTTGGCCCAATAACATGGTAAAACAAATCTTAGGAGGTCATGCACTTACCTAGTTTCACTTGGGCTTTATCCATAATGGGCCAATTGGCAGATTTGGCTGCTGGGCCTTCTTTCATTCACAATTTCTTTAATAGGTTTGGGCTTCAAATGAGCCCCTAAATATAAGCCTAAATCTGGTCAATCAAACTTGGGCCCTTTAACTATAATATAGATCAAGTAGGTGATGCAGCTGCTAGCTCAATTACCATCTTACTATAATTACTTAAAAGTACTTTTCATCGGAGTTAACTTGCAATACATATGCTAAAACGTGCAAGGCATTACATCACCTTCCAAGCTAGTTTAAACCAACACTAATCATATAAGAAACATGATCCCTCACCTACACTATAAGTCTATGTCAAGTATAACATGAATAGAACTACCACATACAAAAATACAGGCCGTTACATCCTTCCCCCCTTGGAACATTCGTCCTCGAATATTAGCATGGTTGTCAGGCCTAAACAAGTTCAAGCCTAAGTTAGTACTACTATTAATCACATTGAACATATAGACTTATACTTACTTGTCAATGCCTCCACTAACATTTTGATCATTCCCTCCAGTGTGAAAGAGGTGAGGATACTTCAATTTCATTGCTTCTTCTGCTTCCCATGTAACTTCTTCTACTTGTTGGTTTCTCCATAGAACTTTTACAGAAGCTACTTCTTTATTTCTTAACTTCCTAACTTGTCGATCCAGAATAGCAATGGGTACTTCTTCATAAGTGAGATCTCCTATAACCTGTACGTCTTCAGTAGAAGTAATACGAAATGGGTCACCTACGCATTTCCGTAGCATTGAGACATGGAACACCGGATGAACTGATGAAAGCTCTTGTGGTAGCTCTAACTCATAGGCTACTTGGCCAAATCTTCGGATAATCTTATATAGCCCTATATAGCGTGGACTCAGCTTTACCTTTTTACCAAACCTCATTACCCCTTTCATCGGAGACACCTTCAAGAACACCCAATCCCCTATAGAAAATTCTAGTCCTCTCCTTCTAATATCTGCATATGATTTATGTCGACTTTGAGCTGTTTCTAGCCGCTGCTGTATCACTTTGAATTTTTTCATAGCTTGATGAACAAGATCTGGTCCAAATAAGGAAGTTTCACCCATTTCGAACCAACCAATTGGTGATCTACACTTTCGACCATATAAAGCTTCATAAGGTGCCATTTTAATGCTCGAATGATAGCCATTGTTATAAGAAAATTCAATAAGTGGTAGGTGATCATCCCAGCTACCCTTGAAATCTAATATACAAGCTCGCAGCATATCCTCGAGTGTCTGAATCGTACGTTCTGCCTGACCATCCGTTTGAGGATGAAAGGCTGTACTTAAATTCACTTGTGTTCCCAAACTCTTTTGAAATGACTTCCAAAAATTTGCTGTGAATTGAGCTCCTCTATCAGATATTATAGAGATTGGCACTCCATATAGTCGAACTATCTCTTTAATGTACAACCTCGCATACTCTTCAGCTGTATAAGTAGTCTTCACTGGCAAAAAGTGTGCTGCTTTGGTAAGTCTATCAACTATTACCCATATCGAGTCAAACTTCCGGAATGAGCGAGGCAAACCAGTAACAAAATCCATGTTGATCATGTCCCATTTCCAAATTGGAAGTTCTATACGCTGCATGTAACCTCCGGGCTTTTGGTGTTCTACTTTTACCTATTGACAATTTGGACACTCAGCCACGAATTCTGCAATGTTCTTCTTCATATCCCCCCACCAATACATTTCTTTCAAGTCATGATACATTTTAGTTGACCCCAGATGAACAGAGTACCTTGAATTATGTGCTTCCATCAGCTTAGGTACTCAAAATCTGTTTTGACATTGAAGTACTCCGTCTTGCTTAAGCTCAAACGCCTTTGTCATACCATGTAGTACATTCTCTTTAAGTTGTAAAAGAATTGGATCAGTGTACTGCTTCTCTTTCACTTCCACTATTAACGAGGATTCTGCCGCATTTTGCACAATAACCCCTTCGTCTTGAGATTCAAGAAGGCGAACACCCAAGTTAGCTAGTTGGGACAGATCTTTAGTCATTCCTTGTCTTTCCACAGACTTACCATAAGTGCTTGCCATTATTTTACGGCTTAAAGCATCAGCTACTACATTAGCTTTACCGGGATGATATAAGATGTCAATGTCATAATCTTTTAATAGCTCCAGCCACCTTCGCTGCCTCAGATTTAAGTCTTTTTGCTTAAAAATATATTGCAAGCTTTTGTGATCAGTGTATATGTCAACATGAACTCCATACAAGTAGTGGCGCCATATCTTCAAAGCAAACACAACTGCTGCTAGCTCTAGATCATGGGTTGGATAATTTTTCTCATGTGGCCGCAGCTGCCTTGAGCCATAAGCTATAACTTTACCATGCTGCATCAATACACAACCTAAGCCCACTCCCGAAGCATCACAGTACACTACATAGCCTTCTGTACCTTCTGGAAGTACCAACACAGGTGTAGAAGTTAATTTACTCTTCAGCTCTTGGAAGCTTCTTTCACACTCATCGCTCCACTGAAACTTGGTTCCTTTGTGTGTTAGCTTTGTTAAGGGTGCAGCCATGGAAGAGAATCCTTCAACAAACCTTCTGTAATAACCTGCCAATCCAAGAAAACTACGGATCTCCGTAGGCGTTGTAGGTCTTGGCCATCTTTTCACGGCTTCTATTTTCTGGTTATCAACCCTTATTCCTTCCTCGGATATGATATGACCTAGGAATGCCACAGATTTCAACCAGAACTCACATTTAGAGAACTTTGCATACAATTTACGATCACGGAGAATTTGTAAAACCTGCCGCAAGTGATTAACATGATCCTCTTCCGATCTTGAATACACCAAAATGTCATCTATGAACACTATCACAAACACATCTAAGAATGTCTTGAACACCCTACTCATCAAATCCATAAAAGCTGCTGGTGTATTTGTTAGCCCGAATGACATGACTAAGAACTCAAAATGACCATACCGTGTTCGGAAAGCTGTCTTGGGTATATCTTTGTCCTTGACCCTCACTTGGTGATAACCTGACCTCAGGTCGATCTTTGAAAAACACCTAGCACCTTGTAATTGATCAAACAGATCATCAATTCTAGGGAGGGGATATTTGTTCTTAATTGTTACCTTATTCAACTGCCGGTAGTCGATACACATTCTTAATGAGCCATCTTTTTTGCATACAAATAAAACTGGTGCTCCCCATGGGGACACACTAGGCCTTATGAATACTTTTTGTAATAAGTCTTTTAACTGCTCCTTCAACTCTCGTAATTTTGCTGGAGCCATTCTATACGGAGGAATTGAGATAGGTTGAGTATCTGAAAGCACATCAATACCAAACTCTACTTCTTGTTCTGGAGGCAAACCTGGAAGATCTTCAGGAAACACATCTAAAAATTCATTTACCACCGGAATGGATTGAAGGGTTGGTGGCTCTGCATCTACATTTTTCACTCTAACCAGATGGCATATGTATCCTTTGGAAATCATATTCTTTGCCTTAAGATAAGAAATAAATTTACCTCTTGGCATCCCAATATTACCTTTCCATTCGAGGACTACCTCTTTTGGAAACTGGAAATGCACTATCTAAGTTCGGCAATCTACCGTGGCATAACAAGAAGCTAACCAATCCATACCCATTATAACATCAAAATCTACCATGTCTAGCTTAACAAGATCAGCCAATGTATCGCGATCACAAACAGTTACAATGCAATTACGATAAACTCTCCTAGCTATAATAGATTCACCAATCGGTGTAGACACTTCAAATGGCTTCGCTAATAATTCTGGTGTTGTTTTGAACTTTCCAGCAATCAATGGTGTAACATATGATAGTGTAGACCCCGGATCGATTAATGCATATACAATATGTGAAAAGATGGACAATGTACCTGTAACCACGTCCGGCGAGGCTTTTAAATTTTGTCGATCCCCTAGTGCATATGTGCGATTCTAACCTCCACTAGAACTAGCTGCTCCCCTAGCTCCTCTACCCCGACCTGCAGGCATATGTAGTTCCCTACCTAAAGAAGGGATTGATGAGGTCGACTCAACAACTGATCTAGTTGGTTGAACAACGCCACCCACTCCCCTATGAGGGCAGTTTCTCATCATATGCCCTGGTGTGCCACACCAAAAACAAACATCCGTCCCAAACCTGCATGCACCTAGATGATTCCTCCCACACTGTTTACAAGGCTGTCGTGGAGGCCTTGATTGGCTCGTACTTCCTTGCTCTTGATGACTGCCTTGGCTTTCACTTCTTTGCCCAAACTGATTGCCTCTAAACCCTTGGAACCGTGGTGGAGCACTAGCTGTAGAGTAGAAAGATGATGGCCTAGGTGGTCTCTTAGAGAACCGAGGCCTAAACTCACCTTGGGATGGTGTAAACTGCCCCATTGATCTGGCCCTCTTAGAATGCCCTGTTTCCAACTCTTGTGTTCTTCTTCTTTGCCTTTTATCCTCCAATTTTTGTGCAAAAGCCTGCATCCTTGCTATATCCATATCTTTATTTAATGAAGCAATTGTACAGTCTCTAACCAGATATGAATCTAACCTGTCCACAAAACGATGAACTCTATCCTCCATAGTAGCTACTACATTAGGAGCATACCTGGCCAAGGAATTAAATTTGAGACTATACTCCCTCACACTCATATTTCCTTGGTGGAGATTTAAGAACTGATCCACACGGGCCTCTCGGATCTCCAATGGCAGATAATGATCAAGGAATGCCTTTTTGAACTCTTTCCACATAGCTGAAGGTGCATTTGTTCCCCTAGATTGCTTCCAAGCTTCATACCACAATATAGCCACACCCTTTAATCTGTATGCAGCTAGCTCAAGTGCTTCTTTACCACTTACATGCATAATATCCAAAGTGCATTGGATTTGATCTATAAAGTCTTGGGGATCTTCATTAGGATCTGACCCGGTAAATGATGGAGGGTCCAAGTTAAGAAAATCACGTATCCGTGTTCCAGCTGATCTAACTACACCACTAGTACCTGCAACTGGACCTTCTTGCCTTTGGCCATGACCAGCAACTATACGAGTCAATAATTGGACTGCATTCCTCAAATCTTGCTCGGTAGCATTAATAGGGGTTTCCTGAGGTTCATCTTCCCTTCTTAGTTCTTCAGGAGATGGAGGCGTCGAGGAAGTCTGCGATAGAGACTCATCTTGAGCCCCACTTTGAACAGCTTGACTTGGTGGTGGTTGGCTAGTCCCTTCTTGGGCAGCCACATCTACTCGTTACCGGTACTTTTACTCCTTCTCATAATTGGCATCTTTGCTATAATAAAACAATTGAGGAATTAGATATGATTCACCTACAAAACAGGTTCTATCGCACAATCTAAGAAACGAAACAAATGAGACAACTCCTATATGTCCCGTAGCCTCCTGTTTATAAATGTGGTGCACAACACATCCATAAGCAAGACTCTACACAGACACGGCTTTGTAGACTCCCTAGGATGACCTGCTCTGATACCACTTTTGTCACGCCTCAAAACCCATTAAGATGGACAGGCACCCGATGCCCTAAAGGCCCGAGAGAACCAACCTGCAACCTGTTCTTACTGAGCATATACTATAACAATTGAGACAAGTTAACTTTGGATGCAGCGATACAAACCAACGTAAGTAGGTCCAAAAGTTATATACAAGACTTGGCCGTTTAGACCACAACTCGTTAAGACACAACTGAACCATGTACATACGTCTACAAAGCCTCTAAAAGATAGAAGACTAGAGTAGGTCGGGACAGACCCCGCCTTACCCTTAACTACGATACAATACCAAACGAATTTAACAAGGACTTAATAAAGCTCCGAATCAACTTGGAGCTCACCAAAAGTAGCAGAATTTTGAGTGCTCCTACTGAGGAGGTCTACTAGCTGGAGTACCTGAGCCTGCAGCATGAAATGCAGCGTCCCCAATACAGGACGTCAGTACGAAAAATGTACTGAATATGTAAGGCAAATAGTATATGTAATACAAAGCTCAAATGAAATCAAGTAGCAACATAAGGGTGCATAGATTAGGAGAGAAGACCACCTTTGCTTACTCTTATGGGATCAAGTAAGCTACATTCTTTTCTTTACCTTGTTGTATGTTATAATCTTTGTTGGGCATGTGATACAAGTGACCAGCTGATCAGTGGTAGAAGAGGATGACCCATGCTAGGCGTATTAACCCCTGGGATGCGGTCCTCATAATTACACAACTTGGGATCGGCCCATGCTAGGCTTTCGCCCCTGAGCTGCCACCCTTCTATACCAATAGGGATCGGCCCATGCTAGGCTTTCGCCCCTGAGCTGCCACCCTTAATTATATAGATTTCTTCACTTAGATTCTTTAATCTTTGAGATTATTGTTAATCAGTTCATAACTCTTTTGAGATATTATTTTGGATAATCATAACACTTTTGAGATGTTGATTTGGTGGTCATAATCATCTTGGAGATATGGAAATACGGAACAGTAGTGGAATACATGAAAATAATACTTTGAGGCAGTAACAATGACATAAGGAGCTATGAAACATCAACACCTTACTTTAAGACCTTAATGGCACAATTGACTTCAATTGGCTTAGGAGAAGGATTCATCAAACTTTCTTTTGCAAATACCATTTCTATAACAGCACAAGGGGAAATTACACAAGTATAGAGTAGTGAACATATAATGAAGTAGTTCCATGTACTTAGAATGGGGAAAGAAATATTGTTAGCTATTTGGAGATAGTACGCTGCCACTATGCTTCCTTTTTTAGAAATAGACCTTATGGGAATCACTTCATTGATATTAATTGCAGGTGCCAGATTTCATGCCAAAAGGATATAGAATCGAATAGCCTTACATACCTTATTTTTCTGACCAATACCACTATCACGATTCAGCCTTCCTTATTGGGTGCTAATCTACAACATAAGTCATGATTAAGCTAACATCAGCAGCTAATCACAATAAGGTCCTCCAAAATAGTAGCTAAAATATTTGATGGAAATCAGGCCTAAACAACCTTTACATAAATGGTGAACCACCACACCCTTCCTCTACACATTAATACAACTTCATACATCATCTCCCAAGCTACCCAAACAGCCCTCAACAACAATATTCATAAGGCAACCACTAACAATCTCAAATCTTTCAGCATAATAGGAGAATATTGACTCAAAGATTTATCACAATCCATGAATTCTTGATAAACATATACAAAATTCTCCACTCCAAACATTATCAAAGAGAGGAAAACAAATGGGTTGAAGTCTTACCTTAATTCTGAAAATTTATCCTCTACACTTGTACTTCAAGAATTCAAACACTCCTTCAAACTCTTACTTGAAAAATTAGACAGCACTCAAGAACTCTAAGGTGTCTTAGGGCTGCTAATTAAAGCCAAGAGAGACCAAGAAAGAACTTAGGAAATCTGAAACTTTTGCAAGTTCAAAATGGAGAATAAGACTTGATCCTTATCCTTTGAAAAAGGAGGTGTTATGGCCGACACTCTTGACCAATTTTGGGCCATATAATGTCAAGTAGGTGCCCCACCTGCTTGTCCTTTTAACTTGGGCCTTTTTGGACTTAATATTATTGGACCTTAGCTGTCCATTTTCCCTTTGTTCTTTTATTCCACTTGGGACAGATTAATGTAAGTAGGTGGTACACACTTGGCCCAATAACATGGTAAAACAAATCTTAGGAGGTCATGCACTTACCTAGTTTCACTTGGGCTTTATCCATAATGGGCCAATTGGCAGATTTGGCTGCTGGGCCTTCTTTCATTCACAATTTCTTTAATAGGTTTGGGCTTCAAATGAGCCCCTAAATATAAGCCTAAATCTGGTCAATCAAACTTGGGCCCTTTAACTATAATATAGATCAAGTAGGTGATGCAGCTGCTAGCTCAATTACCATCTTACTATAATTACTTAAATACTTTCCATCGGAGTTAACTTGCAATACATATGCTAAAATGTGCAAGGCATTACATCACCTTCCAAGCTAGTTTAAACCAACACTAATCACATAAGAAACATGATCCCTCACCTACACTATAAGTCTATGTCAAGTATAACATGAATAGAACTACCACATACAAAAATACAGGCCGTTACATCTTCCTTTAAAACTGAGCACTCCTTCCGCACCAAAAGTGGTATCTTGTGCCTTACCAATCACAATCTTCTTTCTAAGATCACTATGTAACTCCCCAGAAACTATTATGTTGAACTAGAGAGTTCTAGAGCCTTTCGTAAGAGTTTTGGAGTGTGCTATGAGTATTAAAAGTTGTAATAACGATTCCCGTACTTAGAATTGGGGTTTAAGGGTTAGGGAGTCAAGGTACTACCCCCCAAGAACCACCCAAGGGGTACTTGAGGAGTTCCTCAAAATAGCCCAAAAAGCTATAAAAAACAGCACCTACGCTTGGCTACCTCTGTCCGTAGGTTGACCCACGCCCCGTAGGTGGGGGTCATGGGTCAAGGCTCGCACAGGACTTTAAGTTGAGCCTATGAACCAGCACCTATGGAGGTGCAGTACGCCCCGTCACTCCACCCACAATCCGTAGGTGGTGGAGTCATAGGTGAGGCAGATTTTAAGTTTTTAGTTTTGTGTTAGGGGTTTGGGGGTTAAGTTACTAGTTAATTAGTGGTTAGTGTAGGTAGGTTATTTATTTATTTATTTGTTCACCTATAAATACTTAATATTCTCCTAAATTAGATCATAAAACTCATTCATCTAAGAACCCCAAATACTCTCCAAACAATTCTCTCTCTAGATCTGAAGAAGAAGATGAAGAAGAAATGAATTTGGAGCAGCAACCTAGGCCACTTTTCATCCATTGTTTCAAGCTTGATTAGGGCTTTGAATTAAGTAATGTGAGCTTAATAATCTATGGGTTATTCCCCCCATACAGACCCCTTAGTTTCCCCCAATTGTGAAGTCAACGACCCAATTCTAGCTACGGTTCTTCTTACATTGTGGGTAAGATTTGGGTATGATTCCAATCTAGTGGATAATACCAAATTATGATTGTATTAGAATTGAATTATGATAATATGATAAATTTATGTGATTTCTATGTTAAACCATATTCTAAATTTATGAATGTGATTTTGAGGGTTTATGCCATTTGAGGTGAAATTGAAGGTTCATAGGTGATCTTCCTAAATCAATGTCATGTGTAGTAATTGTTCAAAGTTAGGAACATATAATCATGAATTGAAATAGATAGTTTTGAATATGATTGATCTTGACTTTTAAAGTTAGAATTGAAGAGATCAAGAAAGAACCTTGAGAGTAAGGCTTGTGAACATAATATTAGGACTTTAGAGTGAAGCTAATGTGATTAACTATTGATGCTAAGGCTTTGAGAGTAAAGTCTAAATGAGAATACAAGTCTAATAGGTAGAATTGTAGTGAAAGTCCTATACTTACCTAACCTACCTTATAAATGCTTGAAAATTGAATGTGATAGAATCACTTTCACATGGATTGATTGTCAAGGACATCCTTCCATGCGACATGAGTTTTAAGCAAGGCTTAAAAAGTAAATATTGGGGTGTATACTTGGATTGAAGTGGATATTGATAATGAGATGGAGTGTCACACAAGATAGGGTCTAGGCTCCAAGAAAAAAGGATAACCACACCTAGTTGATTTGAGGACTATCCAAGAAAAAGGGGGAACTCTTACGTATTTGAGTGTGTTTTTTCCCAAAGTTAGGTCTCATGATGAGATGGGAGACTTTACATAGTTGAGTTAAGTTTTTTAGTAGAAATATCCATATTCAATGAACTAAGACATGCTTAATGAAGCATCTCATAGTGTTCTAACGCATAACTGAACTAGGACTTACTTAATGAAGTACCTGATAGTGTTCAAGAGAATAAGTGGACTTAGACATGCTTAAGGTAGTATCTCATAGGGTCTATATGAAGAAGGAACTTAGACATACTTAATGTAGTATCTCATAATGTTCAAAGTATAAATGGACTTAGATGTGCTTAAGTAAGTGTCTCATAGGGTCCATGTTAATAGTGAACTTAGATGTGATTAAGTAAGTGTCTCATAGGGTCCATGTTAATAGTGAACTTAGATGTGCTTAAGGAAGTACCTCATAGTGTTCAAAGGTTTAAAGAGATATGTACTAATATGTTTTTAAGAGAGTACCTCTGAGTATGAGGACCTAAAGGTGGAACTTAGCATGAATAGGATTTTGGGGTGCTATGCATGCATTGCACAAGTATGACAAGAGAACTCTTAAGATAAGATTGTGATATAGTTTCCCTCCTAGCTATAGTTGCTTAAAGGTGAGAGATTCCATTAGTTATGAGAGTTAAGCTAATAATGAGACCAAAGGAGGGTGATTATGACTAAGATGAATTCAAGGTTATTCTTAGTGTGAAGGGTAGTATGAGATGCCTTTCATGCATTGCACAAGTGTGCTTTGAGGTTACTTAGAAGTATGGTGCCCTTATGGTAAGAAAGAAGCTTAAAGACTTGACCGTTTATAGACAATGATTAAGATAAAAAAAAAAGGGATACTTGGCTTGAGTTGTATTATGGGATGATATTCATGCTTTGCACCTGTATGCTTTTGAGGTTACTTGAGAATGGTTCTATTATGGTATAGATTACTAAGAGTATGCTTATATGATGCTTATGTTGGAGACTTTGCTTATTATGATTTTGATATTATCTCTTACACTTATAATTTATGTTTCATGAAGTATTTCATATGATTTTGGAATATGTCTTATATTGACTAATCCTTGTCTTATGCTCTTATGGTTATGCTAGCTAACATATTTAGTACATTTTGTACTATTGCATAATTTAATCAAATGTAGGGTTTGGAGACTTGAGTGCTACTTTGGAGATCGGTTTTTAAGTAGCAAAGGAGTTGAAGAATTGGTGAGTCCTCATAGCTTTGAGGACAAACCCACTAGTTCCTTTATGTCTTTATTTTTACGCTGACACACTATTGTATAAGCTGTGTCCCAAGAGTTTATTCTAAAAAGTTGTATTAGATGGTTTGAGACAAAGTATAGAAATACTTCTGCTTGCTTTTATAAAGATTTTGATTGTAAAAAAAGTTATAAATTTTTCCATATTTTTCTATTATTTTATATTTGGATATGCTAAGGGCTTGTATGAGACCCCTTCGTGGTCAAGTACACCATGTTACTTCTAGGGAGTGTACCCCTAGGTCGTAACACTTAAATTTTTATCCTCAAAGTGTTTGGCCTTGATCTCCTCAATGAACGTGTCCCTTACTTCAATGCTAGCTAACACCCCACCTCTCTCTGATATGACCAACAACATGAAATTAGACTCCAAGTTCAGGATTTCCTTAGACAAAGGTCTCTTTGTTAAACTCAAGAAAGGTAAACTACCCATACATACCGACTTTTGACTTAGTGCGTCCGCTACTACATTAGCCTTACCCAGATGATATTGGATGGCTACATCATAATCCTTGAGTAGCTCCATCCACCTTCATTGTCTCAGATTCAGATCTTTTTGAGTGAATACATGTTGTAAATTGTGATGATCAGTAAATACCTCACACTTAACACCATAGAGATAATGTCGCCATATCTTAAGAGCAAATAGTACCGCTGCCAACTCCATATCATGCATTGGATAATTAATCTCATGCACCTTCAATTGTCGAGATGTATAGGCTATGCCATTCTTATCCTGCATCAACACCACACCCAAACCAGAATGTGAAGCATTATGATAAACTATAAAAGTTTTACCTTTTACTGGTAATGCTAAAATAGGTGGTCAAGAGAGTTGAGATTTTGAAAGCTCTCTTCACAAAATTCAGTCCATTCAAACTTTATCTCCTTTTCGGTCAAATTCGTCAAGTGTGTGGCAATAAAAGCAAAGTTTTCACAAATTGACGATGGTAGCTAGCGAGCCCCACAAAACTCCTAACTTCAGTCACAGTGATAGGTCGAACCCAATTCTTAACTGCCTTAATCTTTTGGAGATCTACCATTACTCCTTCTTTTGAAATAACATTGCCCAAAAAGAAAACCAAAGTTAACCGAAATCCACACTAAGAAAATTTTGCATACAATTTCTGTTTCTCATGAACACCCAGAAAAACACGAAGATGGTCGACATGCTCCTCCTCGCTTTTCAAAATTTTTGAATAGACCAAAATGTCATCAATAAAGACTATAACAAACGAATCAAGAAATGGTTTGAACACACCATTTATCAAACTCATAAAAGCTACAAGTGAATTAGTCAACCCAAATGACATAACTAGAAATTTGTAGTTCCCATAGCGGATTCTAAACGCCGTCTTGGGCATCCTCAGGCCTAATCTTTGATTGATAGTTACCAGGACTTAGATCAATCTTGGAGAAAACTAATGCACCTTGTAATTGGTTAAAAAGATCATATATTTGAGTCAATGGGTACTTGTTTTGAATGGTGACACTATTCAATTGTCAGTAATCTATACACATCCTCATACTACCATTCTTTTTCTTAAAAACAATACCGGAGCACCCCATGGGGAAGCATTAGGATGAATGAATCCTTTATCAAGAAGTTCTTGGATTTGGGCCTTAAGTTTTGTTAATTATGTCGGAGCCATGCGATAAGGAGGGATAGAAATGGGGCGGGTACCAGGTTCCAAATCAATGCAAAAATCTATATCTCAATCCGGAGGCATACCAAGAAAATCAGTAGGACATACTTCTTTAAATTATGATACCACAAGAATAGACTCAATAGAAGGAGACTCAACCTCAACATCCCTAATATGTTCCCAATAGGGCAAACAACCCTTCCTAACCAGATCCATAGCCCGAATGGAGGATATGATCTTAGCTTGTACACACCTTCCAACTCAAACTTTTCCCTTTATGGAATTTCTCGAGTTACAGACTTAGGATTACAATTATGCACAACATAATAGGGGGACAACCAATTAAAAACCGTAAACAAAATAGGACAAACACGATAGACATGAGTGTCTATGACACACTTTCCAATTGGGGTGGAAACATGGATGGGGACATCAAGTATATCACAATTCATTTTAAATTATGAGGTAAACCGCACAGACACATAAGAATAAGTGGAACCCATATCAAATAACATTAGCCTTATGGTCAAAGACAAAAATAGTACATGTGGTCACTACGCAGATGCCTCTGCCTCGGTCTTCCCCTGAAAGGCATAACACTGAGCCCTATCATCATGATGGGCAACTTCCCTTCCTTGATGCAATGTACCTCTGCTTGTGTTACCATTTCCCCTACCTCCGTGGCATCACTGATTTCATCCTCGCATACCTTATGGATGCCCTCGACCATTATTACCATTCCCCCGAGTACCACAACTCTAGTATGCTGTTGTGTGGAATCCGTCATGCGCAGGTGGGGACAATCTCTCCTCATATGACCAAGTTCTCCAAAGTTATAGATGTCAAAGTTGCGACTTCCTGGCTATCCCGAATCAAATTCTTAGGTAGAGTTCCGGAGTAATTACCAGTGGAAGGGGGAATGGCAGACTGAATTGATCGGGCTGCAAGTGTCGGCTTCTCCGAACCTTAGATAGGAACCTTTAAAGTTGCCTGAATATTTTCTTAGACAACGCCTTAGCCTGACCGTCTCGCCTCACCCCCTCCACTTTCTTCACAAAATCTGTCACCTTTTTGAGGTCATATAAACAGACCATACATGCAACTCAGAATTTAGTCCCATAACAAATAGACAGATCCTCTCTTTCTTAATAATCACCAATTGTCTAGAATATCTAGACAAAGAATGAAACTTTGCTTCATAAGAATCCATAGTCATACCACCTTGATTTATATCCATGAACTCATCTTTTTTTCGATCTCTTAAGGTTCGGGGAACATACTTTTCCAAAAACTGAGCATGAAACTGAGTCCAAATAAGTGGAGATAAAACTTTTGATCTACATTCCATATAAGCTCTCCACCAACTTAGCCTCACCTTGAAGTTGAAAGGCCACAAACTCCGCGCGATGCTGATGGTAATTCCAACTTATGAAGCCTCTCATAACGATCTAGGATGAACTCATAGTCGTCCTCACTCTCAGAACCATGAAATACATGCAGTTTAAACTTCAAGAATTTACCAACATCCCATGCTCATTACCAGTCATAACAAGACGCAAAGAACGATTAAAGAAAGCAACACTACCTACGGTTCCACCTGCTTTGGGGGACAATGATATCAATAAAGGATTGGCGGTAGATTGAGTTACTTGAACAGTGGGAAATACTCCAGGACCAACCAATCCTTTCAAGAATGACATGATCTGCTTAGCTAGAACTGGTCTAAGGGAGAAATACATGTATTCTCAGCCTGCACCTCTTCCTCTTGTCGAACATTCTCCTCATTCTCAACCTCTACATTCTCTTCTACCTCTTCATGATGTGCAGGAGGAACTTTATTTCTAGGAGAATTCTCAACTGGTGCTCCTAGTAGGCGCCACCCTTTCTCGACTGCTACTCATACCTCTTCATCTACCCCTGTCTCGACAGGGATCTTTTGTACCTGATTCTTCAGTTAGAGCATTGACGGGAGCTACGAGTCTGATGTCGGTGAACTTAGTGTTAACCATTTGCGGATAAAAGAGTGAAGGAGGTTAGATACAAATTCGAATTGTCATATACTAATTAGAACCAAGTTATATCACAAAAGGAGATGAGAAAACAAAGAGATTTACTAAAGTCCTATAGCCTCTAAAACAAAAGTATATACGTCTCCGTACCGTTACGCAAGACTCTACTAGACTCATTTTCGTACATCGAGATCAACAAACTTAAGCTCTGATTCAAACTTCACACGACCCATACCATCGTGATTGAAACCCACACTATCCCTATTGTGGGAGAACCATAACTACTAACCAACTAACCTAAATTAAGCATTTAAAAATACGGAAGCATGTTTAAATGCTAAAGGAAAAAAAATATAGTTCCCATAAACTCCAAATGTCTAATAAAATAAAAACCTAAAACCTGAAAGTCAATGTACCAAAACATCTAAAGTTCAACCATAAGTCTAAACAAGAAGGGGTACAATCCCAAAAGAACAGACAAATAAATAACTATAAAGTCTAAGTCCAAAATGTGGACAAAAACAAAAGAGAACTTATGGCAGCCTAGAAGTACTGGCTCACCCTTGAATTCGATGACGATGAGTGATATTCTAAGCGAGGTTTGTCAGTAGCCGCTTGAAGATTCCCTATATTCAACAATAAAGAGCAAGTGTAGTATCAGTACACAACCACAGTGTACTAGTAGGATCACACGACTATCCCACTAAGTGCAATATACATAAGCCATTACAACAATATAATAACATGCATAAACCAAACATATACTATATTGATATCATTTATGAAAAATGACAATCTCACAATTCTCAAGATATACAGTTATGTCAATTCAATGGTCCTCTCATGGAACTTATACCTAAACTATTAGTGTACCGGTACGTGGTACTCGATCCAATGTTTACGCCGGAATTTGACTACCGATCCCATGTTTATGTTATAATGTGACAACCAATGCCAGTTAGTGTGTCAGAATGCAACACTCGATTTCATTCAATAAGCCACAATCACAATCACAAGTATATTCTCAAAATCATACAATAAAGTCATAATTCATGATATTCATCATTCATCTATCCTCATTTACAATTAATGTGATCAATAATGCAACATTAACTTATATACATGTATATGATGAAGCAAGAACAAATATACAACATGAAATCACAACCATCACCTACCTCAAACAAAGCTTGAATCACTATGAAACTTGATTCTTCTCTTTCTGGATTCTTTCCTCTTGTTCTTGGTATACAAACAATCATAATAATACGAGAATCAATAAATGATATGTAATTACTCAGATCAAAGTTAAAGATATCAACCGATCAAACCCATGATCTATGTATTTGAATTAGGTCTTTTCCTACCATCCAAATAGTTCTAAAACTCTTCCCCAACAATAATCAGCCAAGAGACTAAGTTCAATGGAATAAAAAATGGATTCGGGGAGTGAAAACCTTACTTTTAGCCTCAAGAATGGTGGAAAACTTTCAAAAAAACACCTGGAGTCATTCCTTAGCTCTCAAAGTCAAAAAGTGCAATATAAAACATTTTGAGGTTTATTTCCGATTTAATTCGCGACTGTTCCGCCATAACGGTACTCACTCCGCAATCGCAGCCCCACCTTGGAGGGAAAATCATCTCTTAGTGGATTGCACAAAAAATTAGAGCAAATATAAGAAATCCAAACCCCCATTTTACAACACAGCTTCATCCCATAACACTCAAAAAATACTCATTCACGCTAAGATCGATTAGGAGAGTTCTACTCGCCTGAATTCAGTTTCGTAAAGTCGTATGAATTCCTTAACATGTTAGCTATCTACTGATGTTATCAGAATCATAATTATATCACTCAATCGTTATAAGATTTCCGTAGACCTCACCGACTATGATATGTTCAAACCTGGACTAGGTTGAGATATCCCAAGTTACTACGAAAATATTTTCCAGCCCAAAATTTTTACCCATTGGATTTTCTATAATGAAGGTAGCCGGTCATTACAACAGTTGTGAAATTAAATATTTTTATTGTGATCACAACAGAACAAACTTTCCTAACAATCTTCTTACCATGCACAAGTGTTACATTCAATAAATTTGCGATATTTTATGCCCATACTGTTGGTGTTATTATGTATTGAACGGTAATTGAGTGTGTTTATGATCTAACACGATCAAATACGTACTACTTAATTATAATATTGATACTTAAAATTACAAATTTGGCTTTGGTTCATATATACGCCATGGTTCTGTAATCTCATTATTATTACTATTTCTATTTTATGGAAAGAGAGAGATGTAGAATATATGTTATGTTGTGTGTGTTTATATATAATAGAGAAAAGACATAAATTTCACCTTGAACTTGTATCAAAAATTCACTTACACGCTTAAACTATCACGATGACCTATTACACACCTTTACTATTCAAAAGTGAATTTGTTTACCCCTTATAACATACGTGGCAAAGAAAGAATGAAAATAAAAACTAAAAGCGTCAGTTAGAAATAAAATAAAAATAATAATTAGAATAAACTTTTAACCCCTCCCCTCCTCTACCCCACCTCTACCCCTACACCTCTTCTTTCCACTTATTCTTCTTCACACCCATTCTTCTTTTTCATATCTCTTTTTTTCATCTCTTTTTCTTCATTCTATATACATCACATTCTCAAAACACATCTTTTCTTTTTGATTAGCAATTAGGTTAATTCTCATAGATGTGTTAGTGAATAATTATATTTTGTGATAATTTTTACTAAAGAAAGAATCTAAAAAGAAATTCAGATATACCCAAATATATGAATCCTTAAGTTATGTTTAGGTGATTTTGGTTGATTGTTTCTATATTTTCTATATGTTTGACTTTGTTAAAGAAATTTTGGTTGTTAATCAATTTTTGAGTTTAGTTGTTATTGCAGCTTTATGAGTATGGTGTAATGGGTGAAAAATAAGAATAGGAAATTGAAGGTGGTGAAGAAGATCAATAAATTTTTGAATTTGGTGAAGGTGACAACTTTATGAGTATGATGGCGCTGGGTAACAATTTTGAAAAAAAAGAGTGGAAATTGATGATAGTGAAGAAGAAAAAAATTATATTGGAAATGGTGATGGTGATACTTAGTGGTGGATAGCAAAGAAGAAGACAGTGGTGAAGAACAAAGAATCAATAGTGAATAA
Organism: Solanum sitiens; assembly: GCA_016801875.1. Lineage (NCBI taxonomy): Eukaryota > Viridiplantae > Streptophyta > Magnoliopsida > Solanales > Solanaceae > Solanum > Solanum sitiens. The sequence goes on from JABWTJ010000287.1 coordinate 2,849,710, forward strand.
GGTAGTCTGGTATGATTTTTTTCGTGAGATAAGAGGTGGAGTGAGTAGATTTTGTGATGAAGAAGGTATAATTATTACAAAATTTTAATAATTAAATAGAGATTAATTACTGTAAAAATATTGTTACCAAAATAAAAGTACTTAATAAAGAAAATAAAATAGATTAATTATTAGAACATATAATTTCGGACATAGCGCTGACGTAGTGCTGATACGGCGGCAAGTGTATTACACCACACCATGTGAGAGTGGTTGTCACGCCCCGAGCCTACACCCTAGGCAGACTGGCAATCGAAGACCATTGTTGGCCTCAAGCGGACCCTTGGACTGACTTAGTTACTCAGCGGAAGACTGAAACACAAGAGATAAAACTCATGAAAATAACTTAAAGGTAATAACTTAGCCAAAATGGACACTAGTGTCTTAAACGTTTACAACTGAAATGAATAAGACTAAAGAACTGAAATTGTCTATCTATAAAGCCTCTAAAAAAGAGGGATGTTGAGAAAGGACCCTAAAGCATCCTAACCACTTAAAACTAAAAAAATGATAAAAGATGTCCTACGGAATGTAATGAGGCTCATTAACCGACTCTGAGTTGCTCACTAGATCAATGTTGCGCCAGATGCCGATCCTAGTTACATGCGTCTGCATCCTAAGATGATGCATACCAACTTGCATCAATACATTGAATGTACGAGTATGTGACTTGGAATACTAAACACAACTTAAGCTTGAAAAGAATATGAAGGGAACACTTACGTTGGCTCTTCTCAACTCAGGAATAACTTTACTTAATATAAAGTAATAAGACACATACAATATGTATATAAAGATTGTAAACAGTGGAAAACATTAGTTTGTTAAACAAAATGCAATTTAAAATCAACTTTTCTTATATAATGAAGTAACATAGTTTATGTGGGAGATTCTCTAACCGACAACCACCACTATGACCCTAACTGGTGATACAACGTCTTGCCCACACTACCAGAATTGTCCTATATTTTACCTTCACATTGAACTACTTAACTTAACTTTGACTTTGATCTTAACTTACCTTGAATGGGATTATGGATTCAAGGTTCATGATCTCATGTTTATGGATGATCTCATGATGTTTAGATGTAACTTAGAGGGTTGGTGTAAGACCCCCAAAATGAGATAGGGTGTCTAGAGCCTAACGTGTTCGTATTAATTTTCTAAGGTCCTAAAATGACTTATAATATGATTTATAGGCAGTGTATAAAGTTTGAGGTGATTTGGAAGTCAAACGTCAAGGATCGACCGAAACGTTCGACGACTAAGTCACCTAAATGCCTCGTATGTGGTTCTATGTGATTATGTGTGATGCATGAGTTTAAAAAGTCTTTAAATGGTTTATAATGATGTAAAATTATAGTATATGAAGTTTCGTGAAGTTTGGAGGTCAAACGGCCAAGAACGTCCAAGGCATTCGAAAGATAGCCCTTAAGACGTCCAACCTGCGTCTTGATGGGGCTTGGACTGTTTGGACGAGTTACAGGTGGTTGTTTTGTTTAAAACTTTTTTGGAATGTCTACAACTTGTTAAGGGTTGTATTAACGTTGGAAACGTCCGGGTACGACCTCTAAAGGGCCCAGAAAAAGGGCCCACAAGAAGGACCCAAGGCTGGTCGAGACACTCCTTGGCAGTGTCCACTGACGGACCCAACGACGGCCAGTTGGTCTACCAACGGCCCATTGGTTAGGTATCGTTGACTTTCACTTGCCTTGGTAAGGTCTCAAGCGAAGAATATGGCTAAGTACCAGCCGACGGAATCTAGGCACGGTCCGTTGACAGACCAACGCCCCGTCAGTCCCTCCGTCGATGGTGGCTTGCAACTGGCAGCAACTTCTGTTTTAATTTGAAGGGGTGAATGGGAAATTCACCTCACGTCCTAACCTGACTATAATAGGTTTATTTAGCTACTTTTGGGTGTATATAAGTCATCAAAAACGTGATCACCCTATTCTCAAATCCCCTCACACAATTGAAGCCTTCCCTCCAAAAATGTTCTCTCTAAAACCACCATTGTTGGTGAAGTTCAAGAACTTCTTGGAGCTGGGTTTTCCATGGATGAACCATCAAATCTTAGAGGTTTTCATGTGGATAAAGGTATGGTTATCCTTCATCTCTAAGTAACCTTTCACTTGGTAGGTTCTTCTCAATGTTTTCAAAGAAAGTTTATGATCAAAGTCCTTTTTCTTCAATCTAGCCATGGGTTCTTTCTAAAAACGTTTTGAATGATTGTCATGATGAATTGAAGTAAATACATTGGTTTGAACGTGATTTTACTCTGCATGATGAAAACCATGCTCATTCCTTAAATCAATTTAGGCTTGCATGAGCATTGTGATCATGACTTGTTATCGATTGAATTGTGATGTTCTTATGTTGAATCACCTATATCTATTATTGTTTATGTGAATTAATGTTGAATTGTATGTAATGGATCTATGAGGATTAATGTATGAAGATTTGAACATGTTTGGCTTAGTTTTACATAATTCACTATAACATTGGCTTCTTAATGATCTAATGATGAATTCGATTGTGTAGGGGTGGTTGTGTCTACTGTCTTAATTAGATATTATTTATGAATTATAAATAAGTGATTTATGTTGATCAATGATGATTAGCCTATGATTCTTCTCTTTTCCATTGATGTCTAAAGTAGAATGTTCATTGTGATTTAGTCGTTATGGCAATTGTAGTAGGATTTCATGTAGGTTATATTGTCTTTAACTACTGCCTTATATTAATGATATTAATGAATTGTGGGTATGAATTCTTGATGATCAAAGAAAAGGAATCTTGGCATGAATTGATCTAGGTTCATCTAGCCTACAATTTGAATGTTGTAATGAACATTATGTGATCTTAATTCTAGGGTAGATGAAGCATGATTTAGATTTGATTTATATCTATTTAGCTACTGCCCTAAATGTATATTATTGATACATGATGATTTATGAGCAAGACTAAGGAAATTGATTGATGATCTATGCCTATCTATTCTCTAGAATAATAGTAATGTTTTGCACTAGTTGTATCATGATCTTGTAGTGACTTGTACATGGTTTCTTCTATGCTCAAAGTACATTTAGCTACTGCCCTATATATGAATTGTTGATAAACAAGGTGTATTGGTCAATGATGACCAAAGGGTAAGAAATTGGTAAGAATGCTTATCTCTTCTATTTTCTTTATAGTAATGTTGATGAAGCCTTGTATGGCATTGTGTGGTATGGTCCACTTATGGTGGCGGTTCTTACTTTATTATCATTATATATGTGTTGTCCATGGCCTTGAAGGCAAATTGATGATCACATGAATATGTGCTTGAGATGATACTATGAGAAGTTTATACCTACCTTCCTATTGTATTGTGTGTTGTGTGGTCTATGCTTGAAAGAGTATTATGGTCTAAGAGGGTGGCTGCCTCAAAGAGTATCATGTTGACCAATGTACACACACTCAAACTTCATGCATGCTTACAATGTAGCAAATGTTCATAGTGTCTAAATGAAAGGTTGTTCTCATATTCACTAGTGTCTACTACTATGCATGTAAAGTATATGTATGTGAAGTATGTTATGTATTTCCTTACTAGGATGACTTGATAGGTGTACTAGTATGGGCAAGGGTATGGGACCTTGTCTATGCATTGCACATGTGTACTTTGATAGGATAGTTCCTAGAATTGGTTTCTATATGCATGAATATGAATGTATGGTCATGTGTGGTCTTAATGTGTTATGTGAAGGGTTTGCTCACGTATATGTATACACACATATGAAAGATGATCTAGTTAATAGAGGGGCCTTGAAAGGTCTGGCCAAGAATACTCTAGAACTATATAGATGCTTGAATATGCTATAAGCATATGAGGAAGGAATATTCTAAGTCTATGTTTTTACAAATAAATGTAATAAAGGCTTTTTCAATAAAGGGTATTTAGCTTAGCACCGAGTGAACTTGACAATGGGAGGTGATGACCTGTTCATAAAAGGAAAGATTCATCCTAAAGTTGCATGTGTGATGTTAACTCCCTTGCTTATAGGATATGTCATCTAAGGGATTCGCATGAGGAGCGGCCCAATTACCACATGGTATGAATAGGGATATCTACCTCTTAGTTCTTGAACTATGTTGCCACCATAGGATACTAGCTAGTGGATCCACCTAGAAAGCTATGTTTATAATGTGTTCTACCTTGGCCGGTAGACCACCTTCCATCGGTGTAAGGTTTTGAGGACACCGGATTCCATGTTTAGCATCACATGGTCTATGTCGGTTAAGGATATAGTTCCCTAAAGGTAAAATGGACAATGGAAGCAAATGAATAGGATCCTAACTAGGAGGACTTAAGGTAAGTTACTTAGGATAGGTGGAATTAATGAACCCATCTAGACTTTGCACAAGTAGCTCCTTAGGAAGTCCTAGGAAGGTGACTTAATGTGTATGATTATGTTTATGTACATATGCATGATTATGTAGTTTTGGTATACTTGTGATGTGCATGGTTTGAGTCTATGTGATATGGTCTTATTCTTATATGCACTATGAGATTCCTAATGACTATATAATGAAGATTGTTGACATAAATGAAGTTGTCTTCTCTTATTATGTTGATATATGATTTGGATGTAAAGGCTTGTGGTCTCATGATAGGTGTACTGAGTATGTGTGAGGTTATGGGGCCTTACATGTACATTGCACTAGTAGACTTAGATTGGGGGCATGAGTTATGTCTTATAAGGTTCTATGTGAAGTAAAATAAGTATATGTGCATAATGACTAGGAGTTCACTGTAATGTCCTTATATTCTTGACTTAACTATGTCTATGTTGTACTATACTTCTATGATGGTATGTGTTGTCTTGTGTAGATGATATGTACGTTTCCTTGTGGCTTTAAGGTGATGCATTGCACCAAGTATCACTAAAGGGTTACTTGAGAAGTTAATGAACCAAATAGAAGATGGTTCACTATTAAGGGATAAAGGGCTTACTGTAATGTGACTTAAAAATGTAATAAATCCTATATGTGATCTCATGTAATGTTTGGCTTTTGAATATATTTATATGATGTATGTGAATGATATAAATGCTATTGGTTAAAGGTTTTATGGATATTTACTCAAAAAGCATGAAGTATGATTTACAAGAAAATGTCCCTTTTAAATGCATATTTTTGCATGGTTGCCATACTTAGTACATTCTTGTGCTAACTCCATTCTTCTCTACGTTTTACACAAAGTGTAGGTTATGGATGCTTAAATGACGTATTGAATGGTGAAGAGCTTGATAGATGATTCCCAAGCTCAATGAAAGGAATCCTTAAAGTTCAAGGATCTCCTACTTATGTCTTTAATGTAAAGTCTTTAAATATGGTATAATTACGTTATGTGTCTTATGGGTCGTGTCCCTAATGTACTCTAAAGTTATTGAGTCTAAGATGGCAAAGAGACTTAAGGTCTATAAATGTATTATGGCTTATGTTTTATACATATATGAGTTGAAGTTTCTAGCATATGATGTGCTATGAAAAGTTTTAAATTTTCCGCTAAATTTACTATGTAAATGCGATGAATGATAACTATGGGCTTGTATAAGACCTCCGAGAGGTCAAGTACGCCGTGTTACTTCGAGGGGGTGCTCCCCGGATGTGACAGTTGGAATCTAGTAAGAAACATAAGTACATCACTAAGGAACTAGTAAGTAAAGATGGGGGAACAAAGGGGAGAATTGGCGTCCCAGCACTCTGAGAGGCGCGGGGCGCCAGTCCTCAAACTTCAGAGAGGTTTCTATGGATCTCTAGTTGGCGCGACGCACCAGAGGCCAAAGTTCAGAGGAACTTTTTTGGCGCTCTGGCAGGCACGGATCCCCAGGCCTTTCCGAGAAAACCTTCGACTTATCTCCTTCGTTTTTCATCTCTAAACCCTCTAAACTTCCATATTTCTTTCTCCAAATGCTTAAGATCATTAGTACCCTCAACATACCATAGATTTAACCCAAAATTTCACCCGTAAACATGAACCAAATCATCAAGAAACTTCAACAACACAACCATCAAGAACGCAACAAAATTTTCAACAATGTTCTTCAATAACTCACTTTCTTAACATTCAAAGACTTAAATTCGCTGAATTGAAACATGGTTGGTGCATGGGTGAACAAACCCAAAGCTATGGGTTGTCATCTACCTTGTAGGTATCACCCCCGACGAATTCCACACACAAAGCTCGAACGTTCTTGATTTCTCTCCTCTTTTCTCTTATTTTCTCTATTCTCCAAATCCTAGCGTGAATTCTAATTTTTTCTAAATTGAACAAAGTCTTTTTTTACCTAAATTAATTGCTAAAAATAAATTAATATAATGAGGTAAGGAAAAGACTAATTCCCCCCCCTACACCTAACTCATCCTGAGCTAGGAGTTATGGTCGTTTGAAGTTGACCAAAAACTCACTTTTAACTTACTTAAAAATTTATAGATTTCCTTATACTTTCCAAAAGTAACTATTTCCAAATTTTAAACTCCTTTCTAGTTGTTAGATGTTACAATATATCCATCTTAGGAACATTCGTTCTCGAATAAGATTACTCTTACTAGGCTTAGGGTAGAAACATCAAGTTGAAAAACCCTCAAGCAAATGCAACACAACATGCTTACTAAAATTTCGATAGTACTTAGAAGAAAATTAGTACCTTGGTCTGCATTTTCTCCAGATTGAAAGAGATGTGGATATCTCTTCTTATTACTCTCTTCAGCTTCCATAGTAGCTTCTTCAACAAATTGGCTCCTCCAAAGGACCTTAACTGATGCTACCTGTTTTGTTCTCAACTTGCGAACTTGGCGATCTAGAATTTGCGCCGAAATCTCCTCATAAAAGAAGTTATCTTTGATTCCAATATTTTCAGTTGGAATGATCAATGAAGGATTAAACATGCACTTCTTCAACATGGATACATGAAACACCGGATAAACCGCTACTAACTCATGTGGTAGCTCCAACTCATAAGCTACTTTGCCAATCCTCTTGGAAATTCTATAAGGACCAACATACCTGGGGATAAGTTTCCCCTTCTTACCAAACCTCATAACACCCTTCATGGGTGCAAATTTGAAGTAAACCCAATCATCTACCTCAAACACTAACTCCCTACTCCTAACATCAATATAGGATCTTTGACGACTCTATGCCATTTTCAACCTTTCTTGAATCACTTTTACCTTCTCCATAGCTTGGTGAACCAGATCTGGTCCTATCAACCCTGCTTCACCCACTTCAAACCATCCAATAAGAAATCTACATCTTCTCCCATAAATAGCTTCATAATGAGCCATTTGGATGCTAGAGTTATAACTGTAAGCAAACTCAATGAGAAGTATCATCCCAATTCCCTTTGAAATCAATTACACAAGCTCTCAACATATCTTTAAATGTTTGAATAGTGCGGTCTGCTTGTCCATCAGTCTGGGAATGAAAGGCAATACTTAAGTTCACCTTTGAACCCAAGGCTTTCTGAAAAAATTTCCAGAATCGTGGAGTAAATTGTGCACCTCTATGTGAAATAATGGAGACCGGAACCCCATGAAGTCTAACTACTTCTTGAATATACAACTTAGCATAATCTTCTGCTAAAGGGGTAGTCTTTACCGGTAAAAAGTTGGCTGATTTTGTCATTCTATCGACAATCACCCAAATAAAATCATGCTTCCGGCGAGACCTTGGTAAGCCTGTGATGAAATCCATATTAATCATATCCCACTTCCATTCCGGAAGTTCTATATTCTGAGCCGAACAACCGGAACTTTTGGTGTTTTAACTTTAACTTGTTGGAAATATGGACACTTGTCAACAAATTCAGCAATGTCCTTCTTCATAAAGTTACACCAATATACTTATCTGAAATCACGATACATTTTCGTGGAGCCCATATGAAAGGAATATTTGGAGCTATGAGATTTCTACATGACCCTCCCTTGAAGTTCATCCACCATTGGTACACACAATCTACCTTGATATCTCAAAACGCCATCTCCCCTTGTTCAAAAGCTAATAGTTTTTGCTTATGAACATGTCATGACCGGAATCTATACCCCAGACGAGACCGGCGTCGTTTACCTCTCAGAGGTCGCAGACAAGCCTACATACATCATTCTTACTTCATCTAGGTTAATTTTAGCAGAAAATTTGAACTTTTTGTTTTCTTATTTCATGCTAAACATTTTAAGCTTAACATCATAGGCGTTCACAAATCAACCATCTAATATAGAGATAATCAAATGAAAGAAATAGTTCATAATTGCATTAAACGTATTTTTGCCAAAACGGCACCAATACAAAGTCTGAAATGAAAGTGGAAAGAAACACTAGTGGAACATGCTCCACTAGCTAAAGTCTACATCTAAGCTAGATAATAACGGTAGACATCCTCGAAAGCATGAGGGCCTATACAGTCCGAATGAAAGCTCCATGTCCGGATACCTGCAACGTCAACCTGTAAGCTCTAGCGTCCACCTGTGCCTGCACCTAAAAATATAGAGTTGTATGGGATTAGTACACACTTGTACTAAGTATGGGTATATGCAAGCACACACCAAGGACATGCATGAGTAAGGATAGTTCTTTCCTAACAACATGATTATGGAAAGTCAAGTCAGTGGACTTGCCAAATTGGGATTAGGAAAGTTAGTGAACTTTCAAATTTGGATTAGGAAAGTCAGTGAGCTTTCCAAATTTGTATTAGGAAAGTCAGTGAGCTTTCCAAATTTGGATTAGGAAAGTCATGCCATGAGAGTAACATGCATCATCATACTTATCATATTGCACACAGCACATAACATCTTACACATAGCACATATCATATTGCGTATAGCACATAACATATTTCATATCATTCATTCATATGCCATGAGACCTTGGAATCATGGACTTGACATTAAGACTTCCCAAAATGAGGGCTCCGTCACGACCCAACCCGATGGGCCGTGACTAGTGCCCGTTTTGGACACTCACATACAAACCTGTTAAGAATAACCAACTGAAACTAAGACAATATGAAATTTAATCAAATCAAGCCAACCCCAACGCCATATATATATAAAGTGGATCTACCTCATAAGGAGTCATAACCATTCAACCGTAACAACATACGCGAGCCGACAAGGCCGCCACTATCCAAAGCATACTAGCATACGCAAGCCGAGAAGGCTGCCACTACACAATACACAATGATGTACGCAGCCGACAAGACTGCCCCTGAACAAGCGGACATCCCAAACAAACCATGTCCAGACCATCATCCAAAACATATATATACAACCCACATAATGTTTACAGACCTCTAAGAGTATGGTAGTGAAACTCGACGGGACAGGGCCCCGCCGTACCCATAGATAAGCAAAAGACTACATAGGAAGTTATGTACCAAAACGACTGGGCTCCGGAACAGTAGAGATCTCCCAATCAGCTGAGTAGATATCCTAGGCGGAAGGATCACCGAACTGTGCGTCTACACCTGCGGTCATGAAACGCAGCCCCCCCGAGGAAAGGGGGTCAGTACGGACAATGTACTGAGTATGTAAAGCATAAGGTAAAGATGACACGATACCAACATGATAAGTCGAAACATGATATCGCTACACATGTACCTTATAAGTGAAAATCATGCATATCTTTAACATATAAGGTGCCCAGCTTCCCTAGTAAGGGACTCGGCAAAATAATCATCATATATATACATCATACGTACCCGTGCCTCTAGTGAGGGACTCGGTGAAATAGTCATCACATCATCTCTGTCATCATGATCATCATAACCATCTTCATCACCAATCATATATATAATATACATACCCGGCCCTCTAGTGAGGGACTCGGTGACATATGCAAGAAACTCCGCACGAACATTACCCAGCCCGGGACTCGGTGAAATGACAAATGACTCTATGCACGAGCAGAACATTATGAGCAACCATATGCAATTAAAATCATTTCTTATAACTCAATAGAACAATTAACGTGAACCAGCAAGGAGTATTACCAAAGATTAACGTTTTATCAAGATTATGAACCTTTAACACGATATGAAAACGTAAAATCTCAATGACTCTAAGAAGCTCTACCATAGATATGAGGAATCACCATAGCCTTAGACATAGCCGATATATAGAAGAATAGTTTGTATAAGCAAGAATATACGTCACCTAGACACTCTAAAAGTAAGTGTCAAACCTGTCCGTCATTCGCTCATTTTTAAAAGTCATGCCAAACAAAGAAAGAAAGGATAGCGTTACATACCGTATAGTCGAGCCGCACGACCAATATTTACTGCCCAAGCTATTAATCTATAACAAACAACAATCGTGACGCAATTAGATAGACGTCACACTTTTCCACTTATTGTAAGCTAGCTAATAATCTAACGAAAATCCGGCAGCACTTTCCCTATTTTCCTTACTTCGTCCCAATCCGACAACAACCCAAATTATCCACAGCAATACCAATAACACATTTTTCAGCTCACTTCCTTCAACATTTACACTTGAATTCATAGGGTAATTCGTAGATCATTTAATACGTTCTTAGGTGAATTTTCAGAGATTCGGTTAGCCAAGAGATTATCACTCAAATCAAAAACATTTCAACTCATATGAACATCACGAATTACATAATCATTTGTACATTAAATACAACCACAACATCACATTTTACAGCTTTAACCCGAGGCACATAGATGCGGTTTCACATTGCACATGTCACGACCCGGATTTTGGAATCCGGATCGCAACCGGCGTCGTTGACCTCTCAGAGGTCGCAGACAAGCCTCATCTTACATTTATCACATTCATCTAGTTAAATTTGTGGAAAATTTAAAACTTATTGCGTGTATGAAGATTACTTAGACTTCATATAGTCATTACATATTTTCATCATATACTAAGCTCAACATAAGAGAACAACCATCTATCATAAAGAATCAATTCGAAACTGAAGTTGAATATATCATAAATAGTTTGCCAAACACGGCCTTATTAAAAAGCTTCGAATTAAAGTACGAAAGAAACGCTAGGGACAACATCCACTAGCTATGTCTAAAACTAAGGCTAGACTAAATCTGTAGCATCCTCGAAATCAGGAGGACCTACCAAATGGTTTGGAGAAGCGCTAAAGTCCAAATCGCTGCAAATGTCGTCAATCAGTCGTCTGACTTGCACCTATAAAAATAGTAAATAGTAGGGAGTTAGTACACCACTTGTACTAAGTATGAGTGTACGCACACATACACATAAAGCTATTCATGATCAATGAAAGCTCTTCCTAAGCAACATGCCATTTCTGGAAAGTCTAGTCATTAGACTTTCCTAATTCGTTAGTTGTGAATTGTGGTATGAATATGATGTATTTTAATGCATTCAAAGCAGACAACTCATTTTCTATATGATTATAAGACATTAGTATCATCAACATAATATTAGAACAACTCGGGCGAAGATTTAAATTTTTGACCCTCCAAACCCGAGAGCTCCTCTTTGTACACTTAGATTATTTTTCGGTCTTCTTCTTCTTGTTGTTGTGTAGTTCAATAACTCCTTTGGTCCTATGTTTTACTTACAAGTGCAATGATTCATTGTAGTCCCATACCCACAATGAATCAAGTAAGTAATTCAAGAGATTAAGGAAATGACTTAACTACAATTTGGGGCATGAATATATTTATAAGTCAATACTTATTGACTATACTCATTCTTTAGTTGATTGCATAATGTTCATAGATCTTGGGCCATATCATTAAAGCTTATGATCTTGCTTACTTTGGGCATGAATTCTTTATAAACCAATCTTTAGTGACTATTCCTATTATTGTATTATTGGCCTAATGTAAGAAGTCATTATAAGCCAATCTTATTTGGTTAATATCTTTTATGCAATTATATAAAATCATTATAAGCCAATTTATTTGGATTTATCATTTTCATAACATGAGGATTCATTATTAGCTATGCCCTTTACTTATTGTAAACTTTATTGGATACGATTTGACTATCCTTACAACAAGTTATTCATTACATCAAGTATTCATTACATTTCATAAGCCATTCTCTATTGATTATGCCATTGATTTCATTACTTTCATGTTTTATATATTATACATTTCATATGGACTAGACCTTGGAATCGTTGATATAGCATTAAGACATCTCAAGTGAGTGCCCAACATATGTGACCTCAACCCGAGGGCCTTCTTTAGCAAACACAGAGTCTGCTTCATTCGTATATTCGTACTTCACATTATTCATTTCATTCATTCGTAGGCTGATGTAAACACCAGCTATACCTAGGATGAAGTTTAAGAATCTCATCAGGATCATGAAATGCCAATGACCAAGAATGACCTAATGTCATTACTTGAATCTGATTTCACCTCCTGATTGTCTTGCACAAACACCTTCGGTACCGTTCATTTCATTATCTTTCATACTTTGAGGAACTCCAACCTTAACCGACATAGATCATGTGAGCATCATGAAATCCGGTGTCTTCCCCACACCAAAAAGAGGTGGAGTCACTGTCCAAGGTGAAACCAAAACATGTTAGCGTATATAGGGAATTGCACCCTGCTAGATCACTATATTGGAAGTATAGGTTCAAAGACTAGGAGATATAAGGAGACCTATACTCGGCATGCCGGACAGTCTCATCTCATGAGAGTTACGTGAAACTCCGCCCTTCACGAAGGAAGGCATCACCGCTCATAGCTAGCCTATCGGTACTCAGTATAAAGTTCCATTACATTCAACTCATACATCATGGAAGCTGGCTTCTAGCATGAGGACATCATAGCTCATTATATGATTCCTCATCTCATCATTAGTATTAAGTGTGAACTGTCCATACACTTACATATAGAGTAAGATTGAGACTTATTTACTCTTTTGATGACTTGTCATCCTTACTTTACATTGATGAAATGTTAATTGTCCTTACATATCATCCTTACTTTACATTGATGAATGTGAATTGTCCTTACATATCATCCTTACTTCACATTGATGAATGTGAATTCTCCTTATATATCATCCTTACTTTACATTGATGAATGTGAATTTTCCTTACATATCATCCTTAGGTGTTAATGAGACAAGTCTCAAACATTCTAACACATTCATTCGTGAGTATTCTTTTAACAAATTAGCTTTGGTGTAAGTAAGACTTGTCTCACTTCCTTTAACATCCCATTCTGGTCACTTACTTAATTTAGACCCCTTTAATTATGTTATAACTCACGTTACTTACTTACTTTAGTGTAGTAGCTTCATATCACCGTTTATGGACGATGAGCACTTCATTCAATGAGTTTCATGTGTTCATAGTTCATTCTTGTGGAGCATGTTGGGAGTTGTCCCAATGAATGTCATGCCTTTGGTTATGGATTCATTGATATTACTTTAGAAGTGCTTAATATATATTTTGATACTCTTGCTACACATGAATTGGTAGTATTGGCTCAACATTTGGGATGGTAGACTAACAAATTCATTCTTTTTGGCATAAGCCAATTTTTACGTATGTTCATATTTAAATTGCCATATGTATGAACCATTATCCAATCTTTTAATCATTTACATAAGTTCCTAGCCATTAGCATATATTCATTTTAACCAAATAGAGTTATCCAACTTTATTGGAACCAGATAGCCAATTTATTCAAGATATAATTTCATAGATGTCTTTGAGCCAATTCTTAGTTTATGGCTTTTAGTGTCACGTTTTAAGAACATATTGGACAATATCATATTAACATTTGATGACTTTAGCATCTTCATAACATCACAACAACAGCAAGTCAACATTCATCCAAAGGCACATAATTCACTTAACACATCACAAACTTATCTTAGCATATTATCGATCCTTAATTATCATGATAAGATTAACTTTATGCAATTACAAGTTCATAAGTTCATTCAATACTCATCATTCAAGAACAATACATGTTAAGAACAGCCAGCACCACATACCAACAACATGATCTCTAACCTATTCAACATTGATATCGAAAAGGATACTAGGGAAGGGAAGTTCGACGAGAACGACGGGAACAACCCTTGTTTACAAGATCTTGTGAATCATTCGAAGGAAATTACTCTTGGAGAAATAATTCCAGGAGAGAAACCCATACCTTAAGTAGAACTTAATCTACGAATACCATCTTGAACGAAAACTTGGAGAAACCTTGAAATCGCCTAGGAGAATCAATGGAATTTTCTGCCTTTTTCTTGCGTTCGTTGCTTGCTGTTTTTGCGTTGCCTTTTCTATGAGTTTGAACGTGATTTTTAGGTTTAAGAACTGATCTTGTATTATACAACTTAGGTTTAATAAGTTAATTTAATAAACTAATTAACCAATTACCAAAACGCCCCTCCTATGTTGACTAAACATAGGATAACATAACACTTAGTCAAATCTGGAAATTGGTGTTGACTATGGTTTTGGTCAACATTTTGACTTTATATTAATTAATTAAATCCCTAATTTAATTAATTTAGGTACCTAGGGTAAGTACTAAAGTACCCCTAAGTCATTGGAACCAAAATTAACCCTTTTGGACCATCCTAGGTTAAGTTCTAGGATGTTTCTTGAGTTGTACTAGGTTAGTGTAAGAATTTCGTTTTGATAATTTAAACTAATTAATTAAATTGCTAATTTAATTAATTAGGTGACCTAAGGTAATTACTAAAGTACCCTTAAGTCGTTAGGACCATAAACAATCCTTTGAACCATCCTAGGTTAGGTACTAGGTTGTCTTTTTCTTGTTTTAACCGAAATCTTGAAATTGCTTTTGCCCCTTTAAATTAATTAATTAAGTTGCTAAATTAATTAATTAAGTAGCCTAGGGTAATTACTAAAGCACCCTTAAGTCGTTAGGATCTTAACTAACTCTTTGGACCATCCTAGGTTAGGTACTAGGTTGTCCCTTTCTTGTCTTAACCGAAATCTGAAAATTTCCTTTTTAGTTTCGTTTTTAGGCCTTTTAAATTAATTAATTAATTTGCTAAATTAATTAATTAGGTAACCTAAGGGAATTACTAAAGTACCCCTAAGTTGTTAGGACCATAACTAACCTTTTGGACCATCCTAGGTTAGGTACTAGGTTGTCTCTTTAACTAGTACTAGGTTAGTGTCAATCCGGTTTTGGTCCTAGGTTGTCGGGTGCACTAATTAGTTTATTTCGTTTGTTCCTAGGTTAGTTAGCTATTTAGGGCAGTAGGTTAGAGTCTATAATTAGTTAGGAAGTTAGGCCCCACATGGAGGGGTCCCTTGTGCACGTTTTCCCCCCTAACTACCCTAACCGAATTCGGTTAGGGTGGTCCCCTCCTTTGGCATCTTCTTCGTTGTACTTTCCTAACTAAATATTATTTATGGTTCCTTTGGGAATGTTTACTTATTGTCCCAAGGACCCTCACTATGTCCTTGGGCACTGCTTAGTTTACATGATCATTTTAAATGGTCATGTGGAATGGTGCTAGGCTTGACACTTGGATGCCTAGTACTTCATATGTTTTTTTGAGATGTCATTTTTATTTAGCTTAGGGTCTTCATTGCAGGTACATTTATTGAACATCAATATTGGATTGGGGTATGACAACCCAAAAAGTATATTTCTTATTCGTATATAGAAAATTGGCTAATATCCCTTAGCCAATTTTTCTATACTATGCCCAATATTTCGAAATATTGGGCATTGGGGTGCCTATGTACCCCTAATACACTATCCTAAGGGAATACTAGGCTCTTCATTAGACATATTATTTTCCGGAATGTTACATTATCCCCCCCTTAGGAACATTCGTCCCCGAATGACACTTACACATCATTTAAACAAAGAGGGTGATTTTTGAAAGTTACTTTATCATGCTTAAACTTTTCTCTTTTGTGAATATCTGATTCACACATATTTGGATGATGCATATCATTCAAGCTTATCTGAAGCTTCCTATTTGAGATTGAGGAATTTCCTTCTCAATCACAATTAACTTAATGCACATCACAAATCATGCAACACAGAAAACATGCCTATGCTACACAAAACAGCAACATAAAATTCATCATAACTTCATTTTAACTCACATAGTGCTATTATAAGACATACGATTAGTGACTTATAACACCAAATAGACTGAAGCACTTAAACTTAGAGTTTCTTAAACATAAACCAGATCTAGGAAGAGTATATCTAACCTCTTAGATAACATCTTATTGGCCTGTTGGATTTGAACCACGTCCTTCTCATTTTAACCCAACTTATTTGGAAACTGAAGCCTTACTACCCTGTTTCTATAGTCTATTATAGCATAACGCTTATGAAGAAAATCCATGTCTAAGCCATATTCCTGAGTTGGTATGCAACCAACTTATCCTTATCCTCCTCATCAATACTCATAGAAGGCTTTTAGACATTACCATGCATTCACCTCCATGCGAACAGCCACACTCACCACACGTCTTTCATCCACGTTGGGCATTTCCATTATGGCCCCTTCTTGGGAAGGCTAGATCTTGAGTCTGGCGCCTTAGACCACTTGTCCATCCTAATTCTTGTGTGTATTCTTCTACGCGTTTACACAAGAAGGAAGTCAGATACTTATAATGACACAAAGTGTCAAAGCTCTAGATAGCACGATAAAGAGTAGAAGAAGGGAGAATTTCCTATCATCGCATAGTCTCTAAGTCATGATTGTGGCGCGCTTCACAACCATAAGCTAGAAACTACGTAACATGGTTGTGTTGAGCTTTAGATCCTAGGTAATTTAACCTCATGCTCTGATACCAAGTTTGTCACGACCCGGATTCTGGAATCCGGATCGCAACCGGCGTCGTTGACCTCTCAGAGGTCGCAGACAAGCCTCATCTTGCATTCATCACATTCATCTGGTTAAATTTGCGGAAAATTTAAAACTTATTGCATGTATGAAGATTTATTAGACTTCATATAGTCATTACATATTTACATCATAAACTAAGCTCAACATAAGAGAACAACCATCTATCATAAAGAATCAATTCGAAACTGAAGCTGAATATATCATAAATAGTTTGCCAAACACGGCCTTATTAAAAAGCTTCGAAATAAAAGTACGAAAGAAACGCTAGGGACAACATCCACTAGCTATGTCTAAAACTAAGGCTTGACTAAATCTGTAGCATCCTCGAAATCAGGAGGACCTACCAAATGGTTGGAGAAGCGCTAAAGTCCAAACCGCTGCAAATGTCGTCAATCAGTCCTCTGACCTGCACCTATAAAAAGAGTAAATAGTAGGGGGTTAGTACACCACTTGTACTAAGTATGGGTGTATGCGTACATACACATAAATCTATTCATGATCAATGAAAGCTCTTCCTAAGCAACATGCCATTTCTGGAAAGTCTAGTCATTAGACTTTCCTAATTCGTTAGTTGTGAATTGTGGTATGAATATGATGTATTTTAATGCATTCAAAGCACACAACTCATTTTCTATATGATTACAAGACATTAGTATCATCAACATAATTTTAGAACAACTCGGGCGAAGATTTAAATTTTTGATCCTCCAAACCCGAGAGCTCCTCTTTGTACACTTAGATTATTTTTCGGTCTTCTTTTTCTTGTTGTTGTGTAGTTCAATAACTCCTTTGGTCCTATGTTTTACTTACAAGTGCAATGATTCATTGTAGTTACATACCCACAATGAATCAAGTAAGTAATTCAAGAGATTAAGGAAATGACTTAACTACAATTTGGGGCATGAATATATTTATAAGTCAATACTTATTGACTATACTCATTCTTTAGTTGATTGCATAATGTGCATAAATCTTGGGCCATATCATTAAAGCTTATGATCTTGCTTACTTTGGGCATGAATTCAGTATAAACCAATCGTTAGTGACTATTCCTATTATTGTATTATTGGCCTAATGTAAGAAGTCATTATAAGCCAATCTTATTTGGTTAATATCTTTTATGCAATTATATAAAATCATTATAAGCCAATTTATTTGGATTTATCATTTTCATAACATGAGGATTCATTATTAGCTATGCCCTTTACTTATTGTAAACTTTATTGGATACGATTTGACTATCCTTACAACAAGTTATTCATTACATCAAGTATTCATTACATTTCATAAGCCATTCTCTATTGATTATGCCATTGATTTCATTACTTTCATGTTTTATATATTATACATTTCATATAGACTAGACCTTGGAATCGTTGATATAGCATTAAGACATCTCAAGTGAGTGCCAACATATGGGACCTCAACCCGAGGGCCTTCTTTAGCAAACACAGAGTCTGCTTCATTCGTTTATTCGTACTTCACATTATTCATTTCATTCATTCGTAGGCTGATGTAAACACCAGCTATACCTAGGATGAAGTTTAAGACTCTCATCAGGATCATGAAGTGCCAATGACCAAGAATGACCTAATGTCATTACTTGAATCTGATTTCACCTCCTGATTTTCTTGCACGAACACCTTCGGTATCGTTCATTTCATTATCTTTCATACTTTGAGGAACTCCAACCTTAACCGACATAGATCATGTGAGCATCATGAAATCCGGTGTCTTCCCCACACCGAAAAGAGGTGGAGTCACTGTCCAAGGTGAAACCAAAACATGTTAGCGTATATAGGGAATTGCACCCTGCTAGATCCCTATATTGGAAGTATAGGTTCAAAGACTAGGAGATATAAGGAGACCCATACTCGGCATGCCGGACAGTCTCATCTCATGAGAGTTACGTGAAACTCCGCCCTTCCCGAAGGAAGGCATCACCGCTCATAGCTAGCCTATCGGTGCTCAGTATAAAGTTCCATTACATTCAACTCATACATCATAGAAGCTGGCTTCTAGCATGAGGACATCATAGCTCATTATATGATTCCTCATCTCATCATTAGTATTAAGTGTGAACTGTCCTTACACTTACATATAGAGTAAGATTGAGACTTATTTACTCTTTTGATGACTTGTCATCCTTACTTTACATTGATGAAATGTGAATTGTCCTTACATATCATCCTTACTTTACATTGATGAATGTGAATTGTCCTTACATATCATCCTTACTTTACATTGATGAATGTGAATTCTCCTTATATATCATCCTTACTTTACATTGATGAATGTGATTTGTCCTTACATATCATTCTTAGGTGTTAATGAGACAAGTCTCAAACATTCTAACACATTCATTCGTGAGTATTCTTTTAACAAATTAGCTTTGGTGTAAGTAAGACTTGTCTCACTTCCTTTAACATCCCATTCTCGTCACTTACTTAATTTAGACCCCTTTAATTATGTTATAACTCACGTTACTTACTTACTTTAGTGTAGTAGCTTCATATCACCGTTTATGGACGATGAGCACTTCATTCAATGAGTTTCATGTGTTCATAGTTCATTCTTGTGGAGCATGTTGGGAGTTGTCCCAATGAATGTCATGCCCTTTGGTTATGGATTCATTGATATTACTTTAGAAGTGCTTAATATATATTTTGATACTCTTGCTACACATGAATTGGTAGTATTGGCTCAACATTTGGGATGGTAGACTAACAAATTCATTCTTTTTGGCATAAGCCAATTTTTACGTATGTTCATATTTAAATTGCCATATGTATGAACCATTATCCAATCTTTTAATCATTTACATAAGTTCCTAGCCATTAGCATATATTCATTTTAACCAAATAGAGTTAGCCAACTTTATTGGAACCAGATAGCCAATTTATTCAAGATATAATTTCATAGATGTCTTTGAGCCAATTCTTAGTTTATGGCTTTTAGTGTCACGTTTTAAGAACATATTGGACAACATCATATTAACATTTGATGGCTTTAGCATCTTCATAACATCACAACAACAGAAAGTCAACATTCATCCAAAGGCACATAATTCACCTAACACACAAACTTATCTTAGCATATTATCGATCCTTAATTATCATAATAAGATTAACTTTACGCAATTACAAGTTCATAAGTTCATTCAATACTCATCATTCAAGAACAGTACATGTTAAGAACAGCCAGCACCACATACCAACAACATGATCTCTAACCTATTCAACATTGATATCGAAAAGGATACTAGGGAAGGGAAGTTCGACGAGAACGACGGGAACAACCCTTGTTTACAAGATCTTGTGAATCATTCGAAGGAAATTACTCTTGGAGAAATAATTCCAGGAGAGAAACCCATACCTTAAGTAGAACTTAATCTACGAATACCATCTTGAACGAAAACTTGGAGAAACCTTGAAATCGCCTAGGAGAATCAATGGAATTTTCTGCCTTTTTCTTGCGTTCGTTGCTTGCTGTTTTTGCGTTGCCTTTTCTATGAGTTTGAACGTGATTTTTAGGTTTAAGAACTGATCTTGTATTATACAACTTAGGTTTAATAAGTTAATTTAATAAACTAATTAACCAATTACCAAAACGCCCCTCCTATGTTGACTAAACATAGGATAACATAACACTTTGTCAAATCTGGAAATTGGTGTTGACTATGGTTTTGGTCAACATTTTGACTTTATATTAATTAATTAAATCCCTAATTTAATTAATTTAGGTACCTAGGGTAAGTACTAAAGTACCCCTAAGTCATTGGAACCAAAATTAACCCTTTTGGACCATCCTAGGTTAAGTTATAGGATGTTTCTTGAGTTGTACTAGGTTAGTGTAAGAATTTCGTTTTGATAATTTAAACTAATTAATTAAATTGCTAATTTAATTAATTAGGTGACCTAAGGTAATTACTAAAGTACCCTTAAGTCGTTAGGACCATAAACAATCCTTTGAACCATCCTAGGTTAGGTACTAGGTTGTCTTTTTCTTGTTTTAACCGAAATCTTGAAATTGCTTTTGCCCCTTTAAATTAATTAATTAAGTTGCTAAATTAATTAATTAAGTAGCCTAGGGTAATTACGAAAGTACCCTTAAGTCGTTAGGATCTTAACTAACTCTTTGGACCATCCTAGGTTAGGTACTAGGTTGTCCCTTTCTTGTCTTAACCGAAATCTGAAAATTTCCTTTTTAGTTTCGTTTTTAGGCCTTTTAAATTAATTAATTAATTTGCTAAATTAATTAATTAGGTAACCTAAGGGAATTACTAAAGTACCCCTAAGTTGTTAGGACCATAACTAACCTTTTGGACCATCCTAGGTTAGGTACTAGGTTGTCTCTTTAACTAGTACTAGGTTAGTGTCAATCCGGTTTTGGTCCTAGGTTGTCGGGTGCACTAATTAGTTTATTTCGTTTGTTCCTAGGTTAGTTAGCTATTTAGGGCAGTAGGTTAGAGTCTATAATTAGTTAGGAAGTTAGGCCCCACATGGAGGGGTCCCTTGTGCACGTTTTCCCCCCTAACTACCCTAACCGAATTCGGTTAGGGTGGTCCCCTCCTTTGGCATCTTCTTCGTTGTACTTTCCTAACTAAATATTATTTATGGTTCCTTTGGGAATGTTTACTTATTGTCCCAAGGACCCTCACTATGTCCTTGGGCACTGCTTAGTTTACATGATCATTTTAAATGGTCATGTGGAATGGTGCTAGGCTTGACACTTGGATGCCTAGTACTTCATATGTTTTTTTGAGATGTCATTTTTATTTAGCTTAGGGTCTTCATTGCAGGTACATTTATTGAACATCAATATTGGATTGGGGTATGACAACCCAAAAAGTATATTTCTTATTCGTATATAGAAAATTGGCTAATATCCCTTAGCCAATTTTTCTATACTATGCCCAATATTTCGAAATATTGGGCATTGGGGTGCCTATGTACCCCTAATACACTATCCTAAGGGAATACTAGGCTCTTCATTAGACATATTATTTTCCGGAATGTTACATTATCCCCCCCTTAGGAACATTCGTCCCCGAATGACACTTACACATCATTTAAACAAAGAGGGTGATTTTTGAAAGTTACTTTATCATGCTTAAACTTTTCTCTTTTGTGAATATCTGATTCACACATATTTGGATGATGCATATCATTCAAGCTTATCTGAAGCTTCCTATTTGAGATTGAGGAATTTCCTTCTCAATCACAATTAACTTAATGCACATCACAAATCATGCAACACAGAAAACATGCCTATGCTACACAAAACAGCAACATAAAATTCATCATAACTTCATTTTAACTCACATAGTGCTATTATAAGACATACGATTAGTGACTTATAACACCAAATAGACTGAAGCACTTAAACTTAGAGTTTCTTAAACATAAACCAGATCTAGGAAGAGTATATCTAACCTCTTAGATAACATCTTATTGGCCTGTTGGATTTGAACCACGTCCTTCTCATTTTAACCCAACTTATTTGGAAACTGAAGCCTTACTACCCTGTTTCTATAGTCTATTATAGCATAACGCTTATGAAGAAAATCCATGTCTAAGCCATATTCCTGAGTTGGTATGCAACCAACTTATCCTTATCCTCCTCATCAATACTCATAGAAGGCTTTTAGACATTACCATGCATTCACCTCCATGCGAACAGCCACACTCACCACACGTCTTTCATCCACGTTGGGCATTTCCATTATGGCCCCTTCTTGGGAAGGCTAGATCTTGAGTCTGGCGCCTTAGACCACTTGTCCATCCTAATTCTTGTGTGTATTCTTCTACGCGTTTACACAAGAAGGAAGTCAGATACTTATAATGACACAAAGTGTCAAAGCTCTAGATAGCACGATAAAGAGTAGAAGAAGGGAGAATTTCCTATCATCGCATAGTCTCTAAGTCATGATTGTGGCGCGCTTCACAACCATAAGCTAGAAACTACGTAACATGGTTGTGTTGAGCTTTAGATCCTAGGTAATTTAACCTCATGCTCTGATACCAAGTTTGTCACGACCCGGATTCTGGAATCCGGATCGCAACCGGCGTCGTTGACCTCTCAGAGGTCGCAGACAAGCCTCATCTTGCATTCATCACATTCATCTGGTTAAATTTGCGGAAAATTTAAAACTTATTGCATGTATGAAGATTTATTAGACTTCATATAGTCATTACATATTTACATCATAAACTAAGCTCAACATAAGAGAACAACCATCTATCATAAAGAATCAATTCGAAACTGAAGCTGAATATATCATAAATAGTTTGCCAAACACGGCCTTATTAAAAAGCTTCGAAATAAAAGTACGAAAGAAACGCTAGGGACAACATCCACTAGCTATGTCTAAAACTAAGGCTTGACTAAATCTGTAGCATCCTCGAAATCAGGAGGACCTACCAAATGGTTGGAGAAGCGCTAAAGTCCAAACCGCTGCAAATGTCGTCAATCAGTCCTCTGACCTGCACCTATAAAAAGAGTAAATAGTAGGGGGTTAGTACACCACTTGTACTAAGTATGGGTGTATGCGTACATACACATAAATCTATTCATGATCAATGAAAGCTCTTCCTAAGCAACATGCCATTTCTGGAAAGTCTAGTCATTAGACTTTCCTAATTCGTTAGTTGTGAATTGTGGTATGAATATGATGTATTTTAATGCATTCAAAGCACACAACTCATTTTCTATATGATTACAAGACATTAGTATCATCAACATAATTTTAGAACAACTCGGGCGAAGATTTAAATTTTTGATCCTCCAAACCCGAGAGCTCCTCTTTGTACACTTAGATTATTTTTCGGTCTTCTTTTTCTTGTTGTTGTGTAGTTCAATAACTCCTTTGGTCCTATGTTTTACTTACAAGTGCAATGATTCATTGTAGTTACATACCCACAATGAATCAAGTAAGTAATTCAAGAGATTAAGGAAATGACTTAACTACAATTTGGGGCATGAATATATTTATAAGTCAATACTTATTGACTATACTCATTCTTTAGTTGATTGCATAATGTGCATAAATCTTGGGCCATATCATTAAACCTTATGATCTTGCTTACTTTGGGCATGAATTCATTATAAACCAATCGTTAGTGACTATTCCTATTATTGTATTATTGGCCTAATGTAAGAAGTCATTATAAGCCAATCTTATTTGGTTAATATCTTTTATGCAATTATATAAAATCATTATAAGCCAATTTATTTGGATTTATCATTTTCATAACATGAGGATTCATTATTAGCTATGCCCTTTACTTATTGTAAACTTTATTGGATACGATTTGACTATCCTTACAACAAGTTATTCATTACATCAAGTATTCATTACATTTCATAAGCCATTCTCTATTGATTATGCCATTGATTTCATTACTTTCATGTTTTATATATTATACATTTCATATAGACTAGACCTTGGAATCGTTGATATAGCATTAAGACATCTCAAGTGAGTGCCAACATATGGGACCTCAACCCGAGGGCCTTCTTTAGCAAACACAGAGTCTGCTTCATTCGTTTATTCGTACTTCACATTATTCATTTCATTCATTCGTAGGCTGATGTAAACACCAGCTATACCTAGGATGAAGTTTAAGAATCTCATCAGGATCATGAAGTGCCAATGACCAAGAATGACCTAATGTCATTACTTGAATCTGATTTCACCTCCTGATTTTCTTGCACGAACACCTTCGGTATCGTTCATTTCATTATCTTTCATACTTTGAGGAACTCCAACCTTAACCGACATAGATCATGTGAGCATCATGAAATCCGGTGTCTTCCCCACACCGAAAAGAGGTGGAGTCACTGTCCAAGGTGAAACCAAAACATGTTAGCGTATATAGGGAATTGCACCCTGCTAGATCCCTATATTGGAAGTATAGGTTCAAAGACTAGGAGATATAAGGAGACCCATACTCGGCATGCCGGACAGTCTCATCTCATGAGAGTTACGTGAAACTCCGCCCTTCCCGAAGGAAGGCATCACCGCTCATAGCTAGCCTATCGGTGCTCAGTATAAAGTTCCATTACATTCAACTCATACATCATAGAAGCTGGCTTCTAGCATGAGGACATCATAGCTCATTATATGATTCCTCATCTCATCATTAGTATTAAGTGTGAACTGTCCTTACACTTACATATAGAGTAAGATTGAGACTTATTTACTCTTTTGATGACTTGTCATCCTTACTTTACATTGATGAAATGTGAATTGTCCTTACATATCATCCTTACTTTACATTGATGAATGTGAATTGTCCTTACATATCATCCTTACTTTACATTGATGAATGTGAATTCTCCTTATATATCATCCTTACTTTACATTGATGAATGTGATTTGTCCTTACATATCATTCTTAGGTGTTAATGAGACAAGTCTCAAACATTCTAACACATTCATTCGTGAGTATTCTTTTAACAAATTAGCTTTGGTGTAAGTAAGACTTGTCTCACTTCCTTTAACATCCCATTCTCGTCACTTACTTAATTTAGACCCCTTTAATTATGTTATAACTCACGTTACTTACTTACTTTAGTGTAGTAGCTTCATATCACCGTTTATGGACGATGAGCACTTCATTCAATGAGTTTCATGTGTTCATAGTTCATTCTTGTGGAGCATGTTGGGAGTTGTCCCAATGAATGTCATCCCTTTGGTTATGGATTCATTGATATTACTTTAGAAGTGCTTAATATATATTTTGATACTCTTGCTACACATGAATTGGTAGTATTGGCTCAACATTTGGGATGGTAGACTAACAAATTCATTCTTTTTGGCATAAGCCAATTTTTACGTATGTTCATATTTAAATTGCCATATGTATGAACCATTATCCAATCTTTTAATCATTTACATAAGTTCCTAGCCATTAGCATATATTCATTTTAACCAAATAGAGTTAGCCAACTTTATTGGAACCAGATAGCCAATTTATTCAAGATATAATTTCATAGATGTCTTTGAGCCAATTCTTAGTTTATGGCTTTTAGTGTCACGTTTTAAGAACATATTGGACAACATCATATTAACATTTGATGGCTTTAGCATCTTCATAACATCACAACAACAGAAAGTCAACATTCATCCAAAGGCACATAATTCACCTAACACACAAACTTATCTTAGCATATTATCGATCCTTAATTATCATAATAAGATTAACTTTACGCAATTACAAGTTCATAAGTTCATTCAATACTCATCATTCAAGAACAGTACATGTTAAGAACAGCCAGCACCACATACCAACAACATGATCTCTAACCTATTCAACATTGATATCGAAAAGGATACTAGGGAAGGGAAGTTCGACGAGAACGACGGGAACAACCCTTGTTTACAAGATCTTGTGAATCGTTCGAAGGAAATTACTCTTGGAGAAATAATTCCAGGAGAGAAACCCATACCTTAAGTAGAACTTAATCTACGAATACCATCTTGAACGAAAACTTGGAGAAACCTTGAAATCGCCTAGGAGAATCAATGGAATTTTCTGCCTTTTTCTTGCGTTCATTGCTTGCTGTTTTTGCGTTGCCTTTTCTATGAGTTTGAACGTGATTTTTAGGTTTAAGAACTGATCTTGTATTATACAACTTAGGTTTAATAAGTTAATTTAATAAACTAATTAACCAATTACCAAAACGCCCCTCCTATGTTGACTAAACATAGGATAACATAACACTTAGTCAAATCTGGAAATTGGTGTTGACTATGGTTTTGGTCAACATTTTGACTTTATATTAATTAATTAAATCCCTAATTTAATTAATTTAGGTACCTAGGGTAAGTACTAAAGTACCCCTAAGTCATTGGAACCAAAATTAACCCTTTTGGACCATCCTAGGTTAAGTTATAGGATGTTTCTTGAGTTGTACTAGGTTAGTGTAAGAATTTTGTTTTGATAATTTAAACTAATTAATTAAATTGCTAATTTAATTAATTATGTGACCTAAGGTAATTACTAAAGTACCCTTAAGTCGTTAGGACCATAAACAATCCTTTGAACCATCCTAGGTTAGGTACTAAGTTGTCTTTTTCTTGTTTTAACCGAAATCTTGAAATTGCTTTTGCCCCTTTAAATTAATTAATTAAGTTGCTAAATTAATTAATTAAGTAGCCTAGGGTAATTACGAAAGTACCCTTAAGTCGTTAGGATCTTAACTAACTCTTTGGACCATCCTAGGTTAGGTACTAGGTTGTCCCTTTCTTGTTTTAACCGAAATCTAAAAATTTCCTTTTTAGTTTCGTTTTTAGGCCTTTTAAATTAATTAATTAATTTGCTAAATTAATTAATTAGGTAACCTAAGGGAATTACTAAAGTACCCCTAAGTTGTTAGGACCATAACTAACCTTTTGGACCATCCTAGGTTAGGTACTAGGTTGTCTCTTTAACTAGTACTAGGTTAGTGTCAATCCGGTTTTGGTCCTAGGTTGTCGGGTGCACTAATTAGTTTATTTCGTTTGTTCCTAGGTTAGTTAGCTATTTAGGGCAGTAGGTTAGAGTCTATAATTAGTTAGGAAGTTAGGCCCCACATGGAGGGGTCCCTTGTGCACGTTTTCCCCCCTAACTACCCTAACCGAATTCGGTTAGGGTGGTCCCCTCCTTTGGCATCTTCTTCGTTGTACTTTCCTAACTAAATATTATTTATGGTTCCTTTGGGAATGTTTACTTATTGTCCCAAGGACCCTCACTATGTCCTTGGGCACTGCTTAGTTTACATGATCATTTTAAATGGTCATGTGGAATGGTGCTAGGCTTGACACTTGGATGCCTAGTACTTCATATGTTTTTTTGAGATGTCATTTTTATTTAGCTTAGGGTCTTCATTGCAGGTACATTTATTGAACATCAATATTGGATTGGGGTATGACAACCCAAAAAGTATATTTCTTATTCGTATATAGAAAATTGGCTAATATCCCTTAGCCAATTTTTCTATACTATGCCCAATATTTCAAAATATTGGGCATTGGGTGCCTATGTACCCCTAATACGCTATCCTAAGGGAATACTAGGCTCTTCATTAGACATATTATTTTCCGGAATGTTACATTATCCCCCCCTTAGGAACATTCGTCCCCGAATGACACTTACACATCATTTAAACAAAGAGGGTGATTTTTGAAAGTTACTTTATCATGCTTAAACTTTTCTTTTTGTGAATATCTGATTCACACATATTTGGATGATGCATATCATTCAAGCTTATCTAAAGCTTCCTATTTGAGATTGAGGAATTTCCTTCTCAATCACAATTAACTTAATGCACATCACAAATCATGCAACACAGAAAACATGCCTATGCTACACAAAACAGCAACATAAAATTCATCATAACTTCATTTTAACTCACATAGTGCTATTATAAGACATACGATTAGTGACTTATAACACCAAATAGACTGAAGCACTTAAACTTAGAGTTTCTTAAACATAAACCAGATCTAGGAAGAGTATATCTAACCTCTTAGATAACATCTTATTGGCCTGTTGGATTTGAACCACGTCCTTCTCATTTTAACCCAACTTATTTGGAAACTGAAGCCTTACTACCCTGTTTGTATAGTCTATTATAGCATAACGCTTATGAAGAAAATCCATGTCTAAGCCATATTCCTGAGTTGGTATGCAACCAACTTATCCTTATCCTCCTCATCAATACTCATAGAAGGCTTTTAGATATTACCATACATTCACCTCCATGCGAACAGCCACACTCACCACACGTCTTTCATCCACGCTGGGCATTTCCATTATGGCCCCTTCTTGGGAAGGCTAGATCTCGAGTCTGGCGCCTTAGACCACTTGTCCATCCTAATTCTTGTGTGTATTCTTCTACGCATTTACACAAGAAGGAAGTCAGATATTTATAATGACACAAAGTGTCAAAGCTCTAGATAGCACGATAAAGAGTAGAAGAAGGGAGAATTTCCTATCATCGCATAGTCAGAAGTCATGATTGTGGCGCGCTTCACAACCATAAGCTAGAAACTACGTAACATGGTTGTGTTGAGCTTTAGATCCTAGGTAATTTAACCTCATGCTCTGATACCAAGTTTGTCACGACCCGGATTCTGGAATCCGGATCGCAACCGGCGTCGTTGACCTCTCAGAGGTCGCAGACAAGCCTCATCTTGCATTCATCACATTCATCTAGTTAAATTTGCGGAAAATTTAAAACTTATTGCATGTATGAAGATTTATTAGACTTCATATAGTCATTACATATTTACATCATAAACTAAGCTCAACATAAGAGAACAACCATCTATCATAAAGAATCAATCCGAAACTGAAGTTGAATATATCATAAATAGTTTGCCAAACACGGCCTTATTAAAAAGCTTCGAAATAAAAGTACGAAAGAAACGCTAGGGACAACATCCACTAGCTATGTCTAAAACTAAGGCTTGACTAAATCTGTAGCATCTTCGAAATCAGGAGGACCTACCAAATGGTTTGGAGAAGCGCTAAAGTCCAAACCGCTGCAAATGTCGTCAATCAGTCCTCTGACCTGCACCTATAAAAATAGTAAATAGTAGGGGGTTAGTACACCACTTGTACTAAGTATGGGTGTATGCGTACATACACATAAATCTATTCATGATCAATGAAAGCTCTTCCTAAGCAACATGCCATTTCTGGAAAGTCTAGTCATTAGACTTTCCTAATTCGTTAGTTGTGAATTGTGGTATGAATATGATGTATTTTAATGCATTCAAAGCACACAACTCATTTTCTATATGATTACAAGACATAAATATCATCAACATAATTTTAGAACAACTCGGGCGAAGATTTAAATTTTTGATCCTCCAAACCCGAGAGCTCCTCTTTGTACACTTAGATTATTTTTTGGTCTTCTTGTTCTTGTTGTTGTGTAGTTCAATAACTCCTTTGGTCCTATGTTTTACTTACAAGTGCAATGATTCATTGTAGTTACATACCCACAATGAATCAAGTAAGTAATTCAAGAGATTAAGGAAATGACTTAACTACAATTTGGGGCATGAATATATTTATAAGTCAATACTTATTGACTATACTCATTCTTTAGTTGATTGCATAATGTTCATAGATCTTGGGCCATATCATTAAAGCTTATGATCTTGCTTACTTTGGGCATGAATTCATTATAAACCAATCGTTAGTGACTATTCCTATTATTGTATTATTGGCCTAATGTAAGAAGTCATTATAAGCCAATCTTATTTGGTTAATATCTTTTAGCCAATTATATAAAATAATTATAAGCCAATTATTTGAATTTATCATTTTCATAACATAAGGATTCATTATTAGCTATGCCCTTTACTTATTGTAAACTTTATTGGATACGATTTGACTATCCTTACAACAAGTTATTCATTACATCAAGTATTCATTACATTTCATAAGCCATTCTCTATTGATTATGCCATTGATTTCATTACTTTCATGTTTTATATATTATACATTTCATATAGACTAGACCTTGGAATCGTTGATATAGCATTAAGACATCTCAAGTGAGTGCCAACATATGGGACCTCAACCCGAGGGCCTTCTTTAGCAAACACAGAGTCTGCTTCATTCGTTTATTCGTACTTCACATTATTCATTTCATTCATTCGTAGGCTGTTGTAAACACCAGCTATACCTAGGATGAAGTTTAAGACTCTCATCAGGATCATGAAGTGCCAATGACCAAGAATGACCTAATGTCATTACTTGAATCTGATTTCACCTCCTGATTGTCTTGCACAAACACCTTCGGTATCGTTCATTTCATTATCTTTCATACTTTGAGGAACTCCAACCTTAACCGACATAGATCATGTGAGCATCATGAAATCCGGTGTCTTTCCCACACCGAAAAGAGGTGGAGTCACTGTCCAAGGTGAAACCAAAACATGTTAGCGTATATAGGGAATTGCACCCTGCTAGATCCCTATATTGGAAGTATAGGTTCAAAGACTAGGAGATATAAGGAGACCCATACTCGGCATGCCGGACAGTCTCATCTCATGAGAGTTACGTAAAACTCCGCCCTTCCCGAAGGAAGGCATCACCGCTCATAGCTAGCCTATCGGTGCTCAGTATAAAGTTCCATTACATTCAACTCATACATCATGGAAGCTGGCTTCTAGCATGAGGACATCATAGCTCATTATATGATTCCTCATCTCATCATTAGTATTAAGTGTGAACTGTCCTTACACTTACATATAGAGTATGATTGAGACTTATTTACTCTTTTGATGACTTGTCATCCTTACTTTACATTGATGAAATGTGAATTTTCCTTACATATCATCCTTACTTTACATTGATGAATGTGAATTGTCCTTACATATCACCCTTACTTTACATTGATGAATGTGAATTCTCCTTATATATCATCCTTACTTACATTGATGAATGTGAATTGTCCTTACATATCATCCTTAGGTGTTAATGAGACAAGTCTCAAACATTCTAACACATTCATTCGTGAGTATTCTTTTAACAAATTAGCTTTGGTGTAAGTAAGACTTGTCTCACTACCTTTAACATCCCATTCTCATCACTTACTTAATTTAGACCCCTTTAATTATGTTATAACTCACGTTACTTACTTACTTTAGTGTAGTAGCTTCATATCACCGTTTATGGACGATGAGCACTTCATTCAATGAGTTTCATGTGTTCATAGTTCATTCTTGTGGAGCATGTTGGGAGTTGTCCCAATGAATGTCATGCCCTTGGTTATGGATTCATTAATTTTAATTTAGAAGTGCTAATACATATTTTGATACTCTTGATACACAAGAATTGACATATGATTAGTATTGGCTCAAGATTTGGGATGTTAGACTAACAAATTCATTCTTTTTGGCATAAGCCAATTTTTACGCATGTTCATATTTAAATTGCCATATGTATGAACCATTAGCCAATCTTTTAATCATTTACATAAGTTCCTAGCCATTAGCATATATTCATTTTAACCAAATAGAGTTAGCCAACTTTATTGGAACCAGATAGCCAATTTATTCAAGATATAATTTCATAGATGTCTTTGAGCCAATTCTTAGTTTATGGCTTTTAGTGTCACGTTTTAAGAACATATTGGACAACATCATATTAACATTTGATGTCTTTAGCATCTTCATAACATCACAACAACAGCAAGTCAACATTCATCCAAAGGCACATAATTCACTTAACACATCACAAACTTATCTTAGCATATTATCGATCCTTAATTATCATGATAAGATTAACTTTACGCAATTACAAGTTCATAAGTTCATTCAATACTCATCATTCAAGAACAGTACATGTTAAGAACAGCCAGCACCACATACCAACAACATGATCTCTAACCTATTCAACATTGATATCGAAAAGGATACTAGGGAAGGGAAGTTTGACGAGAACGACGGGAACAACCCTTGTTTTCAGGATCTTGTGAATCGTTCAAAGGAAAATACTCTTGGAGAAAGAATTCCAGTAGATAAACCCATACCTTAAGTAGAACTTAATCTACGAATACCATATTGAACAAAAACTTGGAGAAACCTTGAAATCGCCTAGGAGAATCAATGGAATTTTCTGCCTTTTTCTTGCGTTCGTTGCTTGCTGTTTTTGCGTTGCCTTTTCTATGAGTTTGAACGTGATTTTTAGGTTTAAGAACTGATCTTGAATTATACAACTTAGGTTTAATAAGTTAATTTAATACACTAACTAATCAATTACCAAAACGCCCCTCCTATGTTGACTAAACATAGGAGAACATAACACTTAGTCAAATCTGGAAATTGGTGTTGACTATGGTTTTGGTCAACATTTTGACTTTATATTAATTAATTAAATCCCTAATTTAATTAATTTAGGTACCCAGGGTAAGTACTAAAGTACCCCTAAGTCATTGGAACCAAAATTAACCCTTTTGGACCATCCTAGGTTAAGTTATAGGATGTTTCTTGAGTTGTACTAGGTTAGTGTAAGAATTTCGTTTTGATAATTTAAACTAATTAATTAAATTGCTGTTAAACTATCTTCTAATTTTGCTGTTTCTTTTTCTAACATCAAATACAAATTATTTCCTATTTTTTTAAATCTTCTTCCTAAATTTGAAACTATTATTTTTATTATTAATCCGTCTTGATTTTCATATGTTTTTTCGTCTACTGCAAATTCTTCTTTATTCATTATGATTTATGTTGTAACTTATATCATGTTGTAATTTATATTCTAGGCAATCTATTTGTATTTCTAACATAAATAAAACTTTTCTTTGTGCTAATATTGCTTTAGTACTTACTCCTGCAAATATATTTTCTTCTAGTCTTTCTTTTTTATATTTTAATTCTTGTCTTTTTTCAATTATTTTCTCTATCAATTGTTGTTTATATATTTCTTTGTTCATACTGTTTTTTCAGATAACACACATATTTATATTCTGTTTTAGAGATTACATTTATCAAAAAGTCTGTTTTGCTATTATCTTTTTTAGTAAGTTGTAATAGTTCATATTCCATATATAAGTTTTTTATCTTTTTCTGTGTCTTTCGTACTTTTCTTTCTATCTTAGTTTTTGTTATAGTAGTTACTTTATTTGAATTTTTCTTCATATTTTTAGGAAAATATTTTTTCATAATATTCTTTTTAATTATATTTAATCTTTGTATTTCATTAGCGTTGTTTTCTATATATTCTAAATATTCTTCTTCTCTAAAATAAAAATATCTATTTATATTTTCAATTAATAATTTTTCTTTTAGATCTATTTCTTCTTTAGTTTTCCTCCAAAGTTGTAAATATAAATAATCTATCATTGATCTATGAATAATTCTAGATCATCATATAAATCTATATCAAAATTATCTGGTATAATTAATTCTGCCCAACCATGAATTGTTTCTTCAATTATCTCATATGTCAATAACTTGTCATAAATTGTTCTTTTTATATCAGTATTAAGATTTTTTAATATATAAAAAATTAATATTTTGTAGTTAACATCATCATCATCTAATAAATAAGAATTCATTTTCATGTTTTTTGCTTAAATTTTATTCCTTCTAACCTCTTAATATCTTATACTTATTTATTATGTAATAATAACGATTTAATAAGCATCTCGTCTAGTCACTACTACGATTTTCTTCTTTGATTAGTTACCCTAACAGCGCCTCAACTCTGTTTACTCCCCTAATCGGCCTTTTTGCCTAATGGTTTCAACTTTAGGATGGCATAGTCTAGGCATACTGACTCTAAGAATATTTCCGTAGCAAACCTTCTAAAGATGGTTATTATAACATTATTAAAACATAATAAACAATTATAATCAACAAGAGATTATCAGGAATAAATTAGTTTAGCTACTCATTAATAAAAATGAGTATAACTGTTTCTGTATGTTTTTTAATTCTCCTTTGTTTTTCATAGTTTTTTCTTAACTTAGCTCTGATACCAATGTAGGGAGTGGAAGCAGAATTTAGAAAAGGGAGTGAAGAGAGAGTTGTAAAGGTCATTATTATAAAGTTTTTTGTTGTTTTGTAATAAAGTCAAAAGTGTGTTGGCCATATATAAAAAAGCAAAGGCCACTATGTAAAGTAGAAAAGTAGTAAATAGTATGTCTTCCATTATATGTAAAGTTTTATGTCGTTTTGCGTCGGCCGAATGTTATAAGGCCAAGTGTAAAGTATGTTGTCGGCCACCTCTATTGGCCTAAGTTGTAAGTTGTTATTATAAATGTAACGACCTGCTTAGTCGTTTTGAGCAGCAGATTTTATTTCTGGAAAACTGTCTGAGACGACGTATCCAACGACGGACCGTCATGGGCACGACGGACCGTCGAGGGTGTCTCGTTCCAAACACTTGGAATTCTTATATTTGAGTGCTGAAATCGACTCTCTGAACTCTGTGACGGACCTGCAGGACGGACCGTCACAGACATGACGGACCGTTGTAAGGTTCCGTTTCAGAACACTTCAACTCTTGAGAATTGGGTACTGAGAGCAATTCTCTGAAGTCTGTGACGGACCTGCAGGACGGACCGTCACATACATGACGGACCGTTGTGAGGTTCCGTTTCAGAACACTTCAACTCTTGAGAATTGGTACTGAGAGCAATTCTCTGTCCGTCGTGACGGAAGTGCAGGACGGACCGTCGTAGGCACGACGGACCGTCACAGGTTGCGTAATCCCAGTCTTGGTCAAATTTCTGGGTAAGTTTTAAAGGGGAGTTTTGGACTATTCTTGCTATAATTATAAATTTTAGTGGGTCAATGTTAAAAACTCAAATCCTTGGGGGTGTAAAGGAGATGACCTTGAGTTACTTAGTGGGTGGTTTCCTCATCTTTTATACCTAATTTAGGTGGGCCCCAAATTGGGGGAAAAGAGATGAGAGTTTGGGAGAAGAAAAAATAGA